>JAOTQP010000680.1:14637392-14673705 GCA_026413545.1 Cichladusa arquata
AGTATTATATTTAGAATATAGAGCAGTATAGCAATTTGTAAAGCTGTGTATAAGTGGTGTTTTCAATATTTGGCTGTTCTGAATTAAACAGTGTCTAGGTACACTGCAGGCCAAGTGGGAAATTGGAAAAACAGTCTTTCTCTGGGAATAAAAATGCAGCTATAATTTAATCTGCTTGGTATGGCAAGTTTTAACCATTGTTACTTATTTGCTTTGTGATGGCCTGAACTTCCTTAAAAATACAGAGACATGTCACTGCCACCATTGCAGGAAAACACTTATGCAAGTTTTATTTGCACCAAAACTAAAAATTTTCAAAATTAGCCAATTTATACCATGTAGAACCTTAGAACTGCAAGGTGAAAAATTAGTTCCTAAGAGGTCAGTAAAACTTCCCCAGTTTCTCCTGGGAAAAAGGGGGAAGGAGTTGGTTTGGGAGTACAAGATTTGTCTTGCTGGCCCAATGTCACGAATGTCCTAAAAAACAGAAAAATAATTCATTCACACATGGAATCACTGGTAATATATGAACAGCAGTGGAAGAAAAATTATTTGTATGACTACATCACATATTTTCAGTAAAAGAATTGCTGAATTTACGACAATTCAATTTTTGTTGAAGTTGACTTCAGCTTTTATCTTTTGCTTGATAGTGTGGGCTTCCTCTTGTATCAATAAGATCTTCCAAACTATGGGCTATTAAATGCTGCAGTTTCTTTTTATTTTGCAATAGCAGCCACCAAGCTGTGGTAATGACCCCCCTTGTCAAAATTACAAAGATATTTTGCTTGAAGGAGATAAATTGCAATTTTTGTCTTAAGTGGGAACCAATAGTTCTGCTCTCATGCTCTCTGAAAGATTTCCCAAAACATTAACTTTTAAGTGTGTCTAAAAGCTTCTACAAAAAGCAAGGGAAACACTGTAGGGCTGTCACTAAATGCAGTATTTTATGTTAAACTTCTTTCTGAAGCTCACTGCTGGGAAAAGTGTTTCTAGAACCAGTGGTAGTGTAGTGCAGATTTGGAAACTTTCCACTGTGGAAACATCTCCCTCTTGAGAGGCCAAGTTTTATCTCACCTATTTTTGGGGTTTTTTTCCCTGTATTTAAAAGCAAACAAACCAAAACAACTAGATGGGGGAAAAAACTCCAAACAACACTTAATTTTCAGTAACCTTGGAACACAGGTAAGTCTACAATTTGCAATAGTAAAATGGCTGGAGTTGTATATTTTTATGGGCAGAATTTTGCTGGGGTGTGTTAGATTTTTTTCTCTGTCTCTGCTTGTGTAGCTATACTACTCCTGGTATTGACAAAACTTGAGTCTTAAATGAACTGTCAAAAAAACAAAGGTGTGATAGAGAAATAAGGTTTTAATTCCTCCTTTCTAAAGACCTCAGTGTCATTTTCTGTCAATTTAAGCATATGTTAAACCTTGGAGCTCTCTCTTGAGTTAGACCAATTTGTTGTTTCCCAGTTTCAAATGCACCCATTTCAAATCTCTTGTACTAAATTCCTGGTTGCCCTTCTAAAGCTGGCCAAGTTGGGAGAGGGCAGTGAGTTTTTGTTTACTTTCAGTTTACCCTTACAACTACTAAATGAAGGAATGGGAGAGAGAATGAAGCTATTTAATTACTTCAATTGTGAATGGACATTAGCTATAATGTCTCTTAGCTTTCATCAATATGATGAAAATCATTGCTTATTATCTTAACATATGATGAAAACTTCAAAAAATCTTGGAACAGAACCATGTAGGTTTCCGAAAGGCCTCTCCATCCTTTGGAACTCAGTCCTATTTCACAAAATTAGGGTTTTTTGCTAGACTTTTAGCAATATGACTGGCACCCATCTAATAGTTGTAAGTTATGTGAGAGCAGATTTTTCTCTGGTGGTGGAACTTCACTATCTTGTGTGCCTGGGCTTCCAAAATACTACTTGTATATTTTTAAGTGCTACGGAGCGATGTTGCTGTTCGCTCTATTACCTCTGTGCAGGCTGGCACAGGATTTTGCACAAATGCCTACATTGTCAACAATGCTTCAATTTCACAGTTGGAAACTTTAAAAACGTGTTTTGTGAGTGACCTTAGAAAATTTTCCCATCCTTCGGCCCCTTTTTCTTCTAAAATTATTGATTGCTCATTCGCAGCTGGAATTCACATAGATCTTTATTCATGAAGGTAAGAACAGTTCCCGCTTAGCTTCTGTCTCAAATGAAGTCTTCACCAACAGAAAGGAATTGCTATGTTGGGCTATTTGTCCTCATGCTTTCTAAATATAATTCAACAGCAGTCTGATTCCTGGAGCCATCTGCATTGATACTTCTAGAGAAAAAAAAATATCATATTAGTCACTTATTTTTAAGTGACAAAACTTGGCAAAAATGAAAATAATTTCATAAGGAAATAGCCTCCTAAGCAAAGACAGGATTATTAAGGAGCTATAGCAAAGAGGCTTTGTAATACTAGTGATTGTGCTTTTTTCCTGTTTCTAGCACCCAACTGTGGAGGCAGTTTCAAAAGATTTTTTTTAAGCCCTAATTTTGAGAACGGAGTAATTATTCACCTTCCTTTGAGATTTTCACTTCCCCCTTTTTTTAGCCTAAACCATGGTCTAGTAGGAAAAGGGCAGTAATTTCTCTGAAGGTGAACTAGAGTAGCAGATGGGAGAAGGTTTTAAGTGAACAGGTGCAACTCAGCTAAGCCAATTGTTCCAGCATATCAGCAGTATCAGTTGTCCAAAATCACTGTTTTGATAAAAATAGTCCTTTAACTGGACACAGGCAAAATAAAATAACCAGTATTTCTGCTTGTAATCATAATCAAACTTTCTTGTTGTTCAGACCTGCGAAGGTATTCATGTGAGGATAGTCATTTAAAAGTAGCATTCTTTTAGTTACTATCACTCAGATTTTGTAGGTTACTATTTAGTATTCTTCTCTTCTTCTGAGAAAGGTTATGCTGTCATTACATTGCAAACCAAAACTGTGGGCGGCAGTTCTCCCAGGAATTCATCTGCGTGACAGTGACACACAAAATCCTCACGATGATCTCTTTGACTGGTGCTCTATTGCTGTTGTTACTGTGCAGTTCTTTATTCATGTGTGAGGTTTTTTCTGATTTTGGGTCCATCTTGCCTATACTCTTTCTTTTCTGAATTAAGGTGTGGCAATAGCTTAAGGTAATTAATAGTTAAGAATTGGGAAAAAGTTTTCGTTTTCTTACTTTTGGTGGTTTTTTAATTTGTGTGGGGTTTTGGTTCTGTTTTTTTTTTTGTTGTTGTTGTTGTTTGTTTTGTTTGTGTTTGTTTGTTACTTTGTTGGTGGTTTTTGTTTTGTTTTTTAACCCAAGTATTTTGCTGGAGGTACTCTAAGCGTTTGTCATAATGGGAAACCTTTCCTCATGACGCTACAGTAGAGGAAGTTTGACTTACGAAATACCTTCTTTAGACATCTGTTGTCAGCAGCTTTCTCTGGGGACTGTTCATTGTGGCTGCATATCTCCCTTGCTTTCATTCAGATATCAATTTGACAGCTGTAACATTCTTCAGATAGGATATAAGACCTTTAGCTTTATGTGTGTTTATCCATAAACTTCAACTTGGTTGTTTTAAAAGACTTGAAATAGGTTCTGCAGTGACGGCATTTAAAAAGTCATCACTTACTAGTGACATCTCTACAGTAGTAATTGAGCTAGAACATTTGTGTGTTTGGAAGTAACCACTCTAAAATATCATTGAGTACCAGCTCCAGATAAATACTGCCTTTTCAATTTATGACTCTTCTAATGCACCCTTCTATCTTTTTCATGTAGATAAAATTTCTTTTCATTTTTATCAACTGCATACTGTTCATACTATCCCTGTTCCTCTTGCATCTTCATAAATGCTTCTTTAGTAGAATGTCAGTGTGTGCCTAGAGAAGGAAATATGGCTGGAATACAGTGTGCAATTCTCTGGGCTGATAAAATAATCTGAGGGCAATTTTAGTGCCTCATCTATTGGATCATTTGGAGACTGTTCAAGGGTTCCTCCCAGTTCTCTGAAAAAAATATAAAAATCCTTGGGTTATAGGAGCTGAACCCCAGTTTCCTTTAGCCATATTTCTGCTTTCAGTCCTTGAGCTTGAAAGGTAAATTAAATGAGTGGACTAGTTAACATTAAGTGGCTAGTGATGGACTTTTATCTTGGTGCTTGGCTGTCAGTAGCACAGAAGGAATCACTAACCTAATGTATGTTTTGTTAACTAAGAAGTAATGACTGTAGCACTTTGGTTAGAGGTCGCTCTGAGTGTTCCATAGTCTGTATTCACAGAAGGGATGACTATGTACTAAATACTACCAACAGATAATTGTTTGTTAACAGTTCCCCCAGGTACTGTTAGCCCCTTTTTTTAAACAGCTGGTTTCAAATTTTTCTCTAACACTTTCCAAATCTCTATTGCTGAATGAAAACAGTGCAAGAAAAAAACGAGGATAAGAGCATTAGGAAAGAATATGAAAAACACATCTGTATTACTGTGACTATCCAGTGCTTTGAGAATTTTAATGGAGTGCCCATTCATATGGCCTGTAAGAAAGCAAATCCAGCAGCAGGGAATGTGAGAACATCTGGAGTGCAAGCCAAGTATCTAGGTCAGCAAATTACAGTTAAGTTACTGCTTTTAAATGGTACAAGTGAAGGACAGTCAGTGGTTGAGCCTTAGTTCTGCAGGATTATCTTAAAGTCGTGCTTTTTTCTTGTTGTTCAGTCATTTAATTTATCTTTCAAGTTGCTGGGAGAACATAATTTTCAGCTTCGACAGCTTTCCACATGCTACTATTTTATGGCTAAGGTAATTTTATTGATCTTGTTAGTAATGTGGATCAGAAAGTGTGATTGCAACAGACTTTGTCACAGGGGAGAAACACATCTTGAGAGACACTTGTAATAAAGAATAATGTGCCTTTGATGTCTGTGTGCTGTTTCTCCAAATAGGAGAGCTTTTATATTTCCATAAAACTCTGAATATGAGATGTTAAAGTCCTGTGACATTACACTTTTTCTTCACTGCAGCCTGGGGTTATTCTCATGCTGGTAGAGAGCAAGTCAGAGTGGCCTTAAAGACATGTTATGTGACTGGGAGGACTTTATTATATGTGTAAGTGTATTAGGTTGTATGCAAAATGGGGAATTCAATTGAGAAATAATGGACATGTAAAAGTAGTTTGACCAATATAACAGTCTTTTGCTGTCAATATTCTACAGTTGTACAATGCCATGCTATTTTTAGCAGTTTGTCTGGAGTTAATGTGCTTTTAAAATTTGAAATTAATATGTGAAAAATGAATGTAGTTGCCTGCAGCAGAATCTTACCTGTTCTTCTTTAAATATATTGAAAAGTGCATTGCTCTTATCTCAGTGTTATCCTCCAAATAGAAAATACATAGGCACTTTTGAAATAATTCCAGTTTGGGTTTGGGGGCACTTGAATCATACACACAATACACTATAAGCAGCCTTTAGAGTCATTACATTCCGATTGAGAAAGAATATGTGCAGGAACATACATAAGAAAATTTTAAATTTAAAATTTAAATTAGAACTGTGCACTGTAGCTGTCCTTACATTGGAAAGTACCTTATTTTATGTAGAATTTTATTTATGACTAGGCATTTTCAGAAATAAGCATCTAATTCTGTTTTCAAGGTACAACATGTATGCCTTATTCCTGCCTAACACATTTATAATCCATAGCATTTTCGCTGAGCTGAGAAATGTGTTTCTTTGAATATTTTCTGCCCCAGCTGATTATCTCTGTTAACTGCAATGTAAAAAAGCTGGCATAGCTTTGTATTTTTGTGTAGGCATGTATTGTACTCTGTAGAAAACAATGCAGGAAATAAGTCAGCAGTGGGGCTGTGCTCAGCTTACCTAAAATACAGTTCATTCTTTATGCATTCCGAAATGATTACAAAGAAGCCTATTGAAATTTTTTTTATTAATTTTTGTAACAGAAAATAAAGAAAGGAAAAAAAAAAAGAGAGAATGAATAGAACAGGCTAAAATTAGTAACCATCTAATGGCCTGCTTATTCAGGGCAATGTGCAGCTGACAAGTGATGTGCTGGCAGACTGCAGCCCATTTCCATTACAAGTCCACACAAGGCTGAAGCACTCTGCAACCTCCTCATGAGGGAAAGCACAGGTGACCAGTGACAGGACCTGAGGGGATAGCCTGAAGCTGTGTCAGGAGAGGTATAGCCTGGATATCAGGAAAAGGCTCCTCACCCAGAGGGTGGTAGGGCACTGAACAGGCTCCCCAGGGAGGAGGTCACAGCAGCAACCTGACAGAGCTCAAGGAGGGTTTGGACCACACGCTCGGACACACAGTGTGACTCTTGGGATGTCCTGTGCAGGGTCAGGAGTCAGATTTTGGTGATCCTTGTGGGTCCCTTCCAAACCAGAATATTCTGTTATTCTGTAAATATTTGGCTTATGGCATATATAACAATCTTCAGAAAAATTCTTGCACCCCAAACCTCTTCTGGCACTTTAGAGTTATCGCATAATTCCAGATCTATACTCCTGATGAAATAGTCACTTTTACTGAGAACAGATTTGTTTTTGTCAATCTGTGCTTTAAGCTCTTGAGACACTAATTTTAGAAAAAAATTAGGATTTTAGCTAAAAGATAAATTTGCTAGGATTAATTAAAGCAGATAGATAGATAGGCCTTGCTGGAAATAATTAAGAGTTAGTAGTTAGTTAAAAGAAACTGGACTTGAGATATTTGTCTCAAATTTAAGTAACTAATTGCTTGTCATCTCTATGTTTGCTCAGCTGGGTTTGCAATGAGAAAAGGATAAACTGATAAATAGATCTAAAGAAGCACAAACAATTGTAAATCTTTTACATCTCAAAACCAATTCAAAAGTCATGAAGGGAGTAAACTGGAGATCTCCCAGAGATCATTTGTATTGTCATCTGTGGGAGAGGTTGAAAGTTCAGGGTGAGGAAGACTCACCTTACTTCCTGGTTTCACGACCCCTCCCCATAAAAAAGACCACAGACCCAATTGAGAAAACAAAACACTCATGCTTAAAACCATTGAAGCTAGTTATCATAGGAAGCAGGGAATGGGAGGTGCTCGTGTAATGAATATGTAATAATTCAAAACTTCTGTAAATAAATAGACTCTCTAATCACTTGTGATTTTGCAGTGCATCTTAGGGGATCACCCCATGCAGCTGCCCAGTGCTGAATTAAACATTCACTTTCTAACTCTAAACTGTTCGAGAGTCTTTTGTCCGTCACAGTTGGGTATCGGTATTAGAACAATACCTGTGTTTTAGTAAATCTCTCTGAGGGCTTGCTTTCAGGGACCAAGAGCTCTGTAGCATTCTTATGGCATGTGCTGGAGCTGATATGAATTGGGCTTCCCAGGAATTGCTTCTTATCTCTCAGGTCTAAATTGGAGATTGAGAGTAATGGTGGAAAACAGAAGCATGTACTATATTAGAAATCATCACCTCTGGTTTTGGGCACACAGTCCAAACACATATTTGCAATGCAATTAAAAATCATTGTCATTTCAAAGGACCTTAATTATATGAAAAAGTGTGCTCAAGAAAGTTTCAATATCTTGGTAATTGACTTTGGATTTAAAGTTAAAAAAAAAAAATAGATCTATAAGTGAAGTGACTCACATAAAACCAGCAGGCTCTTAGTGATGGATGGTTCCTCTAGACTACAGCTGCATGCCTTAATCCCCTCCTCAGCATCAGTGTGGACTGGTTCCATTCCATAAATAGTCCTCATGGTAGAAAATCTTGTCTTTATTTCCACACTTCATTTGCATAATATCTCAGTGGAAATGTTTGCAGTTGAGATAAGCATGAAAACATTGAATACTATGAAATACTCATTTTAGAGCAGAAGCCATAATCTTTCATGTTGTCAGTTTTTCTTAGCTAATGTTTAGTAGTCAGAAAAGTGCTTTGTTTCTTAATTCTGCTTTTAATTTTTATGACAAGAAGTCAAGTGAACCAAGAACTAAAGAAGTGAATTAAGTTTAACAAAATAAACTCAAATTAGTGACATCATTTTGTTGCTGTGAGCAATGAATAACTGATTCATGATGTGATTAGAGTAAGGAGAAAGATCTCAGTTTTGTCTGCAATCTCTATGAATTAATAATTGATCTTACTGGCCATATCAACTGTGTTACCTTTCTGTCCTCACATTTTATTTTATCTCACATTTTGGAGATGAGGGTTTTTTTTCCAGTGTTGAATGTGGATCTATTCCCTTTTTGGGAAATTCCACCTTTCTCTCTCTGGTCACACGTTCAGTTTATTAATTGGTACATATATAGGAATATATAGGAGGAATTAAGTACTCTAAAAGAAGTTTCAGGTTCTTCATTTGTTCTTGCTAACCCTTAGCTAACCTTTGTTAAAAAGAGAGAGTTGGATTTTGCTTTGAGCTTCTGACATACTCTGCTTCTGTAGGTCACCTGCTTTGCTCCCCCACCCTTCTGTGTGGGCTTGTGACCTGACAGTTGCTGGGACTCCTGTTTGCAGGGAATTCTCTTTCTGGAATATTCCCCATTTCTTACTTTGGCTTCTCATACCTTTTAGTAGAGAGATTGTTGAGGATTTTCTAATGGGAAATGAGAGCTGTGGTTTCATGAGCACATGTCTTTTGAAGTTTGCAACATTCTTAGAAGCAGGTGAACGATGACACAGGTATCTGTGTGAGAACCAGACAGTTTGAGGGTTTCTTTTGAAGTGTGTTATTCTCATCTACCTGCTGTATTCTGAACCTTGTTGCATAAAATGCATGTTGAGACAAAAGACAAAATGTTGTTTTTAAAATACAAATACCTCTGCTTTCCACTGAGTGAAACAATTATTCTGGAGCATCTGTTGTGCCCATAATTGCATGTGTTCCTGTTGGTGAATTTGAATTTTAATTCAGAAGCACTACAATGAGAAAGAAGTCAGCTGGCCAATGCTGAAAAGTGCAAAATGACACCAAGGAGGTTGGTTTTGAGAGTGATTAGAATGAGGGAGTCAGACCTATTTTAGAAGGTATATATAGGTACTTAACTGAGCACCACAACATGAGGAGACCAAGCAGGTGGTCTGTAGGGAGTCAGATATTACTGATGACTCTGGTAGAAAAAGCTCTGTGTGATTGAAGAGCACAGCATTTCTAGTTTTTGAGGTCAAAGTCTGTGAAGATGCAGCTTTGGAAATTTGGAGCAGTTGAATGGTGTGAGGCATAGACCATTCATTTTGAAGCATAGACCATTCTTTTGTTATGTGTTTGGCCCAGTCCACGACTATTGGGGCTTTAATTTGCAGTGAGAGTTTTAGAGTACTATCCACAGGCAATAACATTTGTGCAGTTGCTGCTGTCACACTAAGAACCTGAGGTAAGGGGACTTTGGGAAAAGGCATGACTCTATAATTGTATGCATAAAGCCGTTAATTACAGGCAGATTTACTTTCAGAGCTATTATTATATATCACTATTTAACCTGTAATACTGAGGAGTTTAAATAGATGCTGAAACATTTCAATACAGTCATTAGCAAAAGCAGCAGGGATGCAAAGAGGCATTCCATTACTAGAAGGTAGGAGGCAAGGAATGCAAGACACCTTGCTGTAAGATTCCCAGTAGCTATATGGAAGTGAGTGGACCCATATAGGGAGGCACTTCAGGAGGTGTGAAACAAAAAAAAAAAGACAGCTTTAACAAGAACAAAGAAAATATTTAATGGATCCTTTTGGTTAAGGGATGAAGAGCTATTATGGAAGAAGAAAATAGTAATTTTTCAGAATTCCTGCGTAGAGAAAGAACACAACTATGTGAAATTTGTGTTAAAAAATTGAACTTAAATGATGTTACCCAAGTGAAATCAATGACAGATTTATTCAAGTTTATCTACCATTTATTTTCACTCTCTTAAAGACTATAATAGTTTTATTCCATAGTAGTTTTTATTTTTTGGATGTATGGAAGTAATATTTTTTGTACTCTGAAAAACACATCTGTATGGTGGGGGAATGATCCAAAATTGTCAGAAGGAGAGAGGGAAATGTCTGTGGTTTAAGAGAAGTTTTAGCAGAGGGAAGGCATTTGAGTTGGTGGTACTGCAACACCTGTATTAAGGGTCTTTCCCAGTTCACTATCCTGCTCTGTTTTACACAGGTAAGTTCATTGGCACTGAGTTTAGGATTAAAGGAGTTTATTTATGGCTACGTAAGTGTGGTCACCAATTTCTTTTCATATATCCTTTTCTGACTTTTTCCCCCCTTTGGTATGTGATAATCCCCAAGTTTATGCACTTCGAGTTTTTCACAGTACCTCATTAATATATATAACCATGTTTTGAAATTAAAACTTGACATTGTCTCTCACCCTTTGTGACTATTACGTATTGCAATTACTATGGGATTTCTTTCTGTGGTATACCAGTAATATCACTTAAACAATTTCCAGCAATGGCAGGTTTTCAGTTATTATTTTCAGAAGTGCTTTAGACTTTTTGAGGTACATGAGACAGAAAAACGAAAGAAAGGTGTTACATTGCATTTTTAGAAAAATGAGCAAGTTCTGTTCTCATCAAAGCTCTCTTATCCATTGAAATATAAGTAAGAAAATAATTTTGTTAAGCTTTGCCTTAAATGTAGTCATTCAGTAGTAACATTATTATACATCTCCAAACAAAACAATTTTCTTTGGGTCTTGATATTGATGTACTTACATCAGCAGAGATTTCTATCTGTTTTGGTACTATATACATAATGAATTTTTTTTAAGAAATGAGACAGACCTAAAGGAAAAGTGCATTTTATGGATAGATGATGCTCTGAACTATCTGAAATGGTTTGGTAAGAACCATAGGAGGTGCTTTTTTGCACATACTAGAATCTATTTAGTTCTGACATTAGTAATGCAGTATTATCAGAAGACAGGTCAGCTTTTTATGAGGCAAAAGTTGCCAAGAAAAATTGCATGTAATGTTCTGGAAATAAAAAAGATAGATAGACAATGGTTTTGCAATTGAAAATAGATGCTACCAGCTGTTTTATGGATTGGTCACTGGGGCTTTAATGTGAGATAATTATCTTACATAAGGTAAATTATGCTTTTACTCTTTGGGCGCTATTAATGAAAAGCCCTTAGGAGCATGCAGAATGAACTGAAGGATCAATTTTTAAGTCTGTCTGGTGTTGTTTACTTTAGTTGCCACATTACCTTATGCCACAGGGAGTATGAAAAAGGAAATAACCATCCTTTATTGAGACGAGCAAAACCACAAATATGCAGCACATTTTAGTTTACCTCCAAATCATTAGTGCTATCTTGGTGTCTGCTGAGAAAAATTCAAATATTGATAGATTTCTGGTCAAATTCTAGCAAATTTTGGCATGGCCAGGTAATATAATGTACTTAAGACACTTCACCTAGCAGGGAAATATAGTGAACTTACAGAATGTCTTAACTAGTTTCTTCCTGATCACAGAAGAAGTTGTAGAAGGCAGAGGAACCTAACTGAGGTTTAATGCCCAAATCACCGGATGAACATTAGGCCATAAAATGAGGTCTACATAAAAAGAGAAGAGGGTAAAAATCCCCTGGGCCTAATCTGTTCTCCCAGATTACAGAATGAAAGAAAAACTAAAAATGATCAAGGCTGTATGTTTTGGAGCTCCTTGAGAGAACCATTTTAAGATTTTATGTCATGTTGTCTCCACAGTACCACTTCCTGGTCAGAACTGGATGGGTGCTGATGGCATAAGTTGCCTCTGAATAACTGATTAATATGAATGATTTTACTTGTGACAAATCCAGTTCTTTCACTTATTGTGTAAGCTGAGAAATTACTCATAATTCAAATACAGACTGAAAGAAAAAAATAATGCAATAAATAGAGTCCTGTGCAATATAATGGTGCTTGAAGTACCTAATAGGAAGAATTTAAGTTATACAGTAACATGTCATTCTAAACATGAAATCTATGGCAGTTGGTTAGAGGTAGCTGAATGACAGTTGAACCAAATAAAATGGACTATTGGAAGCAAGCTTATAAAAATCAACACTTTCATGAAGTTTATAATGATGCACTCTTCTATCAGTTGCTGTAATGAACATGATTATCGTTGGAACAATCTTGTTTTTCCTTTTCGTGACTGTCTGTATATGTGTTTGCTGTGAATATGCATGTTATTTAAGCTCCCAAATTTTAAGATCTTTTTAGTCACTAAAATGTGAAACAGAGCTTTTGTGCCTTTGTTCTCAAGTGCCTGGTGTCTGAGTTATAGTCAAGTTTAATTTTTTCTCCATTCAGCTGGACCACAGGGGAATCCTTGCTTTAATTAGTAAATTGCTTTTCAGTTATGTTTTTACACAACCAATCATGCTTGAGTTTGCATTGCATTGTGGTGCTTATCCACTCTGTCAAGTTTGTGTTAGGAAACCAGCTTGCCAGCTGTTAGGGAAGAAAAGCAGCCAGTTGGCAGCTCTTTCTGAAATCTGGAGGTGCTTATTCAGAACGGAAATAATGGGCTGTGAGCTGGTGCACAGGAAGGCTCTGGTTCTTCAGCTCACGGCTCCTGATTGTGTGACACTCCCCAGCTGCCCTGCCAGCCCACAGGCCACTGTGTGTGTCAGAAGAGATGCTGTTGCCCCCTCATCTATGTGCCAGAGCCACAGCAGCACTGGGCAGACCTTCTTTCACTAGCAGTCATTTGTGCCAGGAGAGTCAAGGTGCCTCTGCTATCACTGAGGTCTTGTCCTGTGTGGCTCTGATGGGTTTCCATTTTCATATGAAGAGTCTTTTGAACAATCTTTAAATACAGAATAAGTGCTTCTTTCTTCAGTAACACTATCCAGCTTTTGCTCTCCCTGTTTGCCCATGCTGTGTGTGTTTCAGGTGAGCAGACACTGGCTGCAGTTGCCCTTTCTACCTACTGCTGTGGTATTGTCGTAGTAATACCCATGGGCAGGCGCAAAGGAGGCACCTACAAGCCCTGACATCACAGTTCTGTCTTCTTTTGCACTAGACTTCCCCACAGGCCATCCCAAAATCTCCATCCACCTAAAGAAAATCGAAAACATTTCTGAGGGTACAGCCACTTCATGGGCATGTGAAGCCTCATTCCAATCATCTGCTTTGCCCTTAGGTGAAGAAGGGTTGCAGAACCTTTTCAAGGAGTTGCTTGTCCATCTCAGCATAGAAATCCAGAAAACAAACATTTTTAAAGTACAGTTGTGCTTCTGAGACTAAACACATCTGAGTTACGAGTGCTTTGAGGCCCCTCCTGTGCAGGAGTGAGGAATGAATGCCAACTTGAAGGCAAGAGCAATCTCCTTTATTTAGATATGTGAAATCTTGGAAATGTGATGTCCACATGCCCTCTATGTCCTCTTTTTGGCATCCAGAATACTTCATTTGAAAGGATGCAAAGCCTTCATACTGCTGGTATAAAACACATCCAAGCTTTTATGTGCTAGCAAATGGTTGCAAACCCCAGTAGAAGGGTGTGCCTCTCCTGTAAGGTTAAATATTTCTCCATTTTGTTTCTAGTTGTTCTGCTAAGCTGTACTATAAGGTAGGGCAAGTCTTAGGTTCTCTATGTGCCAAATGGCCATAAAAATATAAATCTAATGTTTTTTAAGACTTGGCTGATGCTTATGTGCTTGGATTAAATGTTGCAAATGCTACAGGTTCTGTAGATGGTCAGTTCAAGTACTGCCATTTTAGAGCAGCACTTTTGAGCAACTTTGCTCTGTTACAATAGCAGGTATCAGATAAATGATTGAATCAACGTACCCTATTCAGCATAGTAGAAATGCCACTTCCACTAGAATATTATCATTGGAATAATGTCCCTTGCTTTGCAAATGGCTCAGCTGTGCCTTGGCATTTAATAGCAGCAGGAGACCATTATCCTCTAACAATGCACTATTTCATTGACATTATCTCTTAAGTAACACATATTGCAGAAAAAAAAATTTCCAGGTGTGTTTCCTTCTATACAGAACACAAAGTGTTTATGGTCGTTTGTGCAGCTAATTTCTGTTGTTCTGCTTTTTCCCTCCATTGAGATAAGTTAAGATTTTCTTAAGGTATGGACAAATGAAGAAGGAAATTTTTTTTTATTATGCTTTTAGAAGAGTGTGTAGGATCTTACAGCTTTAATTAGAAAGCCATGCAACTAACCTTTTACTTTTTTGAAAGCTGCATTATGATATGTGGTTGTCTGGTTCTGTTGGTCTTTTTCTGTTATGGCTTTTTTTTGGACTTCAGCCTTGGCAGCAGCCAGGCTTTTGGCAGAGATGTCATTCCTCACTGCATCAAGTCCTGAATTATGCTATGCGTTATGATACCAGCCTTCCACTTTCTGCAATAATTTTCTTGCCTATTTATTTATCTTTTTCACCAAACTTGAAGTGATTACTGCAAAATCATCTACTAGATTTGGAAATTGAAAAAAAAAAAAAAAAAAAACAAAACCAAAAAAAGAAAAAAGGAGATAATAAACTTCTCAGTCTGTTCTATGGTTAAAAATATATCTGTATCTGGAGATCTCTGTAGAATGACCTATATTCTCAAGCCGCACGATTTGTGCTCATCCACTCCTGTATTTGTCTCGTTGCAATTTTTCTTCCTTGAATGTGCAAATATGTGGTTTATTTTTGTGGAACTAATATCGTTAATGTCCTGTCACTATCGGGTTTTTCCTAGATGTGAGGTACCCTTAGCTAGTTGCAGGTAACTTTGCTTGGCATAACAAAATTATGTCTTTAAAGAATAGCCAAGCAGAATATGAGGTGGTAAGTCTGCAGTACATGCAGTAAAATCCACCAGATTGGAAGCAATCTGTCAATTGGAGGTACCAAAGTGATTTCTTAAAACTTTATTTTGTTCATGTTTAAGCTTGTTGTTCATGTGTAACAATGGCACCTCTTGCTTTTAGGTGTGATGTTTGGTTCTTCTTCATCAGACATGTAACAGGATGGGGGTTTTAGGTGTTTTAACTGACATTTTGCAACTTGCTGTTTAAAATGTTTTGGATTGTTGCATTTTCAGACTTAGTATTCTGTGCTGTAGTCTGGGAAATTTCCTCAATTTTTTCATACTGATTTTGCATATGTAATGTGGGATATTGTGATCTTGGTTTTAATAGCCTGTTTAGTTAGAGTAAGATATAGTCATTGAAATCCCATTTTTATGGGAAGACACAAAAACTAACGAGATTATGTGGGCAAATGGATCATTGCAAGAACAAATAAAAATCGAAATGTGAACAACTAATTAAAACAAATGCCTAGAAACATCCAAACATCAGTTTGTGTGGAGAAATTGCTTAATATCCTTGAACCCCTCTAGGCAAAAAAACCCCCTGACTCATGGTCATTTTCCCTGGGTATTAAAAAGTATCCATTTCAGTTGCTTTGTCACAAGAAAAGTTCAGCTTTTATTTGACATATGTGCTTCACTTAGATATTTTCAATGCATAATAATGTTACTCTTGATCTATAAGAGTAGATAGAAAATGCTGTCTTGCAGAACCAGAAATCCCTAAAATATGCATACTTTTACAGACAAGTAATTTGGTGTTAGGTATGTGTATCTGTAAGTTTCTTTTACACACTTGAAAATACTTTCTGCCTCTGTAAGTACATCACAAGTCGCACAGTTAATATTGCAAATTTTTAAAGAATTCCTGGGAGCTTGAGTCTGTCTGTTGTGTAACTGTGATGCATTATGGTGTGTAGGTTCTGCTGTTGCTGTTCTCTTTGATACCAAAGACCTGCCTTAAACAAAATAATCTGAAGAGTTGTTGTACACTAACCCAGACCACCACAGAAAAAAGGGCAAGACTTTTTTCCGCCCTTAGTGTCATTACTATTAGAGTAACTTCACCTCTCGGAGTTTCTGTATTGATGAGGTGACTATATGCAACATACTGGCAGAGCGAAAAACAAGGAGAAATTGGAAGCAGCTGACGGGTGACCCTAACTGCTGTAATTGGTGTATCAGACCGAGTGTGCAGTAATGGGGAATCAAAGGTCCCCTGCTCAAACCAACCTACTGCCTGTTCGGCTGCAGGATCTTGCGAACTTGCGTTGGGGTTGTACCCTTCTGTAGGAGATCTGAAAACATCTGTGGTCAAACTAGCAGTGCAGAGTTTCTAATGACCATGTCAAAAAAATTAATAATTTTTCATGCGTCACTCCCATCTAGCTTTTAAACCAAAGCAAAATTTGAGTGGCTGGTTGAAGTAAATGGTGACAGAAATTTTCGTTTTGCCATTTATATTCTGTTTTCAAACAACACTGAAGTGCAAATTGGTCCTATTGTATTATCAGTAATCAGTTTGAACAGCCAGTGTGGAAGAGGAAGACCAAGATGTAGATATTTTTTCAATATTTTGTTAACTTCTATTAATAGAGTTTAGAGACTATTTTATTGAAATTCTCAATGAACCCTTCCACATGTGACATGATTAATTATTTTATAAATGCCTATGTATAGCAATATATTTATGAGTGATTGAGAAAGTTACCTAGAAGAGGATGTCCTGTGAAAAGACAGCAGCACTCAGCTGATATTTTAAACCAAAAGATCCATAGATGAATTAAGATGTGCTTTACTGCATTATTGTCTCCAGATATAATTTGGATTTTACCTGCAGATTTGGGTCTGGGTTGCAGTATGATTACTGCTGACACTGGAATGGACAGGCGCCTACTCTCTGCTCCACAGCAACCCACCTGTGTCTTGTTCTGCACTACCCACTCCTACAGCAAGGCTGGTGCTGCACTGCCTAGAAATAATCTGTTAATGTCAAAGAGAACTCTTGACTGCATAATCAAAGTGCTGGCCTATTTACTCTGACTAAAACCATAATCTGTATGGTAGCTGCATTTTTTATGATATAGTATTAGAAAAACAAAAGAAATTGATCTTTGTATTTTTAATTATTCCTGCTACTTTAAGTATTTAGCTGTATGTGAAAATGTTCACGTAATATATTTCAAGTCATGTGCAACCATATGCAAGTGTGGATAAGATAATTGGCTTTCCTGTTAATTTTTGTTTAGAAGTAGTAGATGGAGACTTAAAAATAGTGTTTCCCTGGGGTTGTAGCAACAAAGTGTGATAACTTCACTGTGAGTCTCATGCACTTACATGCCACCTATTTTTTCCCACATTCTGTTGAGCTGACCTTAGGAAGTTAATTACTATTTAGTGACATTATAAAGTGATCTTAAAACTGCAAATTAATAGAATTAATGCTTCTGATAGTGCCCTCAGTTCTTGAGGTAGAAGACACATGTCACTGAAGTTCAGGAGAAATTAACAAGTTTTGACTTTTTTCTTCTTTCTTAGTTTATTTCCTTTTCTCTTTTTGATTAGGGATCGCAATTGGAATAATTCACTGCTGATTGTGTGATGGCACATTGTCCTAAGCAGAACATTTTCCATAAACATTTGTTCCATAAGTGATTTTAACTAATGTCAAATACTTATGAATCATCCTCTTATCACTTACAAAAAACACTTTTAGTCTTCCATCTGTTTCTCCTTAATTTTAAGCTTTATTAGGCATGCAATTACAATTTTCATCTTCTAAAAAATTCACTACACAGTTAATTTCCCACAGAAGGAAAAAGAATAAAAATATATTTTCTTTAGCATTAGCCTGTCTGATTTCTATGCATGGCTGGCAGCCAGAAATACTGGATTTCAACATTCAGGTTTTTAAATGTGACTTTTAGAGTCAATAACATATAATATGTTTGGATATTGTGTAAATCATCCAGTGGTTGCAATTTGAATCTTCTTTTACGGCTTCATTTTTGTTGTCCGTTCAATTCTGAGCAGAATGGTTAATTATACTGAGCTAAGATGAATGTTAAAAATTGCTATTGTGCTACAAATATGGATGAAGTAACAGATAGACTGAGGTTTCCCTATTAACTAGGAATTTCCTGTGAGATAGCACTATTCTTGAACATAGAAATTTAAAAAGTACATGTAAATGCCAGCTTTTCCCAGCTCACTCACTGCAGTTGTATTTTCATGTTCTAAAGTCATGGAAACCCATATGTTGTGGTACTAAAGTGTCATGATATCCTTAACAATGATACTCAGTAATTTAGTACTTCTGTCTGTTTTGTTGTAAGGTAGAGGAGGAGGTTAAATTTCAGTTAAATAAATGTGATGTGATCATAAAAGTTGAGGTCTGAAGGGGATATGGAGGGGTACATTTTTGATTAAATCAACCAAAGAGTTATGTGCAATTACACACTCTTATATAGCAAAGTGCAGAGATATTTTTTTTTCTTGCTAAGAAAAAATAGAGAAGTTCAGGGCTGTGTAGTTATTTTGATATTTTAATTCCATTATATATATTTGACTCAAAGAAATCACACATAAGGACGTAGAATAAACTTAGACTAGGGAATAAAAAAGATATTTACTGTTTATTTAACTGATTAATGGATACATTTTTTGCAAAGTATGATAGCAATGTAAATAAAAANNNAGTGAAATAAAGTTACTAGAAATGGATTGAAGTACAAAAAGGCTTTTCTTGCTACCAGATCTAGACAAATAAGGATCCAGACAAAACCTAAGGATCAAACAGAAGCTAATGAAGAATCCATTAAGTGGCTCACATATATCTCCAGTTCTGAGAAGCTCAGAATTTTCACTGTCTGCATCAAAAATCCATAGAAGTTTTGTTTGGGGTTTTTTTTCAAAGGCCTGTGCTGAAGTGTATCCATGATTTCAGTAGGTGCAGGATTAGCAGGTCTGTGAAGCTTCATGCCTAAAATGTCTGATCCTGCATGAAACTGAAAGAGAGATCTGGTTTTGCCTGGGAATTTACCTGGTTTGTCTTGTTTGGTTTATGGTTTTCTTCGTGTTTTTTTTTGGTTTTTTAAGACCCTTCACAGTATTGATTTGATTAAGTGCTCCTTTGTAAAACCTCAAATTACATGCTTAGTTTTAAGCACTTAGTATTTTCCTCAGGAAAGGTGCTTCCATGAAGTATTGACCGTATTTGCCTACTGTTTGTGCAAATTTTGCTATAATTAATTTTAGTTACTTTTTCCTATTTAATCTAAAGAGTATTTAATTAATCTGAGTCCCAGGCTCAGAGAGCATCTCCAGTTGTAAATACTCCTTGCTGAATAGCTCAAGCAAGCAGATACAAAATTAATGTTTCAGTGAGTTCCTAAATAACTGTGTGAGAGCGCATGCATTGTAAGTGGAATTCATTAATTGTGAGCTGCTGTAGATAATCGTATTATGCCGTAGGCCAGCTGAGGTCTGTCTAGGTTGACTTTTTGAACACTGCAGAGATGAGGAAATAATTTAAGGGGAGTACTTAATTGTAATATTTGGTGACATTAATAAAAAGTTGTCTAATATGAGAAATGAAGCAATTAATTTAGGGTGTGCTTGTCTCAAAATGTTCATGGAACAGCCCAGGTTGGGAAGGACCTCAAAAGATCATATGTACTTACTTATATTGCCTGTTCTTCCCTCTTCACACCCACTGAGGGAAAAAAAAAAACAAAACCCAAACCAAAAAAAACCACCAGCAAACAAATAAAAAACCTGCCAAATTGTGCAGCAGTTTTCTAGATAAGACCATGAGTTAGAATTCAAGTATCTGTGTCTGGGTAATATTTTCCTTAGTAAAATCAGTGATAATACAACACACTCCAAGCATCTGTAAGATTCTGTAGTGTTCAGGAGGAGACCTCTGGTACAGGTAATGAAGAAATGTGGCATCAAGTAACACAGCTAAAAGCAAACAGTAAAAAATTTGCATTGATATAAATCAGAACTTCAAGTTATGTGCAAATGGTGACAATAAATTAGCTATTTTGAGTAGAATCAGTGAGGAGATTTTTGGGAGGACTGTGTAAGTGCTGGTTCTGAAATGCTGTTTGGAATGAATAGTTACTGTTTGTTTTGAAGATTATTGCTTAACTTTAGGATTGCCTTAGGTACTGGGATAAAGAGCCATAAGAAGATACAAATTGCTGTTTCTAACAGGAAGATCTATTAAATGGAGTTTTCAAAATCCTTTGCATGTTTATGATTCAAATTGGTGTTTGAAAACATGGTTTATTCTCATAACTTTTTTTTACATTTTAAGTCAAAACAAAAAAAAAGTTTCATCCATGCTAACAATTTTTAGTCATTGTGTTGCTTTAATTCACATCTATATATCCTCTTTGTACTTAAATTGATTTTTAGACATTTGGGAAGAAAGACTATTTTTACAAGAATATAACACCAGTAGTTTTCACTAGCATGATTCCTTTTTTTAAGATCTACAACCCCTACCTAATCTACTCTATATGTCACCTATCATAATGAACTGAGATATAACAATTATTTCAGGAAAGCACTACCAACAAGAGGAACCATGAGTAGAATCACCATATACCAATCTCATTTGCCAAACAAAGTTTCTGATAAATTTATACCTTTAATTTTAATACCGTTCAGTATGGAACTCTTGTCTCAAAATAATTTTGCAGCTACTCTGTCCTCAAGAACAGGGCAGAGCATATGGGGACAGTATTTCCCAATTTACTTTATTATTATTATTATTATTATTATTATTCTGAGCTGTGTTTCCTTTCTTTTCTAATTATTTCACAGCAAAGAAGGTTTCAAGCTTCCTAGTGGTCGATTATGGATTAGCTGGAAACAAAAACATTAAAAAAAAAACCAAGCCCTGTCTGTAAAAACAAAGAGGGGCTTCTTATCCGTGGTGCTGGTATCAAATTTAGGTTCTGTTGTGTTTGCTTATAAATGCAGATCTGAATGCTTCCTCATTTTCCCTGTGACTTTCTGGGAAAAATGATCATCAGAATTCATCAATTCTGATGAAATACCTGGTGAAATACCCTTTCTGATAAGTGCATTACTTAGGAATTAACTTTTTAAAATAAAACAAAATCATTCTTAATGGGAAAATTTTATAGAGCTTCTATTTCATTTGGACATGATGGAGAATGCATGTCAAAGAAGAGTTTCTTTTAAAAAAACCCTAAATTTCAAGTAGTATGTAGCAACATAAGAATATGTTGTTAGGCACTTTCATGACTCTTGAGACAGGAAGTATGCTGTTATTTTAAAAGAATAGATGTGTCATCAATCAAACCAGTGAACTGCTATATAAATGCCTTTCATGCATGAATTAACCAGCTACTAGCTAGTAGGTATCAAATCGATGTGTGCTGCTTCCCAGCTAATATGGAATGTGCTCAAGCAGAAATACTATACCCAGTACATGAGGTCATGGCTAGAAATATGAGGTACTGGAGGTTTTTTTTGTTTAGCACCTGCTAAAGCCATGCACTTACTGCTGTGGCTCTGTGCTTATTTAGTGTGGTCTAATAATTTGAGAGAAAAAGCAAAGCACTTCTGCTAATGTGTTTTTGAACCTATTATGACTAAAATATTTAACAAAAACTTTATTGTGAAGGTAGAAAATGAACTCAGAAATCTAATGTTACAAATTCATCAGGACTGATGAAGCTGCCAGGAGATGAGTTGTTTTTAGGACAATCTTATTGGAGTCATCACAGAGCTTTTTGACTATTTTTGTGTCTTTATATGTGTGGTTTTTATTTTCATTTGTCTTCAAAATATCTTTAGTAGGGCTGCAAAATATGTTCGATATCTACTGACCATTGGAGGGAAAGAGAAATAATGGTTCTGTCATTAACAGGGGTTGAAACTCTTTTGCCAGGTCATCTTATGAATGAAAACATCTTTTGTTTATATTTTAATGAATGTTTGATGATAGTTTCTCCTCCAAATTTAGTGTTCGTTTCTGATTCATTGGATTAGTTGGTTTCCAAATATTTACCAAATTTTTAAGAGTTTTTAATGTAAGAATTGACAGGTTTTAGTTTTAAGTTGGAATATGTCCTTAGACTTATTGAGAACATTGACTTTAATTGACGATAATTTTGATTTGTTTCCAAATATATAAAGATATGAGAATAATAACCCAATTCCACATGTCAAAAAAGGAACCAAATGCATTTCATTCTTTTACCTGTGAAAAAATGACTGCTGCTTTTGGAAACGCTGGTTTAGTGTTCCTTCAGCTGTGAAGAAAAAGCAAATCCCTTTCTCAAGAGGTTCCGAAGTATTCATAGAGTTCTGATTCTTAGGCGTTTCATTTCCCAGAAATTTCAATGAATGTCAAGTGAAGTAGAGAGAAGGCAGGAAAGATTGTATCCAGACTGCTGGTTTGGATGTCCAGACGGAAGGAATGATATCAAACTGAGTCCCAGCAGGTTGTGTAAATGCCTTCCAGTGAGAGTAGCTGGAGGGAACTGCTGTGTAAGCTCAAAGTTTGCTCTGTGCAAGATCTTAAAATTGCTTAAAACTCATCCATGTTTTCAGAAGAGTATCTGCCAAGTCAAATACACTTAAAGTACGATTATAATGAAACAGCTTACTTTAAAATGTGATCCATGTTTCCTGCATAATTTCCCGGTGCACTTAGATGGGTATTTGCTAGAAGGGCTAGAAAGCATGGAACCAGGAATACTTTTTTTGCCATTTCCCCAACAAGCAGTCTGACCAGGGGTATGGGGGAAGTATGGTATCCTTATTCATCCTTATCTTGTTAAAATAGGCTGGATCTGCATTAATGCCAAGTAAGAAATACTTTCCATGCCATACCAATTAACCGTATACCTTTCATTCCTTGAAAAAAGGTTCTCTTGTTCTTGATCTTTCCAGCTGTCAAAACACTTACTTCCACTTGGTCACTGAAGTACAAGTCTGACTTGAACCACAGAGGAGGTGACAAATTTTGAAGGTTGAGATGAGGTATTTATTCAGTGACAAATAATAAACCCATTTGGTAGTACAGAATGCCAAATTAATTTTTTCTTTTTAATTCTTGGAGTATATTTCTGAACTGATAGTACAAGTGTTGAAAAATTATTAGCTCTTGATGAGAGGGATAGCTTCAGTCTGATAAAGTTACAATCAGGATTGTTTATAAAGTATCTATTAACAGTGTCGAAAGGGGAAGTAAATAATTTAATTGCATAGAAAGTTCTCTGGCATAGATGGAAACCTTGAAGATTAATAGAGAAAGAAAAAAAAATCACGTACTGTATGTACAGGGAATATTTTAATGAGAAATTGTTGGTGCCAATTGAAGCATATAGGAAATAGTGAACGATAGATGCATTCAAAACCTCAGTGGTAACTGAATCCTGTTGATTTCTAAGTATCTCAAATAGTTGTGAGATTAAAGAGTGGAGGCAATTGCTGAGAAAGAAGACACAAAAAGACTGGAATAATAATACACTAAACAGAACAGATAAAAGCGGTAGTGTGCAATAGCTCTAAGAATCAGACAATGCTGATTTTGAATCAAACTGAAATTAAGTTGCAGTCACTGCTAGATTAGGCTGACCATCCTGATTTTCCTTTTTGAAGCATAGGGAGCTTCTTTCTAAATGCAAGTAGCAATTTCATTGTTATTAAAGACTTGTTCTAATCTACTTTTCAAGGTCTTCAAGACCGGGTTGGATAAAGCTCTGAGCAACTTGGTCTGACTTTACAGTTGATCTTGCTTTGAGTGTGAGGTTGAACTAGAGGCAAATACACTTTTGTAACAGAGGCACTTGTAATGAAATTTTTACTGTGAGATATTCCAATAAGTTTTGGCTTCGCTGAACCATGAACAATTTAGAGTATAATTAATGACTATTACAGATGCAATATTTTTCCACCTGTTTTTTTCAGGTTTTTTTTCCTAGAGCATAATAATATTAATTTTTCTTTCATCTGAATACATAATTTATTCTCTTGCAGTGTCTCAACTAAGTGTATTCTCTTTGCTGAAGTGTTGTGCTGTCATGCAAAATGGACCTTCTACCAACTTCCACAGTCTTGTCATCACTGAAGGAAATTATATGTATTTATAATAAATCGTCCTTTTTATTTAAGCGCTGGCAGTTCTCTGCAGTGTCTGACATTTTTGAGAGGAAACAGCCTGTCACATCTTGGGCTTAAGGGAGGAGTGCATTTAAAATACAGAAAAAGGTCTAGGTGGCATGACACTATTGCTTTTTTTCATCCTCACATTCTTCACTGTTCAGATTTCGTGGTCTGTACCTAAGGTTGCAGTATGCAAGAGATTATTGATTGAGGAGGGGCTGAATCAGGGTTTGTCTATTCCCACAAGATTTATATGTAAACGGAGAGGAAACACATCAGTTTGCAGTGCAGCCTCTGGCATATTGCACCAAACATACAAACACTTCTAGGGATGTTTCTGGGGGAGATTTGTGCTCTCCAGAGCACATTGCTTCTTTCAGGGTGTCGGTTTGTTACTGCTGGATTAACAGACTGTTTTAGAGAGCTGGAAATCAAAGGGGCAGAGGATGAAGTGTGGGATATGACAGTGTTTGAGAGAACTGCTCCTGGTGCTCCTCACGGGACTGAGGAATGGCATGAGAAAACTGCCCGATCACCCTTGCCTAGAAACATCTTTGTTCCTGTTTCCGAAGTGCACACGTTTGACAAAGATTTAGAAGAAAAAGAAAAAACAAATAAAACAACACAAAAATGCCAAGAAAATCAGCATAAAAATCTACGTTTAGTAGTAGTAGCGGAATGTGAGAAAATGTATACACACAGAAAAAAGGGAGAAGGACTCTGAGCTCATTTAGAAGAAAAATAAAGCAAAAATAAACTCAGGAAATGTCATGCACAGACCTGGCTGGTTTTGTCCTGTAAATTTGTGTGAAATATCAACAGCTTTTAGAGACTGTAATACGCTAAAGAAATAAATTAGTCTAATTGTGTTTCAGTTACATAGCACATTATTAAAGGAAATGCTATGTATCCCATTGTTTTTGTAATTCTGCAATGAACTAAATATTAAAGGAAATATTTTGGATTATTTTATAAGTCTTTTCCTTCAACTCATGCTCGCTCACTCACTGCCTCTCTCTGTTCCATCAGTATTCTGTGTGATTGTTGTTTAATCTGTGTAAACATGGCTTTTTGAGGTGATCCTTAAGTTAGCTGTAAAATATTAATTTTTTATTAAATATATCCTTGATACAGTTTTAGAAGTATTACAAATATAAGATAATCATAACTACTTTGACAAAACTGGTAACAGCTGACCCTGTATCTTGCTAAAGGATACTCCGAGTCAGAACAGAAAATGTGACTGTGTTCAGCATCAAGAAGCACCGAGGAAAGCAATTAGTTCATTAATTAATAATTTATGTCTGGATTATATATCCAACTCTTTGTTTAGGGCAGCACTGAGAAAAGCATCCTGATTTTATCCACTTTCCCAGTGCTAATATAGCAGGGGTTTATTAACTGTTGGTTACCCACAATTTCAGCTAAATTTTGAAAAAGTTATAGGACTGTCCAGCTTGATTAGCAATTTCACTCTGATGCCTCCTAAAAATCTGACTCAATACTTTCATCTGAGCTTCTCTGCTTTCTAATTTTTATCATTAAAATGAAGGTGATGTTTAGTAAGTGCATAATGCCAAGACGGATAATATTGGCTCAGCATTGATTAATATTCATATGTACTCCTTCTTTTCTATAGAGCTGTTAGTCTTACAGTAAGGCTATCTGGGATGTTGTCTTTGGCCTCTTAATCAAAAGGGAATTTTCACATAGATTGATAAGATTTTATATGTCTAAATCTCACAGTTATTACATCACAAGCAAAGCAAAAATTACTGGTGTTCTCACTTGTGTAAGAGTTCTTATAAGGAAAATACCAAGGGCCAGAAAACTTAGCTGAAAGCCACTTAAATTATTCAAATACTCTGTGATACAGAAGGAATATGATGTAGTTTGGACAAGCCAAGGGTAACAGTATTACCAGAATAGAACAAATTACTTGAACATATCTAGGAAAATGAAGAATATACATATATTTGCTTTCTTGTGTGTCTGTTTCTTGTAGAAACCTCTCCATTGCTAACTGAGGAGGCAGCTGGCTTTTTACCTGAAAGGAAATACTAGAACATTAGTGTGTTTTAAAAGCAAACTAAACATAGCAAAGTAAATTATTTTGCCTATTAAAAAACGATCCAATAAAATATTAATATAATTTTCCTTTTCAAGAAATGCATCCTCAGGCAGCCCAATTAATTGGAAGCACAGAAGGGAAATATTTTTCTTAGAACACTGTATTTCTCAACATCACTAAACATAAAAATTCAGTCTGAAGCTAAGATATTCAAATTTTGGTCAGCTATTTCTCTTTCCAACATTGAAACTAAATTTACACTTTTAATTGAGATAACTTTGTGGTTTGTTTCAGTATTAAGCCTGTGGTTGAAAATTTAGAGATCGTTACACATCCTTTTAGATGTGGAAAGGCACACGGAGCTATGTAGTGGGATAACAGGAATATTAACAGCACTTTTGTCATTGGGGTCTCCATGCCTCTCTGCAGTGACAGCTCCTTGATTGAAGGAAGCAAGGCTATGCTTAGAAATAAAGAAATTCTAGAAATATTTATTCATTTTCATAAGTCTCCTTGAAAAATATTGCAAAATATTTACCTGAAAAATAAGTATTTTGTGCTTTAGATTAAAACCTATTTGGTTTGGTACTAATTTAGTACATTTTCAGAAGTTAATTGCAATGATCTGGAGCAGCATTAACTTACCAATCCTTTCAGTCTCTGAGTGAATTCTTAAGGCTTTGTTTGTTTGTGAAGGAACTTAGGATCCTGTAAAGCATAAGGAAAAAGAACACTTATTCGAATGTTATGCTGGTTTAGTTCTGCATCTAGGCAAAGCTTGAATTCTCAGATTTAAGCCGTATTTAATCTATCAATAACTATATTGTTACCCTGGAATTCCTCCTCCTGTTCTGCCTGTGCCACCCTCCTCCTCCTCCTCCTCCTCCCCCCCCAAAAAGTATTGGACAGGGTTTTTCATTCTTCAGTCTCTTCTGCAAAACAATATCTCAGGCCACCATCTGTTCTCATCAAACCTTTCAGCTGGATCTCCAGTTCTTAACCACAGGTTTATTTCCACTCTACTTAATGATTATTGATTTTTTTGTTCTTTAGTATTTTTAACAAATTCTCTACTATTTTGCAAGAAAATTATATAATAGGCTATAATAAAAAGCAATAAAAATATGATTTCTGTTGAAGGTATTTACCTGTACAATTTGTGGAATTGTACAATTACATAGGGAATGATCTGTGCATTCTGAGAAATAACTTTAAATATATGGGTAAAGAAATCTTTGAAATTCAAATAAAAATAAAGTTTTTGATATTTCTTGTGGCCTAAAATATTTTATTTTACTTCAAAGACACAACTAAATAATAATTTTGTCTGAGGAAGAAAACTACTATTTTCATAACTTCTTTTAAGTGAGTATAATTGCATTTATTCATCGTACCCTGCATTTGCTTTATTCATTTGAGAATCCTGCAGTGCTGTATCAGGATGACAAGATCCTTCCAAAAGAGAACAATCTGAGGATCTCAAGACACACGACTCTCTTAACTGAGTAGCAGTTAGATTACAGTTTTCAGTCCCAGTTCACTTTAATCAATCTTCCTCTTATTATCAAGAGACAGCAAATCAGAGCTAAAAGACCTATGGCAGATGTTCATTGATTGGAGTGATATGCAGATTGCTGGCTCAGGAAAAGTGCAGTATCATGCTTCAGTCTGGATGACTTGTCAGAAATGAAAATCAAGTGTCACAGCATCTTGCTAAACTAATTAAGGTTACAGGAAACAGATCAGCCAGAACTGCTTCATTTCACTTCAGTGCATGAAATCCATTGTAGTGTGAGGCTGTCATTATCTAAATCACCATGGAGAAACAATATAAATATTGGCTACCGTCAGCAGTGCTAAGGAGACACAAATTCATGCTCTTGTTGCTGAAATCCTACAGTCTCTTATTACAGATTTCATATAATCAGGATCAAAGGAGTCAAGATCTGCTGACAGTCATTTGACTTTCATGCCCAAGTCTCTTGCATGATTCTGTAACACTGTGTTTTTCTGAGAACTGTGGTGGGAGATGAGCAGCCCATCTTTGCTGCTTTGTTCAGCTGACAAATGAGAATTTCTGATGAATAATTCTAGGAAAGTTGCAGCAAAATAAATGGTATGCTTAGTATTGGGATCTTCTTTTTGGATAGATCATAAACTTGAGAAGATGTAATTCCCATTAAGGAAAACTCCCCTAGTAAGTTTTAGGAGACTCAGGTAATTACAAGTGTTTCACAGATTTAAAGCCAGCTTGGGAGGTGGGATCTGATAGACTGAGAGAGTTGAACTTGAATTCTGTGTAAAGTTCCTGATGTCATTGTTGGCAGCTTTTTTATTTGTTTTGAGAGGTTTTTTGTTTATTTTGAAGTAAAGATTTACAGAATGTGAAAAATACTTTTTTTGAAAGGGCATATGACTGTTTTGGCATTTCTTTGGTATCACCTGTTCCATCAACAGTTCTTTCTACATTTGTATAAGTCACTTTGTGGTGTCTCCAGCATTAAACAGACTTTTTACATTATTTTTTCTCAATAAGAGAAATGAGAATGTTCTTAATCTAATAGTGTAAAGGGTATTGGGATACTTCAGGGACATTTTGTACCTGCACATCTTTTTTGAATTACTCTTCAATTTGAGATTTTGAAAACAGATGCCTCTCTCCTTTCTAAGCAATAAATTGCAGTTATGTGACAGGTTTTGCTTTTTTCCTTTCTTATCAATTTCACTTTGAAATATGTAGCTTGGAACATCTTTGGGTTTTTTTAAAATTATCATTAAAAATAAAAACCTAAATTCAAAAGCCTGTGAGAGTTTTATAACAATTTCAGTTGAGTTCTGTTTTGACCATCAGAAACTCCAGTCACATCTGAAAACTAGGGCCAACAGATGACAAACAATTTTTAGTCAGAACACCAGCTCTTTCTGGAACACAGTGTGTTTGATTTTAAACTCCAGCCTGATGATTTGGCTTTTCTTTCAGCAATGCCAGCACTCCAAATTTACAGTTTTATGTAATTCACTTCTATGCAGTGAACCATGTATGTTTAGGGTTCTTCTTCCTCTTTTTCTTTTCATCTTTTACTGAAGTGTAAAAAGGAAAGCATGTTCTATGTAATTATGCAGTATATTAATATATGTAGGTTATTCCTTGGAATAGGAATAAAATGCAGCATTCCAAGGATAGTAGAAAAAAAACAATTGCTATACATTATTACTTGATTATGTGATACATTAGTATACTGAAGACTAATAAATTTCCCTTCTGAAGATTTTCTGATAGCTGATTATGAATCAAACCCTGCAGAACAGTGATGAAGCATAACAGTAAAATTCTTCAGGTGTAAGTGGAATGCTCTTGCAAGCAGAATCTCATCCTGACCCTGGGGAGGTGGGAAGGGGAAGAGGTTTCAGATCATTAAAACTGATCAGATTGTAGAACAGCTACCAGGTGAATAGATTTGGTAGTTAAACAATTGCTTATTTGGTGTTTACCTACTTGAGTTCCCCCAGAGTGGCTGTTGTGCCACCTGGCCAGAGGTGCCAGGGTTCCAGGCACGGCCAGGGGCACAGCAAGGGAAGGAGATCGACCTTTAACCAGTGCAGACAGGAACAGCAATTGAAGGGACAGCAATGCCATTTGTGGTTTGTCTTGGTAAGGAAGAAATGCAGTAACTGTTCACAACAGAATATGCATTTCCTCTGCTTCACTGAAAATTGAAGAGGTGTTTTGAAGCTCATGTACATGGGCTCTTCTGGGGAGGGATGAGGCAAAAAATAGAGAGTGTTTCCACCACTGAAATGCACATTTCTATAAAAAACCAGTTTCTACTGATTCATCTGAATGCACACTGTTCTGCAGAAGAGGCAGGGTCACTTAGTTTCAAGGTGCTGTGTCATTGCTTACAGAACTCTGCTGAAATAGTCATAGTTCTCACAGGCCCTCCCTAGTTCAAGGGTAGACATTGTACATTGTAAAGAGAATAATTATAGCAGCCCAATTTCAGTGATTTCTTACTGGAGTGCTCAGTCTGTGAAATTGCAGAATAAGAAAAATTTATTTTTGTATTTTCTGAGAAGTTCTGTAGAGTGTTCATATATCAAACATCCTTTCAAATGAAAATGCTTGTAAAATACACTTGTTTTTAAAGTGGTTCAGCAGGAAAATATTTTTTTCTTTTCTAACTATAATAAAAATACTTTAAATAATGGACTCTCCTTCACAGTATAAAACAGGGAATGAGAGCTAATATTGCCATTTATGCAGGTCTTTCTCCACAGGGTTTCTCTCAATATACTTTTTGTATTATTTGTAGAGGTTTTTTTAGCATTGGCTAAATAGAATGATTATTCTATATCTGTATAACAGTTTTTACAAAGATATAACCTTTATAAAATTGTTGTTCTTTAAAACACCAAGAGGTCACAGCATCTCTGAAGCACTGTACAGTGGTGGCTTGCATCAAGACAATGCAAGTCTCATAATACTGTGAATATTTACTGAGATTCTAATTGTGCTCTCTGAATTATCCCCCTAAAGTAACCAGAGTTACTTCATCTGTAAAATTAAGACTAAGAGTGTATAGCATAGGAACCTCAAAAAATTTCCATTGGTTTCAGTGCCCAGGGCAGAGTTAACAGACTTTGAAGATATTTTGATTTAGGGAAGACTTTGGGTGCAACTTCAGAGACAGAAGGCTTGATCCAGAACTCTGCTGAATACTGTGGAGAGCTTGAAATTAAATTTGGATCTGTGAATGTTCCTATTTCCTAGAACTTGCATGCATGTAAAGTGCTACAGAAATTGCAGACTGTTAAATTTCTACAATTGTTAAAATTTTGTTTTTAAATATTAAAAACTTTCAAGTCATTCATAAAATGTGAATGCCCCATCTTCTCTGTGTTCTCACTGCTGTTACTAAGTGTATACAAGATGTTCAGTCCTGTAAAAATAAATAAATCTAATTATGGAAATTCTGAACAGAAATGTTTGCCTTTAGGAACTATTATAATGAATATATGAGTATTTGCATTGTCATTTTTTTTTGTGTATGTATGTTTCAATACAAATTTTTGTTTATTTGTATTTTCTAATCACAGGACTATACCTTGACAATGTACTTCCAGCAAGCATGGAGGGATAAGAGGCTGTCCTATAATGTAATACCTCTAAACCTTACTCTGGACAACAGAGTAGCTGATCAGCTCTGGGTGCCCGATACCTACTTCCTAAATGACAAGAAGTCATTTGTTCATGGTGTGACTGTGAAGAACAGAATGATTCGTTTGCATCCAGATGGAACAGTCCTTTATGGACTCAGGTCAGTAGGAACCATTTCTAACTCTTCTGTCTCTTTATTTACAACTGTGATTAAAAAGCCAAAAATAAAAAAATTCCTTACTCTTTTTTTTTTTTTTTTTAATAATGCTTTTCTTTTTATTGCTGTATTCTATATAACTGATGATATTCCAGGGGAAAAAAAAAGTATTCTAAGGTTGTATTCTAAATCTAAGGATTTTTTTTAATACAATTTTTTGAGATAAACTTCCATTTTTAGTACAGTTCAGATACTTGTAAGAACAGATAAGATTGTAAATATTATTTGACATACTCATTCTGGATTAAAAGCCTGGTTTAGAACTGCTTCTTCAAAGGAATTGAAATATGAAATACAAAATGAGGATTAGAGGAAAAATCAGAAAATGTATAGGACAGCTGAACTGATAGTTTAACTGATAATTTAAAAAATGTTTTTGATTGAATATTAGATTGTTTTGTGTGCTACCCAGATTAGTCAACTTTCTGATTTTCACTGAGATATGACTGAGAGATGATACGGAGGTATGACTTGAAATGTTTTATAGCCTGTTGTTCTGTATGGCTGTATGGAGAGGGGTGACTGGAGAAATCAACAAAATGGCTTCACTCTTGAGAAGTTCTGGAAACTTGGGAAATTGTCTGTTTAGTGATGTTGACAGGATTGATAATTGCTGAGAAACTGGTTTTAAAATATAGCTGCAAAAGGTGACTGACAATGCCATGTGGGTGGGTAGCAAAATAGCAGGAAAGCATTGTCTGGGTTGACCACAGAAAATGCTGCAGAGCTGAGTATTGCATTTACCAATGTTTGTTGTGTCCAATTGTGTTTTCTGTGGGAGCAGTTCAGGCTCTGGCACTGTGGCTGGGAGCAAGTCTGGAGTTTTTGTGATTGTTCAGTGAGCCAACAGATACTTGGTTCTTTAAAACACAGTTGTCGTTTAAAGTGAAATATGAACCTACTATATAACACACATTTATATTAATAGAGTGAGAGCAAGAATAACAGTGGTTTTGGTGTGGTTTTCAAATTAAGATTCTGAAATCATAATCTTTATTATTATCTTCTAGAATAAATTAGAAATAAATATCAGATTTAATGTCTTCAATAATGCTAACTTTTTTTGCTATTTGTGGCATTTTTTATTCTGACTACTTAACCATCTGTAATGATTTCTATTTTTTTAAAAGGTTGGTAAACAGTAAGTAGAGCTCACAAAAAATTGTCCATAGAAGAATCAAGTAAAACAAAGTCTTGTTTTCTGGGAGTTTCTTTTTGATGTTCATTTGCTTTTCAAAAACTTAAAACCTTTCATGAAATGTACTTTGTTTAAAGGTTTGAGGGTTTTGTTGTTTCTTTTTTTTTGAGCTGAACCGGTGTTGGTACTGCTTGACTGTTTTAGGTGAAACCCTTTCTCCTTTTCATTCAGCATAAATATCTTTAATGTCTTTTATGAGATACAATAAAGCAAAATGGCGTCCATTTTTTACTTAAAGCTGTTTAATGTAATTAGAGGAATAACCATTAATGCTTTGAGTCTTTATTTCCCAGAGTTATTTTCTTCAATACTTGCAATCACAATATGTTATCCAAAATGGTTTTAGAACAATTCTAAAATGGGATTTTTTTCTATTTTAGGACTTGTGCACAACCAAGAGTTAAAGATATTTAGATAGCCTTTTTTCCCAGGTAAAAGATTTCACTTTAGGAAATAGTTTTCTAGGATTCTGGTATACCTAGCAACCTCACATTTGAGATTATCAGTTCTTACATCTCTTTTAAGACTCTACTTGGTGCACAGCAAGTGCTCTCTTTGCCCTGTGAGCTGGTACAAGATGAATGATGGATGTGAATGCTGCTGCTGTTGTGTTGCTGTGCTGCAATGAATTGTAACTGGGGGCAGGGGCAGGATGATTATCACCCTGTACTGCACGAGCCAGCACTAAGGTTGGGGACTGCAGTTGCCTTCACTCCTATGGCAGCTGTGCCCTTGAACAGCAGAGGTGAAGGACACTGCTGGGTCTTGTGTGTTCTGGGCACATTGAGAGTGCAGAGACCATGGAACATAACAGATACGTGACAGATGTCACAGTAAGAAAACCCCTTCTTATATCATGTTTTAATTCTTAATGAACCACAGACAAGTCTTGTGGAATGTGGAATGGATTCCTCCTCCCCAGACTCAGCTCAGCTGGTCTCAGAAAGGCTTTCTGGCTACAGTGTCTTTCAAACCCTTGGCTGGATGGGGAAGATGCACCAGTGGTAACACAACAGGGTTATGTGACTGGCCATATTCTGCTTTTGCCTTCCTGGACCAAGTGGCAATCAGTGATGTAATTCTAATATTAAGGTTTTAGTTTTATAGCTTTAAGTAGCTTTATCTATCTATTTAATCTAAATTCAACTCAGAGTTATTGTTATTTCAAGTGTCCACAGTACTGATATATTTAATTCTTGCTTATTAGTAATTTCCACATGTTAAAAATGCCTGCTTAGTTGTATTTTTCACATATCTAAAACTCCATGTATACTATTATTCTGAAAATCACTACTGTTGCTGCATTAATTTACTTTAGCTTATACTTGCAGTCACACATTCTTACTTTGGGATTCATTTTTCTAAACTTAGATTCCTTTAAGTATCAGCCTGATTTTTTTTACCTCCCCATACATCTATTTCATCATATACACACACATATAAATGTTGCTGTGAATTTAGCTGCATTTACCTTGACTGCTGCAACCAAATTCATTGAACTGCTAGTGACCTTATCAGTATAAATGTAACCATCCCTTTCTTTTGTGTCCCTATAGTTGAATTTCTGGTTCATATAGCAAGAAGTAATCCATTAACACTGTCCTCTTTGTTTTTGTGAGCAGAACCCAAACATGGTGTGCATGTCACATCTGATCAGATTTGACATTGGGAAGGTAAATTTGAGGAAGGACTAAGAAGCAGTTTTGTGAGCACCTAGATGATGCTGTTGCTGAAAGAGGGGAGAGAAAGAGGGGGAGAAAGAGAAATGGCTGATAATGAATGGACCCATGTCAATGGTTGGTATGTTGTCCTCATAGCCTGCCTTCTTCACTGTGACAGGTCATTAGTTAAGGGCATAAATAAATTCTTGACCTTTTTTTACAGAGAATATGACATGCTGGTTGCTTTTAAGTTAAGAAGGACTTTTATTTCTGAGGGATAACTGCCAGCTATTTATGTTTTGAGAAAACATTTTATTTCATGTTTTTTCATATTCCATCTGTCAAGAAAATTATCCATTGCTGCCAAGACCAGGACGTTCAATAGATTATATACTTAAATCACCTAAATGGTAGAAAATTGTAAACATGTAGTCTTAAATGAAGAGTCATTACAGGGAAATTTACTATGTTGGAAGTTAAGATGACTTGCAAGAGGATATTAGTGATTTGATGACATTTAGAACAGTAAATTTAGACATTCAAATCTAGGATAGCAAAGAGTTTACAGTAGGTTGAGTAAAGCTTGAATAAGATATGCAGTCAGAACTGAGGAAAAGATCTGGCTTTAACTAAATTTCTCTGTTAAAATATCTGGTTTATATAATACACTTAGCAGAAATGGGTTCTACAGTACATCTACTGTTTATTATTTCTTAGATTTATTTTTGTATATATAAATAAGTAAATAAAAATAATAATTATCTATATACACCCACACACATAAAATTTCCCCTGACTTTTGACATCAAACCTGTTCTAAAATGTGGACGGAAAGCTCAGCTGTATTCTGCTTTCTTCTGTGTAAGCCTGGGGAAGAATCACTTCTCTGATTTTTGCAGCCTCTGAAAGCACCAAGTTTTTTGAATTATTTTCCAGGAATGAAGAGGCAAGATTTGAGAATGTTGACAAGTAAGAAACCTTTTATTTGCCAATTTAGAATTACTGCTTTTTGTGTCACTGCATTATGGTGTCTTTCTGGAACTTGCCTCCTTGCTGGTAGAGAGTCTTGCAATCCCATGTGTCAGAGTAAGGGGTGAAATTTAGTTTAGAATACAAGGATTAAATATAGTTGAAGAAGTGGATGAAGACCAAGATGTTTTGTGTGGCTTTGCACCATTACCAGGCTGTTTACAGAGATAATGACTCTTGCATACACTTCCCCCAACATTCCTCACAAGAGAGCTCTGTGACTGTGGGTAAAGAACTGATAATTACATGACCAAGAGCACTGTATGCTTCTGTATCCCTTCAGTAGGATGGTTTCATGCTTTTTGTAAATGAAGTTTGTGGGAGTTTTTTACAGAAAAATAGAATATATACAGAACTCCAGTTTTTCTTTTTTTCAGAAATTAAAGACTTTTCCCATTTGAAAGCCGAACAGTTTTACTTGCCAGGATCTATCTAATGCATTACAAACTATGAGTCTCCAACTCAGCCAGCAAGAATTCCTATTTGACTGATAGAACACAGTAATCTCCCACAAATGAGAGAATTATATGTATGATAGCCTTGCTTTGTTCTCTATTTCCTGCTACCAGCATTGAGTCACACGAATCTTAAACAGTCCTGGATGACTGTATTTTGTGTTGTCTCAGCTGTGCCTTCTGCTGTCTGCTCACTCAGTTTCAGCTGCTTGGAAATTTTCACTTCTGCAAATAAAATAGATTCTCCCACATTTAGCCCTGGTAAAACAACACTGGGCATTTTTGTTCAGCAGTTTAACTCCTCATAGGCAGCTTATTGTCTGTGAAATCCAAAAGAGAATTTTAAAAGCAATTGCTTTGCAAATCTCTCTAGTTCTCAGACAACATTATTTTAGAGTTGAATTGTTCACACCAGCTACCCTTCAGTAAAGCATTTGATCTTTATTTTGCTGCTTTTTTCTGTTTGTTTGGGGGTTTTGGGGGGTTTTTTTGGTGGGTTTTTTGTTGTTGTTTGGTTT
>JAOTQP010000680.1:14673774-14710936 GCA_026413545.1 Cichladusa arquata
TTTGGTTTTTTTGTTTGTTTTTTGGGGGCAGTGTTTGTTTGGGGGGGTTGTTTGTTTGGGGAGTTTTTGGTGGGAGATTTTTTTAGGTTTTGTGTTTGGTTTGTTTTTGGTTTTTTTTTTTTTTTTAATAGGGCTTAATTTTAATTAATCCTAAGCATAATTTGGAGGTAAAGCTCCATTTTTCAGTTTTAAAATCATCCAATCATTTGTACTAGCTGGAACTCTGGAAGTGTTCAAGGCCAGGTGTGAGGGGGCTTGAGCCACCTCGGGGGAAATGACCCTGCCCATGGCAGGAGGTTTATGGCTGGATGGTCATTAAGATACTCCATTCCACTCCCCTAAAATTTTGTGATTCTGTGAATTAGAATTAAGTCTTGGAACTGCCTACAATATTTCAGATATCCTTGTTATTCCAAAATATCTTCTGCAAGAAGGAAGAGACTTGTCCTACCTTTTAGCTACAATATTATATTTCCAGAAGTTGGATAGAAGGTGTTTAAGGACTTTTAATGCACATTCATGTTAAGCAAAAGGTTTTCTCAAAATCTTTCTCACTTTGGGGATTTCAGAAGAGATAAGAAGAATCTGGACTTCTTTCCTGGGAAGAATATATTATTTTGGATGTTCTGTTCTTGATCCTGATACCTGTAAAGGGGACAGGTGTTTCTGGTTCCATCATATTCGTGCCTCTCTTGGCTGTGCAGCCCTTCACACCAACTGGGGCCTTGTCCAGCCTCTGGGAAGAAGAGGAAATAAACATTATAATGAGGTACCCTGTAGCATAAATAGCACAAATAGCAGCTCAGAGTAGTGTTGTCATTTGTTAAAATAAATAAGTATATATTATGCATATTTTTATTAGGATGTCTGAAGTGTCAGTAGCTTTCTGTTCTCCAATTAAAAATACAAGTTTTCTTAGTTTTGGATATATAGGCAAAGAGGAGGTAAAAAGTAATTTTTGTAAGACTTGTTTGAACATGAGAATATCAGTCTGTGAAGAAGCGTTTCCATTCTGTTAAGTGGATAATTTTTTTTGTGCTGGTGCTCGCACCTATAGATGCAATTACTGACTTTTCCTTTGCCAACACTTGCCAAAGCTAATTCACAGTCTGACATGCAGCTGTTTACTCTTGCACAAGAAATAAGGTGAATTCGATTTCTGTGTCCAGATTTTCAAGGCTGTTAGTATACATAGTCTCACACCCTATACATAGGGTGTGAGAACCCTTAAATCTTGTATGCAGGTGGTCAATGCAAGAACTTTTTGGAAACTTGCAGAAATAAATGCAAATGTAGTAAAACAGAATTTCAAACTGAAGTCATGTAGCTGTTGCAAAGACTCGAAAAAAAAACTGAATACTGTACAATTATTTAGAATTTCAAGTACAAAGAATTTCTGCCTTAACAAGGAAACATTTCCACCCCAGTCTCATTATTTGGAAATCGTGGGGCAGGGCAAGTCTGATCATGGCTCTTTTCTTGCATAGTCAATATAGATCCAGCATAAGGAAAGGAACTTGAATCCCAGCATGTTGTTTAAGTGAATTAATTGTTGTTTTAAATAAACAAGGTATCAGCTCTGGCCCAAGGTGTGGCCCAGATGCTGTATTCCTTTCTCATGCAAAGAGTTCTTTTGTACGTTCTGAGGAATGAAACAGAGAAATGCAATTACTGTTACTTCTAGTAACACAGTTTCTGTGAACAGAAGACTTGGACATGAAACAAACCATCCAGCTTCTCTGCTCAATTATCCCATTTGATAAATTGGAATGCTGAAACCTACCTTCTCACAGGGGTGTTGTGAAGATCAATTAATTAGTTTGTAAAGTGCTTTGATCCCATAAAACACTACATAAGTGCCAAGCATTATTATGAAGAATTATAAAATGCCAGCCCTCATGTGCACCTTGGGATGGCCAGATTATAGATACAAATCTGTTTCGTTCTCTCGGAATCACTTTGTTCCACTTTTCCTGTGTAGCAGTCCATTCACAAAATGAGCCAGTTTTAGGAAAGAAGCAATTTCTGGGGAAAAAAAAAAAGGAGATAATTGACTCTCATAAATATCTCTTTTCAATTAAGAACTCATAGATTATTATGAATTTTTTTCTGTAGAATTTGGAATGGCATCTTTTCACCATTCATCCTCAGCAGGAGGGAGAGTAGTTGTATTTTAAATATCTCCCCTATCTGAAAGAAAACAAAGATAAACAAAACAAAATATCCTTCTATTTCAGTCCCTTTATTAGATTTTAAATATAAGTATTCAGAAGGGTCTTTGGCTTTTATTTTTTTATGAAGTGGCTGTTAAGTCAGTATGTGAATAATTAATTCAATTAAGTTTAATTAAAAAAAAAAGCTTTAAGTCACAGGGATCCTTTCCATTAAAAGTCCTATTATCCGAAATTACTACATTGCAATGAACTGAAAAAAGTTCTGAGTTTTATTGCCTAATAGACTGTGGCATTTAATCATTATTAATAAGAAAAACTCCTATCAGCTACAGAACCATGAAATATTTTAAGTATCTTCAAGGGTATTGCACATTCCAAAAACAAATAGAGGTCATCAAACATTTAATCTTAAATTAAAATGTAATAATTTATATAATTTAAAATTACAGCAATCTATCATTTCTCTTCTGCAATGTCTTTGATCATATTATTTAAGCTGGTAGTTGGTGATTCCAAGAAGGGAGATTTTCCAGTTGGAAGGACATACATAAAATCTCAGAATGCTCTGATCAAGACTCAGCTAATGGGATAGATGCTAAGTGTGTGTACACAAATGCATGCTTAAATATATAATATATATTTTATAAATAAATACAATTATTTAATAATAATATTTATATAATAATAATAATAATTTAATAATAAATACAATATATATTTGCATCTATATAAATTCTACTTGCACATATTGGGTTTTTTTACTAAAATTGGTAAAATCTGAGATGGATCTCAGAAGTAGGAGCAGGGTTGGTGTCCTTTCATGTGTAAGAAAAAGAAAAGTTAGGACACTCTGTAGAACTAGTAATACCTCTTGTGGATCACACATAATCGCTTTCTAGTTGTTGAGATTTTACAGATGAAGCTTTTCTTTTAACACTTTTAATGTAAGATATTGTAGAATACTATTTCTTGAATGAAAGAATTTTTTTCCCCTACCAAATGTCTTATCTGAAGGTGTAAGTACTTGGATTTAGTTTTTAGTTAAATAACCAGTTTGAGTATTTTTTTTTCCCCCAAAAAACATTTCCTTTGTTTTAATGCATTTTCTGGGAAGATAATTACTGATTTGTTCACCCAATGTTTTGTCCTACTTTGCTATTAAACTTTACAGAATGTTAAAATGTTTTCTGAGAGATAAGAATTACCTAAACTCCTCAAGTGTAAGGGTTTTGTCAGGGTCTTTTTTCCTTGCATCTCCTGGGTCTATTTCTTTATTTCTCTTAAAATTGAAATTTCTTATGGTCTTCAATGTGCAGAGTAATTCAAGAGAACTTTTCTTGGAACAGTTTTCATTCCTGCTTAGAAGGAGAGAAACTAAGTTATAGAGTCTGGGGGTTTGTGCTTCCAGGTGAGTTCTCCAGACCCAGGATGTGTGTAAGCCTCTGCAGAGGAGCACTTTAAAGCTATGCCTATCAGTGATTTTTAGACTATAGTGCAGATATTTCTACTTGCTGTTCAGTGACTATAATTTTTTTTCTCCTCTAAATTATTTGTGTAAGATCATGATTTTTCTTTCTACTGCCTTTTTTTTTTTTTTCTGAATAGTCATTCCTAGAACATTTACTGCATCTGCTAGTCTAGAACTGTCTGAGAAGAGAGAAGAGAAAATGTTTGGAAAACCCTTTTCAAAAATTTACATAAATGTGCCATCTGTATAAGCAGATGGCAAGAATGTCTCACGGCCAGGAAGAGACTGTGAGATCAAATCACAAGGAAAGAACTACATGAGGCATGTTCCTTGTGTCATAACAAAAAGGACCTCAGCAATCACCTCACTGACACGACCTGGGGACTGTTCCCCCAGACACTGCTGTTTCAGTAGCAGAAGGTGTTTCAAAGTGGTGTAATCAATACAGTAAGCAGTCCTATTTGTATTCTGTGGACATGATCTTTTCTGGCAGTTGTTCAGAAACAAGCAAATCTTCAGGACCCTAAGTTATTCTCACATATGGGCTGAAAGTCCACATTCAGCATTTCACAGGGAGGGTTGGCCAGAGTGCCTTATCCTGCTCAGCTTCTGAATTGAGAGGTCACTGTTTTTTCCATCTTCATGTAGTAGAGTTTGTTATTTTTGAGAACACTTAAAAAAAAAAAAAACCTACAGAATTTGCAAAATATTGAAGATGCATTATATCCTTCAATGGCTTACCATATCTTTTTTTATGATGGCTGCTGCTGACACATCCACACACCTTTGAAATCCCTCCAGGGATGGTGACTCCACCTCTTTAGGACAGCCCCATGCTTAACAGCCCTTACAATAAAGAAATTTTTCCTAATGTGCAATCTACACCTCTCCTAGCTCAACCTGAGGCTGTTTACTCTTGCCCTTTGCTTGTTACTTGGTAGAAGAGAATGACCCTCACCTGGCTACAATCTCCTGCCAGAGAGCTGTAGAGAGTGAGGTGGTCTCCACTGAGACTCCCTAAGTGCTGCATGTAAGAGACACACTCCAAACCCTGTCCCAGCTCCACTGCCCTCCTCTGGACTTGCTCCAATACCTCTATGTTTTCCCTGCAGTTGTGCCAGTCATCCCATTGTCTTTCCACGATGGCAACTATATTATAATTTTTCTGCTGCACAATGGCCCCCTGCTATTGTGTGTGTTGCCCAAAAAAATCTTACAGCTTATGGGTTAGTTTTCATTCACTGACAGGGATCTGTCTCAAGACTGTTTATTAAAACTCTGCCATTTTAAAATATTTGCTTCAAAAATTTATCTTGAAAAGTGAAAGGCATATGAAAGCATATGACTTTTTAATGTGGAAAAATCTCATTTTCCCAAAGCCCTTTATAGGGTTGTAAAGTCACTGAGGATTATAAAGCTAACATTTGTTTTCACATAGAAAATATAATGATAGACCTTAACAGTCCCTACAAGACTAAGATATCTTTACTGTAGAAGATGTTGCATGCCAACTTTTTTCCTATTTAAAGTGTTAATGGAATATTTATTCAGTATATATTGAAAAATGCTATGGTGCATTCTCTTCAGTGTCAATGTCAGAAAAACATGGGATGTGTAGCTATTGGGAAAACACTTTGAGATCTCAGTTTAATTTGCATTAATGGAAACTGGAACAGTAGGGTTAGGACCAAGTGGTCCAGCATTATTTGGTTGGCTTGTCTCTTAGGGATCATAACTTTTTAACCCACTTCAGTGTGTTCTTTCCAATAATCCAGAACCTATCCCCATTTGGAGATATCTGGGTAAGCATCAGAAATTTTGGAGCTAGAAGGAAAATGTTCTTCCTCATAATGTTGACATCCACAAATCCTGTCCTCTCTTTTTGTCTTTTGCTATTGAGAATTTCTTCATTGTGCAGGTTTTTACAGCATTTGTTACTGGTAGAAATGCTAGCAAAAATTAGCTATCAGTAACAGATCTTTTTGTAGCTTTGGGGTTTTTTAACTTAACGAGACGTGCACTTTAGAATAATAGTCTTGTACCTTAACAAGGCAGTATTGCTGATACTGCATAGGAAGAAACACAACAAAATTTGGAATGCTTCTGCTGATGTGGGAAACCAAGAAAATGTTAATGTAACCATAAAGCTTGTTACAGTCTATCTTATAGATATTTTTACCAAAATATTATAAATTTCAGACAATGAAAACTACTTGGAAAGAACTTAGAATTCCCTTGAACTTAGATGGCTGCAGATTGTTTGCAATTTGCTGAGGAGGTAAATTAATGTTAGACTTTACTGATAAGCTCTGTCTTTTCAGGGAGATGTCATCACCTGTATTTTCATCATATTCACTCTCTAGAAGATGGCTCATGTCTTTTCCCTTTGGTTCTGTCTATAGAAAGCAGATGACCATCAGTGCACAAGATGGAAAACAAGATGAAGGCAAAGAGGCAAATACTGAATATTCATGCCTCTCTCTTTCTATTTTTCATTACATACAACAGGAGCTTATTTCATAGTTCCATCTCAGGGTATATCTTATTCTTGACAAACAACTGAGAATAAAGCACTGTGCATCTTTAAACATCAGTGTGTGGGCTGCTTCTACAAGGGGGTCTCCAAAGCACATACAATTGGAATGTAAAATATTACATTATGGTTATCCTGAAATGCCTATGAATATTGTTTCACAGCATTAGTGTTGCATTAGTGTGGCTGGAGAAATGGCACTTACAGCAGAGAGGAGATGACTTTTGTTGCTGTTGGATTTTTAAAGAGATGGTAGAGAGCTGTAAGAAAGATACGTCATTAGTCATTTTCCTGTAACTTTGGTATGCCTTCCAGAAATGCATTCAAGAGCTGCACTATTTATCTGAAAAATATTTTTTCTAGGGACACTGCTGTGTGTTAAAGAAACATCCACCCCTTTTCCCAACCAGAGCAGTTTATTTCTTTTTGAAGAAAGAGGTACTGAAGATAAACTCAAGAATACTTTTTCATAGTCTTCCATCTTCATCTTCTAATGCAAGGTGGTTTTATGTTATAAACAAGTCACAGCATAATTTCAAGTAAATTATTTGCCCATTATTAAAACTGAAAGATATGGATAAAATGTTGTATGCTGGTGTTCAATAAGGTGTTCTTATTTTGCAGTTATACATGTCTGTAAAATACAAATAGCAAAAACCTTAGTCTGGCTTTGAAGGGTCCTAGAGTAATTTCCAGATGCATATACAGCAGTATTCAGAATCATGATGTTTAAAAAAAAAAAAAAGTTAGATTAAAAGACAAGGAAAAAAAACCTGAAAAATCTGAGCAGGCAAGTTACAATCCTAGAAGAAATTAAAATCTGATGGAGCATATAAAGATCTCTGTAGATAAGGATTAGAAGAAAACCGTTCCCCTGCACAGGTGGTCCTGTAGGTTACCATTGATGCTGCAGGTGAGGTCCCACTCATGTAAATCAACAGCAGCTGCACTTTGCCATTTAAGTCAGGCCTGCAGTCATCATCTTTTTTCTGCTCCTCCTTTGATTTAATTGGACAGACCCAAAGCTTGTATCACCGAACTCTTTCTATTTTTAAAATTGAACACTTAACACTAGTTCCAAAAGGTTATGTGTAGGGATATCTCAGAATCTGATACTGGGGTATTATGGTAAGTGTTTTGGTAGTTTCTTTAGCTTTGTTTATTTGCACTTTTTGGGGTTTTTTTTTCTGTGTTAATGTTTTGTTTCCATGAGTGCTTAAGGTATTTTTCTCGTATTGAATGAGATAGACTCCCATTCCAGCTGTCTTATCTGCTCACATCTTCTCTGCTTCACCTCATTTAATTTTCATTAGGGTTCATCTTTCCATTTTATTTCAGTATGGCTTTAATTTCAGTATAATCTATATTTATGATTTATAGGATTGCTAAGAAAATTGGCTGTGTCATGGTTTTAGAAACAGGGGTAAGACTGAACCAAGGCACTGAAATCAGCAGTGGGGAACACTTCCCCACAGAACTGAAGACAAGTAAAAGAGCATGGAGAGCAGTTATTGTTTAATGTCAAGAATGAAAGTAAATGTTGAATGTTTCCTGCCATTATAGGTATTAAAGAACCTTATTAGTAATTCGTTCAGAGGAAGGTATGAATATTGCATCAATATAAAGCAATTAGAAAATACGTGATTAATGGATGCAATGCTCAAACTTCAGATAGGCAAAGATAATTATTACTTACCTGTATGAAAGAAAAAAAGCATTGGTAAAGCAGTTTTTTTTCACTTGGATAACTTTTTTATTAAGTTGTATTTGTTGGTGCAATGTGTAATAAAAAACAGGTTTTTGTTTTGCTTTGTAAAGTATTGGATCAGTAGATTGTGTGATGTTAGATGTGACGGCCAAGCTGATAAATCTGGAAAGACTGCTGAGCTGAATATCACTCCTAGAATCCTAAATTTCCCATTCCTGCAAAATCGGGTGGGAACGTGGCAAATTTAATATTGTGCCCATGGCACAACCCCTAAAATGCACCCCTATTTATAGAAATAAAGTATCCTTAAACTTTGAGACTTCTTTAAAATTCTGTTTCAGTTGAGAGAAATGAGCAGGGTATCAGGATTCATTTTGCTCATTAGTTTAGACAGGGATGAGCAAGTGAAAAGTTTTATTCCTCACAGTTATTTGTTGTTCCTCTTACCAGCCCTGGAAAATGTGGTGTTTAAAGTGCTTTTAAAAGATGTTGACAGTTCAGGCCTAGTGTGACAATCTGTTGTCTTCCATTCTGAAAATCTGATGCCGGTTAGGAGAACAGGGTCTCAGCTCTGCATCAGGGGATTTATCTACTAGAAAAGTTTTAGTGAAGATGTTTTGTGCCCAGGAACATGGGAGAGTTTCCATTTAGGTAAACGGGTCCTTCTCACTGTTGGTACAAAGGGTAAGCATTAGCAAAAGCATTCCCTTTCTCTGTTTGAGTGTAACTTTTGTGTCTTTTCAATATTGTTTAGTAATGAAAATAGTTCACCTACCCCCCTCCCCCCCTCCAATTTTTAATTCATCAAATATAGTCTTAACACTGACCAAGACTCAACACTGACTACTGCTTTCTTATGATTATTTTGAAAATGCATTATCCTTTCCCCTTCTGGCTTTGCTTAGTTTTGCTATTTTACTTCATCACTGTGCTCATCCATGCTTTCTGTTTAGCAATTTTCTAATGAAAAATTTCTCTAAGCTCTAAAACTTTTGGAAAAGCAGTGTGTTTTTGCAGTCAGTTTTTCATTGAATTACAGACTTTTATTATCCTGACTCATTGTTTTTCACTAAAATTTACCATGTGCTCAATTTTTTTCTTATTTTAGGAGACGGGGGGAGGGGAGGAGGGTTGCCTTAGATTAATAGCTCTGGATGGTCAGTGTATTTGATGTCATGCATCTGCTTACCAACTACTCTTTCAAAAGGCATCGTTTTCATCCAAATCCAGGGGGACCATTTTTAGAGTATTGTTTTGGAGCCACTATGACAGCTTCAGTAAATGTGAATTTTAATTTATTTGTCCAATGAAGGTGAGGATCTTGGCTAATGACTATATAGTCATTAGTGATGATGCTTTTCCTCCTACTCCCTCATTGCTTAGAGCATGCATTAATTGTGCAGATGGTAGTGGCTTAGCTATGTAATAGTTCCCTTTCCATCTCCTCCTCTCGTGGCATTTACACTGTGCAGAAAGGGTGTATTGCCATCTTGTTATTTATGAGGGTTTGTGATTCATCAGCTGCCTTTTAATTCCAATACTATGAGCACATCTTGTTGCTAAGAGGCAGAATTTGCACATGCACTTTCTTCATTTAAGTACACCTGTGCCAAGCTTTGCCTGAAACCTTCAAGCAAATCACAACCAGGAGCCCTGAATTTTCATCTTCATTTCTACTAACGTGAAATTTGCAGTGCCAGGTTTATGCAGGTAACTGTAAGTCATTCCTTCTGTGTTCCAGAGATTCTCAGACTTTTCAGTCTGTAAACTTGCCAGAACTTAAGTCAGGATTTACAGATATTTTCACTAAAAGCATTTCTTTTTTCATTACTAGAATTTGAGTGTAATTTGTATGTGGCAGGTAGAAAATAAATACTTTTACTGCTTTATTGTTTTGCTTTTCTTTTCTGCTCATGCATTTATTTGTTTTTATGGTTTACAAGAAACAACAGGAGTAATTTAGGCACAACTAACAAAGAAAATGCCTTAAATTTTATTCTTTGATTTCATCTGTCTTTCATGGCCATTAATTCCCTAGATTTTCTATTATTGCTTCTTTCACACAATAGTATTGACATTTCTGTGTTCAAACATTTTTCTAGGTTTGTTCTCCAAAGAAGTCACAGATTTTATATATTTTACTTATAATGTAAAGGCTTGTTTTCTTTTAAGTATACTGCTGTGTTCCTGATCATTGTTTGCAAATACTAGGGCAATTTGGTTTGGTCTAGTTTGCTTTTTGTTTGTTTAGGAAAGATCCTGTGCTGCAGGTACAATTAAAGGAAGTTCATCGTTGCTTTTTAAAAGCTACACTTCTTTTCCTAGCAATGAGAGTTCTACCCCAGGAGTCACCTTATGTACTGGTTTGAAAGCAAAACCAGTAAGAGATTCCAAGTCACAAATACAATTTAATAGGAAGAGAAAAAAAAAGAGAAAAAATAAAATAAACACAAAAGTACATAGTAAAAAAAGAAAAACCACTGACAGAATCAGAATATAACCTGACACCCCACTAGCCAGGGTGGTTGTAGCAGTCCAGATGAAATGGTCTTGTTGAAGTAGTGCTCCTGTAGACTGGTCTGGTAGCTCTTTCCCTCTGGAAACCAGTGAGTAAGGGCTGCTTTGGTGTTCCAAATCTCAGTTTTTATCTAGGTGGGAAAGGCTTGGCTCCTTCCCCTGGGTGAAGCGTCTCACAATGGGATGATGGAATTTTATCAGTCATGGAGTGGGACTAAATGACCCATTAAAAGAAGATATCTTCCTGGAGGGAGGATGGGTCATGGGAAAGATAAAGAACACTTACCCACGTGGTTTTTAACAAATGGCCCATTAGCAGAGGGTATCTCCCACAGAGCTAAGAATCACTGCCCCACTTGGTTTCAGCAGACGGCAATAGAATACAAACTTTTGGGCATATCTTTACATTGTAACCTAGGACACCTTAGTAAGTACATATTTATTGTTTCTGGCCAGACAGGGATGAATACACCTCTACTTGAAGCTGCATGCAGGGGCCATTTAATGGTGAGCCTTTGGGAGTTACACAAAGAAGTGATTCTCAGAGGGACTCTTAGGGCTGTGTTTAGCATGTGTCAAGGTTTCCAAGATATGAACAGTCAGAAATATGAATGTAGAAAGAACCTGAAGGGAACCTGGTTTTCCTCCATACAGAGTTGTAGGCTTGACCCAGAGTATGATTTCTGTTACCTAACACAGAAAATGCAAAGGGTTTGCTTAATATACAGTTTGCTGTCTGAGGGAGGTGCTGGTATTCTGAATTTAGGAGTATCTCTGCTATTCCAAGAACAGAGACATTATTAATAACCTTTTAAGGTACTGCAGTCATGTTTGAATCTGTTGATAGAAGGAGACTTGGAGTAAATTAAAAGCTGAGATAGATCCACTGCACCACAAAAAAACTCATAATGCTTTCAGCATCAAAAATTTGAGATGGGTACTGTTGAAAATTCTGAAAAGTGGAGTCATTTTGAGCAAGCTGGTCATTGCCTCAGTTTCTGTGTCTCTATGAAATGTGGATCACAATATAAGCACATTCCCATTTAAATTCCAAAGGATGGTCTCTGTAATGCAGTGCTGATGTTCATGCGATTACTCTTCTCTTTTGTCAGCTTGGAGAGGCAGCAGGAGTGTCCTGGGATGACTTTATGATGCTTGTATCCCTAATCGTCTGTTCTGTGTGTTGGATATTAAGATATGCAGCTTTAAGACTCGTTCCAGGAGTGAAGAAGAGGTGCAGAATTTGTTATCAGAGACTGCTCTTGCTCCCCTGCATCCTTCACACAGACGGTGTTGTCTGCAGTGGACAGCAGGAGAGAGCTCTCCTTTGCTCTTAGTTTTTGACTAGCTGAGGCTGAAGAATTCCCTGGATTGTGGTTTTTCTCTTTTTCTTGGAAATGTTTGAACCTGCTCTAGACTCAAAACCCGGAAGAGCACCAGGAGCTTGTACCTGTGGCCCACTGGGGCCTGGCCTGGGCCGCGGCATTTCCCAATGCTGGCAAGACCAATTCTGGACTGGGTGAGCCAAGCTGCAGCCCATGAAAGAGACGTTCTGAATTTGTCATCTCTTCAGAGCAGCGAAAGGTTTTGTTGTTTAGTACTGTTCACTTTTTTGTGCTGGAGAGTCCTTTGCCTGTTAAATAAACAGGTTTTTTCCACTTCTCTCTAAGGAAATTTTTTCCCAAACCAGTTGGAGGAGAGACCGCTTGAATCTGCTTCTTAGAGAAACCCCATTTAGAAGTTTCCTCCCAAGTTTGCCCTAAACCAGAACAAATACAATAATTGGCACTTGCTGTATTTAATTTTAGTTGTGGGTTGATGGTCTTCCCTCCCCCCTGCCAGGCAGGCAAAGGGTGATAGGGTCTTGCTGGAACGGGGCTGTTGTCTTTTTCCCAGGCACTGCGGTGGGGCGGGCTCGGCTGTTTGGAGCTGCTGTTGCGGGGGCCCCACGTTCTTCTTGGCTCGGGCCAGGGGCAGGGTTTGAATGTTGGCTTGGTATTTAGCCGTGGGCTCTTTGGCTGGGGAGGGGCAGGGCTAGTATTTTAGCAACTGAGTGGGCCTCTCCTCTCCCTGTTTACTGAGGGCTCCAGCTGTAAACGGGGCTTGGGGGGCTTCCCAAGTTTTGCGTTAGAGCTTGCTCACTTTTGCTCGGCCCAGCCAGGCCCGTGGGCAGCGTGGGGCCTGGGCCCAGCCAGGCTGGTTACTTGTATTGAGGCCAGAAGGGAAAAAGAGCTTTCTCAACATTTTCTCATTTTTACATGTGTGTTTCACAAAGACGCATAAATCTTTCCATTGGTGTAACACTGTGTCAGTATTAAAAATCAGACACCGATTGGTCCTTGTCAGGTCCAAAGGAGGCTGCCCAAGTCCTGGCAGAGAAAAACTTCAGGAAATTTGTACAAACCACCACAGTGCCTCAGTTTTTGTGTCTCTATGAAATGTGGATCATGTTACAAATTCACAAGAAATGATGATCTCTCCGATGATTATTTATTAATAGAAAAAGCAGCAGGCAAACAGCGCTGTGTGTTCCGGGGAGTCACTGCTCCAATGACGCACGCCGCTCAGCATTAGTTCCATCGTTTTATTCAGTCCGAGTTTCGTTTTCCCGGTATCCTCCTCCTTTCGTTTCCTTGATTCCACATCGATGGTTACCTTTGCACAGGCGTTGGCTGTTGCTAGGGGGTCATCTGCTCTCTTTCGGTGGTCTTTCGGATGAAGACTCATTGTCTTCCTCAATGTCTTTTTGCTAACCTTTTCTTTTTGCATGTGTAGTTATGAGCTATTTATAGAACTATAGTTATTTGCGTAATATAGTTTTCACAATTTGCTTATTTTCATTTTATGCAAGCAAATTATAACCACAAGTTCCTTATTTTTATGCAAGCAAACAAAACCACAAATAAACCACAAATCCTCTTAAGCAAGCATTTCTCCTAAGCAATAATTTTCTTTTGTTCCATGCGTTTGACACTCTTAAAATTGATTTTTATAATCATCCCAAGCACTTATTCCACTCATGATACGACATTCACATGGTTTTACTTTTATTATCACCTCGTAACATGAATCACATATACATTTTTCACAGATCATGATATAAACATACTCCCATCTAAATTCCAAAGATTGATTTCTGTAATGCAATACTGATATTCATGTGGTTACTCTTCTGTTTTGTCAGCTTGGAGAGGCAGCAGGAGAAAAACATTTAACCTTAAACAGGAGAGTTATTAAATTGCTGACATTGTTCAGTAACTTTCTGGTCTATGGTTAGAAATGAGATTTACCAGCTGAGAGAGATTTTGCAGAGTCACTAGCTCTAGCATTAGGTTTAATGAATGTGGGTAATGCATGACAGTAGTGATGAATTCTGGTCAGTTCTTGAAATACCTAAAAGTAAATTAGCATCAAAAATGCTGATATGTTGTGACAATTAAGAAAACCCAGAATGAACCAAACAGATGGATATTTCTCCTAACACAGCATTTAACTACATCTTTGAGAACGTGTACAGGGAAATGAGAAAAATGCTGGGCTGACTTACAGAGAATTGTCTTACCCATTTAAAACATGGCACGGATAATTTTCATGTATCATCCCATACTTGTCTCCTGGGAAACCTGCTTGCCCATGAAAGTGTGGCCATTTTGTTGCATAGCATCATCTCCTTCTGACCTCATATTGCCCGCAGCTCTAACTTGAAGTCCCCATCCCTGCTAAGACTTTGCTGTTGAGTAGTCATTTTTGAAATGCTCTTCCAGCGTATTTCCCATGACCACTCTGCCTCATGGAGAGAGTGGTGGTTTTGTTACTGTGCTAGTGTTATCCTTGTAAATTGAAAAAATTAAAAGGTCTTGCCAGGTGGACAGCGAAAGCTACCATGGTAAGTAACAGCAGTGTTGACATGGACATGATTCTGTGGTTCTGCAGATTTTGCTGAAGGTCTGTGGCTGGATGGCCACTGCTCACATACCTGGGCTCACGAGTGGGTGAGGATGTGTAGGAGGGGACACAGCAATCTCCATGCTGCGCCTTGGGGATGGCTCTGTGCTGAACCTGCTGTGCCAGTGGTGCTTTTGCTTTATGCCAGTGTTTGCAGTCACCCCAAAGTACCTGTGCATTTAATCAAGTAAATGCTTCCCAAGGCTCTGAATTTGATTTACTGAGTTGCAGCATGTATTGTCCTATTACTGATGTATAAAAGACCTTTAAGTAAAGCATAGGAGTAATTTTAAAAATTGGTTGGAATAAAGAAAGAAAGAAAAAGGTGGCTTTCTACAGCAAAATGATCACTTTAAAAATTCCCTGAATTGAAGGAATGCATCCCAGACAGGCCTGACATATCTGACATAAACATTTAATTTCTCATCAGATGTATGTTTGCTGTGTTGGGTAGGACTGACGTTTCCCAGCTGACTTTTCATCTACCTCAAATGTGAACTAGTTTTAAATTGCTTCTTGGAGAAAAGAAGGTTCATGAATAGACAAGGTAACAGAAGAAGCAATGGGGGACATGTTTTCTAAATTAAATTATAAAAGTGCACAATACAAAGAAATCCTTCTTGGATTGGTATGTAACCCATGTATTGATTCAACTTTCAGTGCAGTGTAAAGCATTAAAATGCAGTTCTGGCTGCACAGAATGTTAAAAGTGATCCCCACTGTCTGCATAAGTCTGGGGGAAGCCGAGACCTGATTAAACTCTAATTAGAATGCGTTGAACTCAGACTATCTTTGAGACTGATGGTCTCAAAGAGAGTCTGAGTCCAACTGATTCTGCTCTGACTCAGGTCACACCCTGTCTGCTAATGGGATTGCATACAGCACCGTCCTGTTGGCACCAGGCTGTTTGGCACGTCAGAGTCATGTATCTTCCAAATCTAATGGCTTTATTGATCATAAATGCAAATAACTTTGACTGCAGAAACTGATAGATCTTACTAGCTTTAGAATGGAAAAGAAGGGACCTTGGTAAGATTTCTGAAGCTTGTCTTAAGGGAATACAGATTTAATTTATTAAAAAGCATACTTTGCAGGAAAATATAGTAATGAAGAGGAAACTACTTTTTTTGGTTTTTTTTGGGGTGGTTGTTTTTTTTTTTTATTTACAGTGTATGGATTAGAGTCCTGGCCACTGAGATCTGCTTACTGAGAATTTTCAAAGGATTTATTTCATTAACAGGACGGGACCAACTGAATATTCCCTATCCAGATTTTCTATTTAGATTCCCAGCATTCAGTGTGTTATATAGCTTATCAAGCTTTTAGTTCTTGCCAGTATGATGCAGCTGATATGTCAGAAGTCTTTTGGTTGGTTTTCCTGTTTCTGTTTGGAACAGTTACGAATGTTCTGAAATAAGGATGAGGAAGAGAAAGGTCGTGACTGAGCGTCCTAATTTTGGCACAGGAGTTTGGTTCCAGAAGGATAACTGGAGTTAACTTAGACACCTGTTAATTTTAGTCATTAGATTTGACTCATTGTTATGCTTCTCTCACACATCCAATAAATTCTTAGCTAAAGCTGAGTTGAATTGATGTAGGTAGTGGTTTTGAAATATTCAAGGGGAACATGGCTTCCCATTTTCAAAATCATATTCCTGCTGCCTTAATAATATATTAAAGCAATAAGAGTATTTGGTGTCCCAAATGGATCAGATATGAAATGGGCAATACAAGTCTAACAAAATAGATGAGAGAACGCTGAGGCCAGTCATGACATCTGGAATGTGATAGAAGGTAATTCTAAGGAATTTACTTTTTCATTGTCAAAATAAAAAAGAATTGTACCCGCTTGGGCATGTCAGTAGATCTGTCTGTCAGAAGAGAGAAAAGAGGAAGTAGGATCAAAAATAGCTGCAAAATGGGTTTTCCTCACAGATCTCCACTTGCTGATTAGCCTGAGCAGGAAAAAAAAAAAAAAAAAAAAAAAAAAGCAGCAATTTTACAGAATAAACTTGTTCAAGTTTTGCCCATATCCTAAAGCATTTATATGAATAAGAAGGATCTTTTCCCAACTTCCCATTACAGCATTTTTTATAAAAAATCATCTCTAGGTGTTTTTCTTGTCTGTCTGCCACCACAGGAGCCTTATGTAAAGTCACTTGGTGATAATAGACATTTGTAATTTGAAACCTATTTGCTGTGAATTAGGCTAAAAATATCTCCTAAATCTTTATTAATTTCCTCAATTAAATGCTGTCTGCTTGGGAATAGTTGTTGAGCTATGTAACTACAATGCAAAAACAGGTGATTTGTTCAAGACAGCTTAAACAGCCTCAGTTCCAGCTGATAATTGGGCAGGAGTCACACTGACACTCTGGACACACCGGGCTCAAGTGAAGGATGGAGATCTGTAGCTTTATATGCCTAGGTGTTAATTCTTAGTGTGCACATAAAGGATGATTTACATACATGTTTCTTTCATCTGTGCTTTATAAGTAATAATTTAATACAAGTCATTGAATAAATTGTAGCCAGTTTCAAGAATTCTGGTAGTCATTTTAAGTGAGTGATTTCTCTTCTATAAATTTAAAATATTATTCTGGAATACCCTGTATATAAACATCTGTATTTGTACTCTCCATGTTTGTCAGATCTTATTTACTCTCTGCAGGCTTTGGTGTCCTGCTTGGTCATCTGCTTAGGTAACTTGTAGGATTAAATATAGGCACTGAACCTTTAATTGATAAACAATACATATTTTAAAAAAATATTAATTAACAATCTATTTTGCAGAATAAATCATGTGATATACCTGATACAACCAAAACAAATCTTCTGGAAATAAAAACATCACTGAAACAAAATGAGGCAATTCAAAAGCAATTAGCAGCAGAATTGTTGTCCTTTTTTATTAGGTAATAAATGCTCCCACCCACTTACCAAGTGGGTGCAGCCTTTCTGTAGATCATGGCAAGCAGGTGAAAAGGAGTGGTTCAGTTCTAATAAAGTAAAGAAGTGAGAAAAGTTGTTGAAAGTAGTCTGTAATTAGCCACATTGGGCTAAAATATCTGAATCTCAGTTGAGGTTCTGACACTAAAAGTATTCATTCTGTCTTAAAACTGTCTTTATCCTATTCCTCTGCAGTTTTGTGAGGTGTCAATGTCTGATGCCTGTAATGCACTTAGACACTTGGATCTACAGTTCTTGCAGTCCTGTACTCATGCAAGAGGGCATGTGAAGTACTACCTATATGGTGCAACCTTAACACCAATATCAAAACTGAATTTTACTATATCTGTATTTTTGGCTTTTGGTTGGGCTTTTTCCCCTCATATTCTTGGTACCTAACTACCTGGAGTGCTGTTGACCCACTAAACTTCTCCCTGTTCTAGGGAAAAATGCTCTCATTCCTAAGTGATAAAGTTGACACTATTCAGTAATCACTACTCTATGGACATAACAGTTGCTGCAAAAGAGCCATTAAAATCTTCCCCCAAGGACTTATCTGTAATTTTGCAGTGCATCTTTTAATTCTGTGCAATGTTCCAGGTCGTTATGTATTATGTCAGTTTTACCACTCTAATATCTGGAAATAGGCCCTTGGTGGTCCATGTAGACACTCCTAAGGGCATTAATTAAACACAGTTTAAAAAACTGGCCAGAGATCTCTTTGTGTGCAGTGTGTGTGATCTACTGACATCAGGACTGTGGGGAAAAAAAAAATAATTCAGTCCAATTATACTTATTACATTTTTGCAGTCATATGATGGTAACATTTTGGAATAAAAAGCAAAACCTAAAAGCACTTGGGATAAGATGATAGGTTTGTTGGAAGCAGTTTTATCGTTTCTTTTAACGGCTACAGGAATCAGTAAATCAAATTATGGAAAAATAATTGATAAAAACAACAGTAAAAAGATTCTTAGGAATGAAATTACAGATCAGTACTAGGTATTAATTGAGGTCTTGTGCCATTAATATTGTGGTCAGCTTCTCCTCTGTGTGTTAAATATAAAAATTGACTTTGGTGATGGAGTTATGAAGTACAGTTCAGGAATTATTAGTAATAAAGATTTATGTAAAATCAAGGATAAAAACTTGATGAGATACTTCCCAATCACTGACACCCAGTCCTTGTTAGCCTGTTTGTCAGGGATTGAAAATGGTATATGGCTGGGAAAAAAAAAAAAAAAAAAAAAAAAAAAAAAAAAAAAAAAAAAAAAAAAAAAAAAGAGAAAATACAGCTACAGGCATAAGCCCTAAAAGTCAGAAAAAGCATTCATCAAGTATGACTGGGAGCATATGATATTTATGTTGTTATGTATATATATTTGTATGTGTGAATATATTTGTGTTGCTTGTCACTCATGATGAATATGAACACAAAATGGAACTAGTAGTGTTTTCTGATATGGCTGCACAGTTGATTGAATTGTTCTGTGTGTTTCAAAGCTATTTTTCTTCTTTTTAAATCATGCTTTCATACATTTTGAGACCCACTGCCTATAGGAAGACAGATACTTTTAAGTATTTAAGAGCAGGGTTCCCATTTTTCTTTGAGTCCTGAAAGATGTGGTTTTTAAACTATCCATTTGTGAATCTTGCAGTCAAAAGAAAGGGGCAGGAAAGGGGGGAAGCGAGTTTCTTATTGTTTCCTTTTTAACGCTTTTACACAGCCCCTGGAGATGCTGATCAGGTGAGGATATGCAAACATGTTTGCAATTAGTATTATGTGCATTGCCTTTGTAGATGCAAGATAAATGTAGTATGGACAGACAGTCTCATTCTCACTGAAATATAATATCTCTTATATTACTTTCTGTTTTACTAGTAGCTATTATACATGTATGCATAGATACGCAGCACATTTTTGTGCACTGCAGAATTTTTTGTTTTAAAAAATCTGCTGTGGACATCGCAACCTACCAATGCACTTCACCATCACCTTATTGCCACAGCTTGAAGCATTATGACCTACTAACTACAAATAATTCATTCAATAAAATTAAAAGCAAACTGAGATATTCGTGTCAGTGTTAGTCTAGCCAATGGTAGTATAATACATTAGCATAGTCTAGTGTGCTGCATAAAGCCCGAGAGCTGTACTTCAGGTACTTTGGAGCTTTAAGATCATGTGTGTTATTTGTTTGTGTTCTGCCTTTATTGACTGTTGATATTACAGTGATATTTGAAAGAATGTCAGTAGGGTAAAATTACATATTTGGGTACATGTCTCTTACTCTGCCCTAAAAAATAAGAAAGGGACAGTTTCTCATTGTCTTTTTTGCTTGTGGCACCGTTTTAAGCCTCCAAGATGCACGAGGGGAGAGAGAAGCTGGAGACAGAGGAGATTTTGGCTACATCATTCTCCTTCTGATGAGCTTAGCAATTGCATGTGCTTCCAGCTCTCATGTTCCCATTCTTGTCTTAAAAAATAAAATTATTCTCTACATCTGTTTGATAGTGGTTCACCTCTCAGAGACTGAAAGAGGGTGTGTCACCAGAGGTAAGGAGATGCGTTTTGCAAGAGCAGTTTGTGGCAAGTAGCAAGCACATTACAGCTGCAGTGGGTCAAGTTGCTCTGGATGTGCTTCCCTGGGGCACAGATCTGTGACTCTTACTTTGAGAGATTGCTTGGTATGCTCTGTTTTTTAAACTGAGGATCTGGTGAATGACAGTTTTGAGACCTGTTCAGGGAGTAAGGAATGAGGGAACATCATCCTCTTTGACATCAGCAAAAGCAAAGCCTAAAAAATGCTTTGAAAATTAAAAAAAAAAAAAAATCTACATTTTTATAAGACATGGTCATGGATAGAGGTGGCCTAGTGCAAGTTCTCTAGAAAGTTTCAATAACTGGGGCACTCAAGATGTCCTGGGCAATGGTGGTAACTGCAAGGCAGCAGGGTATAACCCATAATGATGTAGTTGTGGATTTACTTGCAGTTGTCACTCTGTTAAGGCATGTAAAGTAGCATGGGGGCAAAGTTCATATTATCATATATACCTATGATAATTTGTATTTCCTTATTTCTGTATTTTTAGATGCAGTATTACCTGCACAGTTAGTGCCTTGAAGCAGTGCATACTTTGTGAAAAAGAGAGTCCCTTTTTTCTCTAGGACTTCAGCTAATTAGAAATTGTATCTTTATCTTCCTGGAATAAAAAAAAATGTTAATATAGGGTACTTTTACAGTGCAATGTACTTGTTAGAGCTAAGCATGTTATTTTAGGTGGTGAGAACTGATTAAAAACCCACCAAATTCATGTGTCTCCTTGGAAAGTTCTAGCCCTCTTCCATAGTTTGAGAGTCTGTATTTAATGTAGTGTAATATCAGAACAACTGTTTTAAAAATGCTTTGTGTATGTGATGTATTTTATGCATTGTGTCTTGGATGGAAACAATACAAATTTTTAAGAGAAAGAAAGTGAAATAATGCACTTTTTATTTCAATGCTAACATTGTTTGAGTGAAGTAGACATGTGATTTTCCCAACCAGAATAAGAAACATGTTTGGCGAAATATTTGAAAGTAAGACTATCACGTGGTGATTAGTGAAGCAAAAGGACTATAAACTCTGGATAAGTGGAGGAGATGTACTAAATCTAAACAATGTTGTTTGTTTCATACTGCTGATCATGTTCATATTGTTTCATTTTCCTGAAGTCCTGTAGTATTTTAACATTCTCCCTTTTATTTATTTCTTTTGAAAGGGAGAAGTGAATGCTGAAAGACAAGGATGCATTTCTCAGTGATAAAATTATGAAGTGCTCCTCTGAGCTCTTCTGCCATTTAATATAGGTAGTATTTTCTAGAGAATAATTATTACTTCAGAGAAGGATTTGAATGAATTCAGTCTAAAGCTGAGGTTATTGTGGCAGATTTTACTGCGGTGCAATGTGTGCTTTCTGCAAGGATTTAAATTATGATGATGTTATGGCTGAATTTTTGACACAGTGGCAGGATAGTAGGAAATGCTGTCTCACTTAAGGAGTAATTTATAGAGCTACATATATAGCAGCATAGTAGAAGATGGAGTGGAACTCTGCAGCAAAATTCTGATTCTTCTGTGACAGAAATCTTTTCCTATGAAATAAGAGCCCAATTCTCTGGTTTTCCATGACTCTTCTCTGTTAGCATGTAGATGGCACAATAGGCTGTACTTCAGCAGAGAAATGCAGAACATCTTCCCAAGAAAGATCAGAGGCATATAGATTTTAGTCTCCTCTTAAAAACCTGGTATGTTTCTTTTACCAACAATCTCAGAAACAACAAAACTTAATGAGATGAAAGTTTTTGTGTGGGTTCTGACTCCTGTGTTTTATCAGCTACGAAAGTTTTTTCCTCTCTTGTATTACATTTAGATAATGTTTTAGAATCATATCCTTCGTATTCTTAACTTGTATTATGGTTATGCCTTTCATCTTTGACAAATACACTTAGTGCTTTCAGAGAGCACTATACTGTCTAAGGATTGCACACTACAGAAGCCAGGGGAAAATATCTACATGTCATTTGATAACAAGTTCCAAATGGAGTAAGAAAAATGAGCTGTTGGCACTTAGGTTGGAATACTCAGGAAATGTTGAGGAGTAGTGTTAGAAGAGAGTATATTACAGATTCTGAGTAGCATGTGTATATTGTTTAATCTCAAATGGAGACATCAACATCAATAAAACAGCTGTTCTTTTTTTTCCCCATAATACTACACTGAGACTCTATATGCTGTTTACAGTTGGAAGTTTATAGCTGATTTATAGTTGGAAAACTCAGTAGCTGAATTCTTAGATTTAATGTTGAATTTTTAGAAATGCCACTATTGGAGTTTCCCTACAGCCAACTCTTCAACTATGATCACTCAAGGGAAGCTTTTCTTTTCTGTGAATAAACAGAAGGAGGAAAAATTCTGTGAACTCTCTAATTAGCAATAAATTTATTTTATTTAAAAGTAGATCTGTTAGTATGTCTATCAACCTTGACATACGTTTAAATCCAGTGTTACCATCCAGGAGAGAAATTTATCCCACTGATGTTTTGTTCCCAGAATTTCCAGGTATTTAAAATTGGTTCTGCTGGCTGCTGCTCTCACAGGTATTTCCAACTGTCATGCAGGAAGACTTTTTCCAAGAAGCAAAGGTGAACAGTGGGTTTAGCTGCAGTACATTATTTCAGTAACTGATTTAGAGTTCCTGACTACCAGTCACCATGTACAGAAAATTCTTATAAAGTCGTTGATAAAGAGATTCAGCCTGTTGTCCCTGTGAGCTCTTTGAATTGCTCCTGATGCTGTTAATGGGGAGTCAGTCAGCTTACACAAGTCTGAAGCAGAATTTCACTCTGCTTTCAACAGGATATATGTGCATACATTTAGAGAAAGAATTACATTTTGTATTTTCCTGGGCTTCAGCTCCTTTTTTGACTCCAAGGATCATGATCTGTTAGAGCTAGAACAGGACATGGTGGTGTTACAGAGTTCTTGTACTACCACTCTACTCAGCAGAGCTATCTGAAATTGTCACCCTCTTGCTCATCATTTCTGTGCATCTGTAAACCTGTAATTACAGGTCAGGGCTGCGTCCTTCCAGGGCAGAGACAAGTTTCTCTTACAGCTTATTCTCCACAGCTTTGCAAAGCCTTTGTAGCTCCAAGAGGGAATTGGATTCTGTCTGTCTTCACATGTCATTAGTGTTGCTTTCCTGTTTTCCAGTGCAGTTTTTTCTTCACTAGTGATGTCAGAACTGTTTAAGCTGCTATTTTGAATTTCAAATCCCACTTGAAATTGTCAGAAAAGCAAAATCTGTAGGATTTTGGAAGACTGTGCCATGCATAAAACTGAAAAATAAGACTACTAGCACTTCTGGACAAGTATTATAATATGGGGGGTATTCTGTTTAGCCTCACTTCAGGTTGGGAAATGTTTAAAAAAAGTTCTTTATGGCCTTAACATTTGGCCTCTGAAAGAAGTCGTGCAAATTTCCAGCTCTTATTTGAATCACAAAGATTTGGAGGTGAGCAGATTTTCAGCTTTCTCAGAGTTTATCTGAATTATTTTCAGTTATTGACAGCAAACTTTACTTTCCCTGCAAGTCAGTTGTGGTGCAGATTTTTGCAGTATAGCTGTGCTTAACACATGAAGTTTTCTCTAGGCCTACTTCACAATACTTTTATTTAGTCAGTTTAGTGGTACTTCAAGGTTTGATATTTTTTTTTGCTTCATAATCAGGCTACATTCAAAATATAGTCCATAAAAGAGGAAGATGAAAACTCATTTTCATTGTTAGGAATCATAAAATATCACAAGGTTTCTCTTTCTTTAGCAACAGATGAAAAAATAAGTGTATGAGAGAGACAATTCTGTGATGTGTTTCATTTCATGTGGTGTTTCTCTGAGTCCTGTTATTGTGTATCATCCCTAATGACTGCAGTGCCTTGAGTCACGGTGTTGATTTTTTAAAAGCTTTCACTTTTTCATTCTTTCTTCTCAAGGTTACATTATGCAAAACACAATGTTATATTTTTTGTACTAGCACAGGCTGTATAAAAATATTTTTAATCCTGCTGTGAAAATTGCAACAGCTCTGCTCTGGGGGAGAGGCTTTGGGGCTGTTTCAAGTGTTCCCAACTTCTAAAATGAACTGCTGTTTCTTCTTCTGTCTGAAAAGGTGTGGGTCACATCTCCTGCCTTTAAAAGTATTCCAAGGTGCTAATACTTGCACTCTCTTGCTTTGGTAATTTGATTTAGCTAATCACCATGAATTGCAAACCACTAAGAATTATCCAAAGGTAATTTTACTGTTTAAATAATTATGAAAATGAAAGAGAAACTTTTTCTACTTTACTTATAAAGGTGAGAAGCCAGGCTAAAAATATGAGGGAGGTACGAGGAGAGGAGAGGACAGACTTCTGATTTTATTTCAATGGATTTGCATTATGGATAAGAAGGAACAAGCAAGTTGAATTAAATGCATTATTCAAAACTTCTGCTTTGACTTGATTAAATCCCTACTCTAGCAATCATTTTCCTTACCATGCCACTTTTTTTTCTTTACTTTCTGGTGAGGTGGGGCATTGTGTCTTTTAATGTTTTGCTAATGTTCTCCACAGAGTTTTTATCCCAGCTGTCTGTGGCCTTTGGCCCCTCTCTGGTTTTTTGCACCAAAAATCCTCTGGAAATGTGTGAGAATTGTAAGTTCTTCACTCCATCAGTGTGAAGACACTTTGCTGAGGGTACCACGGTCTGGGGGTTGTCTCTATGTGGAACCCTTGGATCTAGTAGACTCTGGTAGGAAGTATTTAGTGCAGAGAAAACTATGAGAAAAGTTAGAAGTCAACCAGGTTAGCTTTCACCACAACTCTTTTGTGCATTTAAACTTTGACTGTATGTCTGTGCTCTGCCTTTTCCTCTGTGAACTACTGAAACTTTGTAAAGTTCCTGACTATAATATACAGGTAAGTATGGAAATACTGGGGAAACCAAAATAACAAATGTCCCCACAAAAACCCCCAAACATAAACCAACAAAACACATGAGCTGTAATTTTTTTCTGGTCTCACTATACCTTTCTTGAAGTTTGCCCCAAAATAATCAGTTGTACATTGCTACTGGAACAGGACAATTTCATTGATTTTTTTATTTAAATTTAAAAATAAGGAAACAAGTATGAACTCCCAAGAGGTTTTTTTTACCAATATTTGCTGCTGCTTGCTCCATTTGCATTTGCTATCAACACACATGTATTCCTCAGCAGTCTGATTTTGTTAAAAGCTGAAAGGCTTTCACTGAGAGGCACAAATGGAGTCTTTTCTCCCATGCTTTTGTCCCACTCCAAAAAGCTTTCCTGTGAAGCATCTCCGGTAACACACACTGATTAAAAACATAATTTCCAAAGCAATTCTATGAGTACTCCTGTATGGAATGAAAAGGACTTGGTGCCAAAAGATGCTCCTTTTCTCAAAGAGACCAGTAAGACAGGAGAGTAAGCATACTTATGGAGATTCTTAGGTGCCTTGCAGAAATAGTTGCTACAGTCAATTTTGAGTGAATTTTGACCAGGAACTGTAATTTTCGGCAGCTAATGAACACTTTCTAGGTATTCAAGGACAAGGAATAAGATCTCTCAAGCAGACAGAGTTCTCTGAAGACTTTTTATCAGAACAAAGAATGTACAATAAGTTGTTTTAACTGTTATTGAACATTCTAAGTATCTACTATGAAAGGCCAGTAGTAAACCTCATAAATGAGAGAGGATTTTGGGAAGAAAACTGTTGGTCACCCAATCTCTCACTAATACCTTGGAAAGACATTGATCCTGTAATGTCTTAGTGTTTGCATGTGCTGTAGGTACTCCATCTACTCCATCTTGGGTCCCATTGTGGAGATCATCATCTTAGATTTTGCAATTTGAGCTAATTCGTTTGGTCAGCCTCCCAACTTGAAGAAAGCTTGTACAAATGGCTGCTGCCCAATGCTCTCATTTTTTTAATGTTGTGGAAGCAGGTTCCCCATGTGCTTTGGCCAGTCAGCTGTGCTTAACACACAGCAGGAAATACTTGTGTTGAGGGGAAGCTGTGCATGACCACCAGGCTGGGATAACCTCCCTGGGACTGCATTAGTTACAAGCCAGCAGCAGACATGGTATCCAAGCAAAACCAGGCAGAGCATCACTTATGTAGAAATACAGTTTCTTCTTGCAACAAAGTGTGATCAAGGAAAGATTGGAACAAGGCACGTTAGCAATGTCTTCTCTTTCCTTCCCAGAATTACAACAACAGCTGCTTGTATGATGGACCTGAGGAGATATCCGCTGGATGAGCAGAACTGCACGCTGGAGATTGAAAGCTGTAAGTACTTCTGCAAATCCTACTTATTGTGTGGTCAACTGCTTTAGGGTTTTTATTTCTGTCGGGTTCTGATTTTTTCAGGTTTTGTTCAGGTTTGTTGTTTTTTTGTTTTTTAACATGCTACTAACCCAGTTGTCTTTCTGTCTGATGATCCTCATAAACACATGCAAAAAAAAATAGCTTTCCAAATGGATTAGTAATTTGTGGCACAAGGATTTGCAAAAGTTATTCTGTGTTTTGATGGACAATTTACAGCTTTAAAAGTCTCATTCAAGTGCCTTGCTGGAGTTCATGTGAGGAACACAAGGATTATTATCAGTTCTTTATCCTCCTTTACTGCTGAACTGCGTGGCAGCTTGTTTCCATTTATAAGTGGAGGCAAGAGGTTAGAATTGTTCTCAAATAGGTGCTTTGCGGGTTTTTTCCTAAACTCTGTGCTGTAGTTAAACTTTCAACGTGTGTAAACAGTTGTTTATATATACTGACTTAATGGCTGGTGTCTGTTGAACTTTTTATGTAGATAAACCTTGTGAAGTAAAACCTCTCTTGTCTGTAAAAGATTCAAGACCACTCTTATAATGACAATATTGCAAGCATGTTATTTAACACTCTAATTAAGATTATATCAGAACTTTCAAGATAAATGTCACACTTTAATACATACAGTACACAAGTATGTTTATTTTTAAAATGAGTTCTGTATTATGAAATATGTGGGATTTCTGTGTTGAATTTGTACTACTGTCTGGTAAGAACTTGATACAGCTGAACTTCTGTTTGAGAAAGCATTTAAGAATATGCTTTACATTTGTGTCCAAATTTCATTTTACTGGAATTTACAGATATGCTAAAATTCTTGTGACACTGTTGCCTGAAATAATTTCTATGCATAAGTAAGCAGAGTGAGACTGTCATTAAAATTCTGTGTACTGATATTCACAAGCACCAAATGCAGTGATGGACTTTGCACTGACTGGATAAAATCTAGTTTGTTTGGGGTTTTTTTTGTAGTTCAGTGTAGAATTTCCATTGGTAGCATTTGATTCAGAATCTCATACCTGCAGCCAGCTATTACATAACCAGTATATAGGTAGTATATATAGGCTGATTATAATGTGTGATAAAACTATTGCCATAATTTAGACTTACAGATATTTTCACTGAGAAAATTTTTGCTATGACAGTGTCTTTTAATTGTTCTTGTAGCAAGGACCTGGTATATTTCTATTTTCCAATTTTGTGTGCAAGGTGGGAAGCTGGAGAGTCAGAGGAAATCCTTTCTTTCTGTTTACAGCATTGTTTAAATGGCCAACAAGGTCTTGCCATCTCTCTGCATTGCTGAGATGACTAAATCTTACTGGGATTCACAAACTAGATATCCCTCCTCTCATCCTTCCACAGCACGCCTGGAAAATATTTTCAGGAAATACCTGTCATGTCAGTCCTTAGGCAAAGCAGAAAATTAAGTTGTGTCCACTTTTCAATGAGAGCACTTGTTCTCATTCAGACTTACAATGTGGTACTTCTTTTATCTGATTTAGAGTAGAGGTTTGATGCAGGTCACATATCTTTCAAGAAACAATCCTAAAAACTGAGGTATTGAGTGGTCAAAGTTGTTGTTCCACTTGGTATGAAAATTTAATGCTCATTAAGTCACAGAAAGGGTAGAAATTGAATTTAGTATAGAAGTTGGGATGCCTGGAGCAGAGGTCATTTGTGGATTTGCGAGCTCTGTTGCAGTATCACAAAGGTAAAAGGGATTTAAATCAGGATACTACGTGTAGCCTGCCTATTTCATTGCAATAATAAAGTCCATTAAAGAATGGAGATAAAGTAACACTTCAACTGTGTTTTGAAGCACTGTCACACTGCTTTAGAAAATGTTTGGTCTTCATAAACATCCTGATGAAAACCTGTCTGTCTACTCTTCATGAGTCACTTAAAGCAAAAGTGCTGGTAGGTAGATGGCAGGGTGAATAAGATTGAAAGTGGTTTTCCAGGTCATTCAATGCAGGTGCTGAAGTCATAATCAGTTCTCAAAAGTGATTAAGCTGCATGCTTGAAGAAAAGGTTGGTTTTTTTGCCCTACTGTTTCTGTTAGATGCCTGTTTCACCACTGCTTTCTTGTAGTAGTTAGATATTGTATAAATTCTACTCCAAGTGGTTTCATGCCTATGAAGGCATGAAATTAGTACTCACTGCTTGGGCCTACAATTTTTTTTTTAATGCAGTGTGTTCTCTGGCCCTCCTGGGACCTTCATAACACATTTAATGAAAACACTTGTAGTTTCTCATAGACTTAATTTCATTAAACTGAATATTCCAGTCTTTTTCCAGCTTTCTCATGCAGGAGTATGTTAAGAGAAATGCAGAACTGGCATTAGTTCTTCACTAGGAATAACTAGTACCTTCAACAGTGTCCCAGATGAAAATCTGTATTACACTATGGCATTAATCCTGCCTTTCTTCACAACTGCATATCACAGGTGAGAGTCTTTTCTGGAACAGTACCGCAAGGTCTTTCCCTTCCTTACTCATTTTTCAGCAGTGGGTTCTTTCTAGCTTTTTGAAGAATTTTTTTGTATAGTGCTAAGAGCACATGACTTGGTATTTCATAACACTGTTTACATAAATCAGTGTTCTTAATATTGCTACAGTCCTCAAGGTTACACTCCTCAGTTCTTTTTATATTTGTTCTGATCATCCTTGGTCCTAGCAATGCTGATTTTGTTTCATTAGAAATTTCATCAACACACAAATACTAAAGAATATTAATGTCAAGAAGGAAGGGTTTTCCTTACAGTCATTCTCTGTATTGAGCACCACCTTTCAGTGCAGTACAATTACCTACATTCCTTTTACATATCTTTACTAATTGTCTTAGTCTTATACCAAATACTTCTGTGAAATCCAGTTCAGCTATACATTGTTTAAAAAAGGAGTTATTGTCAAGTCAGGTCATTTGAGTTGTAATGAGAGATTTTTATCCTGTTTCAATACATGTTAATGCCTCTAAAGTCCTTCCATTCTTCTGCTTCCTTTCTTCCTTTCCTCCCCTCATCTTACTGATGCCAGAGTTGAATGCCTTCTTAACTGCCTGGGCTACTTTTTTTTCCTCATGTTATTGTGTTTACTGAAATTTGTGGCCAATATCAAGTTTTTGTTAACCTAGATTTGCAAAAATATAGATTAATTTGCAAATTAGAAATTCTTGTGCAGAAGAATTGTATATAAAATGTAAAACATGATATAGAGGGGATGATGCCATCTATTAAGATAAAAGACACAGCATTTTCAGTCAGGTTTCAGTCTAGGGCAGTCTTAGTGAGATACTGAAAGTGTAAGAGAGGACTATTCCCCATTAGTTTAAGAAGTATTGGTTTTCAGAAATGAAATCCTGGGTTTTTTGATGTATAGCTAGTTGCACTCTGAGGTCCTTTAAAAACAGAAGTTTGTTGAATATTCAATTTTGCTAAGATGCTTCTAAACCTGTGGACTATCATGTCCAAGGGGGTCTACTCAGAGGTATTCTACTTCTCCCTTTCTTTTGTTATTCTTCAGCATACTAAACAGCAGGGCTATAGGACCAGAGGGAAACCAATTTTCCTACATATCAATTTTTTAATAATTCATTATGATTCATTTTTTCCCAACTTGCAGGCAACAGAGAGTTTTGGGTTTTTTTAGTTTAATATTTACTTGGCTCAGTAAATGCCAGTCTGTTCTGCACCCTACCTCTGCTGCTGCACTTTGTATTGCTCAGTTTCTGATGATTCTTGAGAAGGATTTATTTCTCTGCTGTTTCCTGCCTCTCTGGAATTGTAACTGTTGAAGGGGATGTCTGAACTTATCATCCATAAGACTGGTGAGAGCTCAAAGGCAATAAGAAGTACAAGGCAATTTGATGAATATTTCATATTCCTATAAACTAATAAAATATCATATTGCCCATCCTCAGCCTAACAGAAAGTATTGTGATTATTTTGAATATTTTTAAATGCAATTATTCAAGATTCATCTGGTACATCTGGACCTTTGTCCATTTCAATTATGTGGTGCCACATAAAGACAAAAATATGCTACAATTCCTTCTTATCCTGCTTCATAATGTGTTAGGCCTGGCTATATTTATGTTATACAGAGGTAAAATTCAGTATCTGCCTTGTGAAAATGAATTTTTGTTTTGGGGTTCTTTTTTTTTCCATTTCCTTATTGCTGTGGAACAAACAAGAATGTACTGAGTTTCTCCTCAGAAGCATATCCTTAGAAGCACTTTTCATAGTGTATTAACAATGTGGCATTAAAGAAGCAGATCAAAGCTCTTCTGTCAGGAGGCCTTAGCAGACAGGGAGCTCCCCACGCTGCTATACTGACCAGGGAAAAGCACACTCAGACAGGCAGGGGAGAATGCTTTGCTAATGAATGAGAAATAATTGTTTTCAGGACATTTCATTTATGTAAAAGCCTGGGGTGTTTGGAGCAGAAATCATCAGATTTTTTTTTTTTTTTAACTTCATGACAAAACCACCAGAGAAGCGCACTAGGTCAAAAATTTCTGTTCAGTAAGAGAATCTGGAAAAACCCAGAAACAGAGTCAAAAGAGTGCCATTCCTCCCTGTGGCAGTGGAGCCCAGTACCAAACACTTCCTAATCAGATCATCTGTGAAAGCTCATCAACAAGAGAAAGAGAAGTCATCTTTGTGTGCTCAAGGTGACTTTGAGCACTTTTAAGTTGCTGAAAAGAAATCAAAGCAGCCTTTTGCTGAAGCTTTGAGTACTCTGCAGATGGCTGCTCTGGCTATCGATCAAAGCTGTAATCAGGTCACACGGGACAAATGGTGGAACTCAGGAGCTGACCAGGCAAGGCTTTTCTGGGTTAGAGGCGAGTGTGTTTGATGCCAGGCAAGAAACTCATCCCCAACAGTGGGATGTTCAGCCCAGGAGGATGCCATGGCAACACGTGACTTTCACCAATTGCACATTAAGTGGAAAGCTAAACAAATGACTCTTGGGCCCCTGACAGCTAGCATTTTAAAAGCTGTTAATTTTTTTTCCCTTCCTTTTATCAAACTTAATGTATATTCCATCCCCCTTGTCTCTTCAGATGAGTCTGTTTTGCATCATGGCCCTTGCAGAGAGGATATTCCTCTATCAGCAGGAGGTGGTCTTATCAAAGTCCACCTTTTTTTCATCTTGTCCATCATCTCTATATTCAGATTTCCTAATTTGGATTCTCTGCCAATGCAACCTGTACAGTTCTGTGTGTGGAAGAGAGACATGTATTGCTTAGCAAGCAGTGATGAATTCCACCTATGTCCGTTCTAATGTGGCTTCCTTGGGACAGGTACTTTGTTCTTTAGTTGTCTTTAGAAATTTCATCTCAAGTATGTAGAGAAAAGGTGTAATTTCAGTGGCATAATGCACACTGAAAATGAAAAGGAAATCCTTGACTCCTCTTCAGTGTGGAGATAGGATGATTCAGGAAGAGCTAAAATAATCCCTAGATGACTCTTCTGCATAGTCTGAAGAGGGGAAGGAAATTTAGAGTCACCATCAGTGCATATGATCAGGGTGGACTGTGTACAAGGGAACCAATGCTTGTAAGGGTTTAATAACACACACCCCCACACTCACCTGGAGATTGGGCTTTCAGACTAGAGCTCAAATAACACCTGAGGTAGGCAAGAGGGAAGTATTTTCCTTTTTTCATTATATCTCAGTACATCTTTGCAGCATTCTCTGCATCCTGAGAGTTCTCATAGCACAAACAAGGTGATGCAGTGTTTGCAAATGATGAAAGAATTGTACAGGAGCTCTGCAACAAACTCCTAATGCTTTCAAGCTACCAGGAGTTAAATCTAAAAAGGAATGCAGTATACAAATATCTAGTCTGTGCCTATTAGCACCAGACCATACCAGCAACATAGGTTTCTATAGAAGAAACAATAATTTTAAGTGCCTTTTTAAAAATTAATCTACAGTTGAATATGGAGAACATCTGTAATCAGAAAGACAACCAAAATGTGAATGCTTTTAAAACTTTTCATGCCTTTTGTCTTTTATATTCAGTTTGAACAAGGGTAATTTTTTTCTTATTACTAATAACCCTGCATTTTATCAGAACGGGTCCTTTTCAGAAAGTCCATATTCAGAAAGTATCAAATGTATTTGCTAAGGTTTGGGAAAAGATTACATGTCCAGGAAGGCATCTCTTATGCAGTAAGATATTTTCCAGAAGAAAAGAATATATTTCTAACAAAAGCTCTGATAATCTCATATCCAATAAATTGTGGAAGTATGGAAAGCTGATGGGTTAGCACTTTACAGTCTTGTTTTTAGAAGGTATAACTTTTACACGGTAAATATTCACCTTTTTTTTTTGTTTTATTTTTTAGGATCTCAGTCATAAAATGTTATACTTTAGGCAATTTTTTTTTCTGTAGGTCTGGTATTCTTTTCAGATGCTTTGTAACTGCTGACTTCTTCAAGAAAAAATAAGTATTTATTAAGTGCTATTGGAAAATACTTGTGATATTGTTACATACCTTAGCAGAGTGTAGTGTATGATCAGACATTATGCTTTGTTTTCACTATTTTCCTTGGGGGCCACATGTGATTAGGTCCTTCTTTTGAAAAATTTTTAGACCATTGAAAGGGATGGAGGTGGTACTGAAAGCTAGTAATGGCTTATTCTTCATGGTATCAGGTTACTTAAGCAGTCTGCTGTCTTTTTCAAAATGAAATAGCTTCTTCAACATAATACAGCTTTTATGAAATAGTAATATTTATCGGGTGCTGGAATCCTTGGATGTCAGGACTCTTGCTTTAGAAGACAATGCAAACTGAGACTATCACACAGTGATCACATACCTGTGAAAAGAAGTGCAATATGTTTCTACAGTCATTTTATTTCTTAAGATAGAGGGGGTTTTCCCTATATATAACTACAATTGTCTTTTCTTCATCAATTGCATTAGAGAATGAATTCAATTTTTTTTAGATTAGTTTTCAAAACATCTAGGGGCAGGAGGGCACTTGTTTGAGTCTGTTGTCAGTCTGATCTGTATTTGCCCGTGGTCACTGATAGCAGCAACTCAAACAGTTAATGCCAGTGCTCTTGCTAATGCTGTTCAGCTCATGCTGAACTACTTAAGTGGGGAAAGGATGAAAACGAATATTTGAGTCACTGCAAAACTGTGGACTCAGATGAAATTTGGCTAGGTGTTTTGACCTGTTAACAAAACAACAGCAAACAAAATGGAATCAGCTCTTACCCTACCCTGGCAAAGTGTCCCTTGTTTCCCCACGGACAGTATTTGGACTGGGGTGAGATGTGGCAACGCTCATTAGGTTCCTTCTCCGAAAAGAATTCAATTTGCTGCTTGAGGAGCAAGCCAAATGACCAGATTGGTGAGTGTGCTCTGTATTTGGGTCACTGATACTTGTCCATTTGTCCTGGGTTTCTAGAATAGGAATTGGAGATTCATCTCTCAAATATGAGCTTAACCCTCCTCAGTGGCTCTTGTTAAAGAAAAGAAATATTCTCCAGCAGGGTTGTAATTTTTTTGTTTGGGTGATTTCGTTTTGGTTTTTTCCAAAGTCCAAGTTTTCTTTACTTTTTCTTACTGATGCTCAAATGCAGAATATTACATCATTGGTCACTGAACAGGAAAGCAATTTCATTGGCTTTGTTAGAGCAAGTAGAAGCCAGGGTGAATAACAAGATCATCTTTAGTTTTGATTATGACATTAGATTTGAGTTGAGGAAGGGTTGACCTTTCAGTACACAAGCCTAGGAAATATTATTTTACTTTGGTGGAATAACAGAGAAGAAATTGAATTAGAAGCAGCAGTGGCAAAGTTAAAAATGAAAATCTTTTCATCCCTTGACCATACCTTGCTAGTGATGAGAGCTTTGTGAAACAAGTTAATTTTGTTTTCATTTGCTCATGTTATTTGGTACTGCTAGTCAGGCTGATGAATTCCACCCATATTTTGCAAAACCAAGCTACTTTCTCTTACTAGATGCATTTCCATTTTCCTACGTTAGAAGTTCATCTATTGAAGTCAAAGTTAGTATTGCTTATGACAGTAGTCATTCATTTTAAAAGAAGTCAGCATTATATTATCCAACTTTTGGCAGTTCTAGGGGAGTTATCCTCTGGCTAATTCTTCTGGTTTTTATCCATCTGACACCACTATAGTTGATGTGGGAAAGTGCTACTGCAGATTTACTAAGCTGTTGCATTGGTGTGCAGGTCTACACAGGAAAACTATTCTAGTTTTAGAAAAGTTTGATACCCATGCCACTCGACTATCCAATGTGTTTTTGACACACTGTCCAAAATTATTTGGATAGAAATTCAAGATATCTTTTATGTATGAAATACTCTGACTCTTAGATAAACTTTCTCTTGATATACATTTCTTCTGAGCAAAAATGAAACATGAATAGTAATGGTATTACTCTAAGTAGCCTGAAACATGTTTTGTGAATGAACATTTATAAAGGAAAGGATGTCTAAGTGGTTGAGAGAAATAAAGATTATAGTCTTTATCATTTATGTTGTAGTTATAAAAGAGTTGGGGTTTATTTTTGCCCTTTTTCTTATGCTATTATTAAGGTGTGTTTTTTAAATGCTGTTTTTACATGAGGAAAGAGAAGTCATTAAGTAGATTATTATGTACTTATATTTCAAGGTATACTTCAGGAAAAATTCAGGATGAAAGAGACCTCAGGAGGTCCTTAGTCTAGCCTATTAAAAAAATGGTCAGCTCTGTGGTCAGACCAAGTTACTCAGGGATTTGTCCAGTCTGGTCTAGAAAACCTCCAAGGATGAGATTGAAAAACCTTCCAAGACCACTGACCATAACAGTGAAGAGGCTTGACTGAAGTTTTCTGTCTGATTTATCCTGTCCTAGGATCCTACCTCTGTCTTACAGAATCAGGAATAATATTTACCATTACTGATCTGAAATAGAACCTGAGTGCTGCATGACCTTCATTGTAGAAAAGTTATAAGTCATGTAACAGAAGGACAATAGCATGAGAATTCTCTGAATAAATCAGTATGTTGTTGAAGTAGCCTTGTAATTTAACAAAGTTAACAGTACAGTTTTTCTTCCATGTATGATCTGGTGTGGTAGAATCTGTTCCATGTCTCTTTGTTCAGTTAACACAGGTACTATTCTCATTATATAGATTGAAGTGTCTCTGTCACTGCTTCTTATGGTTTAAAAACTCCCAAAATAAGGGTTCTTTTTCCCTTGATAATGATCTCAGAATTTTCATTATGATGTTTGGCTCAGTAATATCTTCATTGTTATATGCATTTAAAAGGTAATTCTCTACATTCCATGACTGTACAACATACAAGTTGTCTTGAGTATGGAGCAAAGGTAATTCTCTACATACCATGACTGTACAACATACAAGTTGTCTTTATTGAGTATGGAGCAAGATATGAATGGTCAGTTTAGCAGGAATGTATTGGATATGCAGAGATTTGGATCTTGTGGTATGTGATGCTTCTACTCCTCAGCTGCAGAGCATCCACTCTGCATTTCCTCTCATACAAGCCTGTTTCATCTGGCAATTGAGTGTCACTGCAGCCAGAATTCAAGATGTTACCTGAGCCCAGCCAATAATCTCACTTAAAAACAGGGTAATAGAAGAGAAAAAAAGCAATGTGGGAGTCAGTATTTGGCTCTGTGTGGAAGAACACACCTTTCCACTCTGACATGATGTGAGCTGGTACTGTACAACATTGGAAATAACACCTTGTTAACAGTAGGAGTCTGCATTGCATGGATAGAATCAGCTACTCTGCTGAATCCAGGCACTTTATTGATGTGTGAAAGTTGAGTATTTGGTGGATTTTGCAGAAACTTACCCGACAGTTTCCTGGTAAAATCACCAGTTTTTAGCCAGTTTTCTTAAACAGTTAATTCACAGTCATCATACATTAGAAGTGAATATTTGTCCACTATTAGACACAGCTTTATTCAAGGTAAATATACCTATTATGGGCTGTTACGGGAGCAAGTTTCATAAAAGTACAGCAGGTACCTGCATCTGACTGGGTGGGAGCCCATTAGTGAAAATCAGGGGAATCCGAGGAACCAACAGTTTGTTGGTGGAATAATCATCCCTTCAACAGCTGACTTCTGGAAGAATGATCTGCACCAAAATGTTACACAGACAACCTGAGTGATACTGAAATGCTGGTAAGTTACATTTTTGCTTCTGAATTATGATTTTATTCCTTTGGGAACTTTTTGTGTCTGGATGCTTGTAACCTGTTCCTGACACACAATCTGGGGAACATTCTGTAAAGGGACAAAGAGCACAACAGTAGATTTTTTCTTTTTACCTATGGTCCCTCTCTAGCTTCTTTTCTTTGCAGACCAAAAATGAATAATATAAAGAGTAATATTAGTGACTCCTATTCTGTTAGAATTATTACCATAGGTTATCATGCCAAGGAACTTCTCATTCTCCACATACAGCTAACAGGAATGTATAGATCAGATGTGCATCAAAGTTCTGCAAGTGTAATCTTTTCTGCTGTAAGTTGTTCATGTTGCTGTAGTATAGGTAGGTAGTGCACATGTATTAGTTAGAGTGCTGCTTTCCTTTCAGGTTTCAGTAACAACTTTCTTCAAGTCCTGCAAGTTCCACAGCATTATAGGTAAATGCATGACACTTATCTCCTGCAAAATCAACCTACTTCCTATCAAAGTTGTTGTCTTGCTGCCCAAGAAGAACTAGCTTTTACTTGTCTCTATTTTTATTTGGTTTTGGGAAAATGGTATTAAAGAACTGGTTTTTACATTTTGCTATGATGGCAGAAAGGCTGGCATCTCACTATGTCCAAAATTAGCATTTTACCCTATAGTGTGCTATGTACAGCATAGCTGGTCTTTTTTTCTCTTTTGCCCTTTTGATCTTTTTTTCTCTCCCCCCCCCCCCCGCCAT
>JAOTQP010000680.1:14710962-14749189 GCA_026413545.1 Cichladusa arquata
CCCTTTCAATGACCCTTTTTGTACTGCTGATATTACTGTAGAATTGATTGTATAGGTGTGGGAAACTTGCTTGCATTATAAAAGTACAAGGTGCTTGCTAAATATACTAACTTCTTTAAAAAATAAAATGGTGTTTTTAACTTTCATATCTGTGCATTTCATTATGAGTGAAAAGGAATTTTGAGCACAGCAAAACATGGGAAGTATTTGAAATCTGCTGAGAGAAGATTACTGTGAGGTCTGAATGCCTATCAGCAAATTTTTCTATTTTTAATACAAAAATTATGTATTTTGAAATATACTTTAAAAAACCCCAACTTTATTTTGGATGGGGATTCTTGAAAGTGATACAAATATAAGTAGCATTTGTACTGTGCACATTCCTGTCAATTTGTGCTGCTGAGTGATCCATGAACAGACTTTTAGTCACTTATTTTTGAAGATCAGCCTTTGTAACTGAACAGTGAGTTCCTAGTTCCACATATTTACATATTCTAGCTCTTATTTGGCCTTGAAGCTGTACTCAGGGACACTTTGTTCTATGGCTGGATGCCAAATTGATTTTGATTTAAAGGAATTTTTAAAAAGATATTTGATAAATTAGGTCAATATGCCTGTTACATGTGGCATGGCCATAATTTTGCCAGACGTTAAATTGTAAAAGCAGTGATGTAATTATCATTTAAGGATGATTTTCATAGTTGTAATGGACACATATGAACAGGCATTGTAACCTGTTTTTGTACTTTATGTCTTAGAATGACTTGCTTTTACAGGGAGCTCTCTAGGCTGATGAAAACTGCACTTTTTTTCTGGGTATGAAATATGCTGTTGGAAGATGAGCTTTTTTAGAAAGGGCTGGAGCACGTCTTTCCTTGTTGAGCATTAGCCAGCACCTCCCACCAGGTCAAGCTCCTCTGACTCCTTCTTTGAGTTTGTTTCTTCTTGCACTAGAAGAGAGTTATTGTGCATGAATACTGAGATGTTAATATGGCTGCTCTAGAGGTGAGTAGGATGTCAGCTTATACAGAAACAAAGCCATTTGGTGATTTTTCTTTCTGTTACAGGGAAAATACTGTGGTTTGGAATGCAGCATGTTTTCCTTAAACACAAGGCAATGTAGAGCAGCTGTTTGTTCTGGGGGGAGGGGGTTAATTTTTTTTTTGCATCTTTGGGACTTTTTAAGGTCATTTTTACCTTCAGGGATTTGGATCATTATGGCAAATATTTTAGCCAGAAGATAGAAAACAGCTCACTAGGGAGACTCCAGCTGGGACTGAAAATACAGCCGTGTTGGTTGCACGTGTTTATAAGTCAACACATGAGGCCTCTTAACCAGCCAAAAATTAACTCAGTCTGTAAAAAAGGAGGCAATACCTTGTATTAAGGGCAATTATAATTCTGCTATTACTAATATATATCCAAATTTGCTTATGCATAATGGTTATTCCATGAGTGTCTGACCTTCGAAGTAGCTCAGCTCTCGCTCAAGCGCTGTCATCCCTAGTGAGTTGTTCAGAATAGACTGCAAACTGCTTCCATAGGAAGAATGAATGTAAGCCGTAAATAATTATGAGAATGATGATTAGGCAAGCCTTTTAGTTAGATCTTTCCTTATCTAAATTGTTTTTCCAATCATGATAAAAATATCAAAGTATGCTATAAAAATATCTGAACAAAATATCGGAGTCTGTTGCATAGAGGAAGATAATTAGCAGATAGTGTGCATCTGTTCTTACAGATTCAAAGAAGGGCAGATGAGCTGATGTGGAGCTCTGTGTACTTTAACCTGGACTATTTTCAGCCCCTTGTTTGTCTTAGATTCTGTCCAGTGCATTGCAGCTGTGTGCAGAAGGCAGATCTATCAATAACTCAGTGTTATTTCCTATGGCATATGTGCTAAAGTTCTGGTTTTGTTTGTGTTGGGACAGCTGATGTCAATGTAGTTTTCTGGTCAATAAAGCTAAAAGAGATTCAGAGTCCAAAGGGGTCCTGAAGTGTGTTGTACCTCTTTTGAGCTGAGTGTTGCTGGTCTCTCATAATACCTGTTACTGTTGACGTGTGGTGATACCCAGTCTTTAGTAAATGGGTTTGTATTCCAGATTTTTGGGGACATACCATCAGTGTATGGAGTGCTACCCATGGAAGTATTCTGCTGTCATCTGTGACAGAGTGGCTAAAGGAGATTTTTACTGTTCAGACAAAAATTTGCAGAGTCTTTTCTTGATAGCTACTCATAGATGTCAAAGGTGTGAGGTCAGTCTGCTCCAGTTGCTTTCTGGACAAGGCAGGGTTTGGTGCTTTGTGGTGTCTCAAGGACATCCTGCATCCTGTAGCTGTTTCCTAAATTTGGCATCAGTGCCTCAGTGTACACAGCATGCAATCCTTCTTTACTGACAGTTCTCAGTCTATCAATATAGCAATGTTTGACCATACAGCATTAAATTAAGGGAAGAAATGCAAAAATAAATACTAATTTTTAAAATTTATCTGATTTTCAGAATAAACTTTACAATTTAGTTAAATACATTTAAATAGAAGTTCTCTTCAGTTATAACAGTTTTTGATGAGCAAATTATTGGGTGTTATTTACTGTGTGTCTGAAGCTAAATTACATATTTTTGCATTTTAAGTTTTTCAAACTAGTGCAAAAAGGCCTTGGGAAGTGTTTGATCAGATAGGTATCAGAAATTTGTTTTGGAAGAGTAGACATGCTGGCTTATGGAATGCACATGCTTTTGCTTCCATAAATCTTACTAATGGTTAAATATTTCATCTAGGGGACAGGGTTATTCATTCCATATCTATTTTTTACCTGTCTGTATGCTCTGTATGACTTCTCTGAAAAATGATGATAGTAAAGAATGAAAAAGTTCTGTAACTTCCAGGGTATTTTAAGAGAGAAAAGGTGGTCTGTTGGAGTTGGTGCCTGTCCCAATATTCTCTTTTCTGAACATGAAGGGCTCTAATCTTCCTAAAAAAGGAGCCCAGGCAGTTCACTTACTGCATGCTTGATGTTGATGATTTGAGTTTCCAGATTGTTAGAGTGAAGTATAAAAATTTCTGAGAATATCCATTCTTCCTTATTAATGTTCAGTGCACAAAAGAGGGTGAACACTGACGACCACTTTTTTTTGCCGTACATAAAAGAAGGGTAAGGTTATCACAGGCCCCCTGAGCAATGAAAAATGTCCTGCACATATCTGTAAAATTCCACCTATCCCTAAATTATCAAAATTTTTTCAAAGCTCCACAAAGTCTGCATTGAACAATTTGGTAATCCCACAGTGTCAGGATGGGAGCCCAGCACTAACTTTGCAGTTGTTATCCATCTATTATAAAGCAAGTTGACTCCTTTTTCTGTTCCCATGTTATTTCCAGACATGCTGATTACTTGAATTCCTTGTGATTTGTGTCATAACTCCAGACACATTAAATGTCCTGTGAAGTATGTCCATACATATGACCAAACTAGAAATTTTTTCTTGAGTATTTTTGTAAAAGGATGTCAGCCCACAGAAAACTGGCAAGTAGCCTTTATGGCTATGAAAGCAGTTCTGAGCTATTTATATTTTTGATTATCCTTCCCTTTTTCTATGTTTTCTGTCACCACTTGCTTTTGTAGGAGTAAAAGCATGTATGTCTATACCTCTATGGTCTGTTAAGTGGAGTAGTAACATTCCTACTCAGAAATGTTATTTCCAGATTTTTCCTTATTGCCTTTAACGATCTGTCCTGGGCTGTGGCAAAAATGTCAAGAGTCAATGCAGTTAGTACATCTGCCCTGTCACATTATGGGGAATGTCCCATAACTCCATCTCACTGCTGATGATTCCATGCTGAACCTGACAGTTGTTTTCTGAGTTGTTGTGTTTGAATCATCAATAAAGGATTGCTCTCCTTTCTAAACCTTATTATTATTATTAATGAAACATGCACCAGAGTGTTTGCAAAGCTGGCAGCACAGTGAGACCTTTCACCCTCTGTGCCAGCTGAGGAGCCCTTGAGACTGCTGCCGGTGTATTGGCACTGTTAGAGGCACAGTCTCCAGAAAAATCACCTCTGGGCAGTCACAGTAAGAGTTGGAAATGTTAATGATTTTAAATGAGCAACAGAATTATTTGCCCAATTAGTATTTTTAAACCTCTAGTCTGCAAAAATGGTCAGCTGTCTGTATCTCCACCCTGCCAATGCAAATATGCCCTAATTTTGTGACTGCTTTGCCATTTTGAATCTAACATTCCTGTTCATGAGTGGATCCAATGTGGTGGTGCCTGGATGATTTCTGAACAGCAGAGTTGTTTGCTGGAGGCAGTAGATGTCCTATATTAACATTAATAAGGTTCCTGATGTTGTATTGAATGACATTCTTATAAACAAGGTGGGGAAACATGGATTTGAGAAAACTACATTTAGAAAATAACATGAATGTGATTATTGAGTTTGCAGGAAGGAAACTATTTTTTATCAAGTCCTTCTTTACTGTTTAAATTTAATGATCTGAAGATTATGGAACTTTCAAAACATTTGTGCAGCTTGAAAGAATAGAGTTAGATTTTCATGGTTCTCGCTAGAGAGGTGGCCTGACAAAATCAAATTCCCAATTTTACATCTACTACTGGCATCTCATAACTGGGAAATAACTAGGTGTAAATGGCAGCCCAGGGCAGGGGTATGGGAATCAAAACAAAATAAAAAGCCCAGCCTTGAGGAGATACCATGGATTGTGATGTGACACTGATTCCTTGGCAGCAATAGTAAGGCTGACATCAGGGTCTATAAATGGAAGTGCTATTTGTAAAATAACTGAATTTTTCTCTTCAGTCTTGTAGTGGCAGTATGTGGTGGTCAAGCTATGTCCTTCTAAGGGCTGCACCTCAAGGAAGATTTGTATCAGTTAGAGAATATCCAAGGCATAGCAAGAGAGTTAACCCAAGTCCTAGAAAACATGACTTAGAGTTGTTCTGGTCAAGGGGAATTTAAGGAAGTGATGTGTGAGTCTTGTAATAGACAAAATGTACTGCAGTGGAAGAAGATAATCTGTTCTCTGTTCTGTTGGTTAGGACAAGAAGTGAAGATCTGAAATTGCAGCAGTGAAAGTTCAAAGTGGAGGTGATGGAAATGGGGAGTACAAAGATAACCACAGTGAGATGCAGAGATGGACTTTGATCCATTGTGGTCCGCACCAGGAGGGCTCTCAAGACAAGCAGAAAAACATTTGCCAGGAGCTGTGGAGATACAGTTGCCCCTAACCTTGCTGATAAATAGATTTTGCATGAATGATGGATACATCAGCCTGAAATTATCATTGTATAGACAGTTAAAACCCAAAAGCAAGGCTTGACAAACTGATGAAGAACTCAATATGTCTTACTCAAAGACTATATTTGTATTTTCCTCCTACCAGTCTGAGGCAGAGCTAGAATGGGTGTCTCTGAGTATAATCAAGATCATAAAGGTTGTTTTGATTTATTTTCTAGTAGAAGGTTGTCTACACTTTCTCCTTGTGATGGTGTGCATTCCCTCTTCAGGTGCATACAAGAATCAGCAAATAGCAAGTATATTGCTGTACATATTGAGTAGTATTTGAGTATGCATAGATATGTCTATCTTTCAATATTTGCAGGCACAGGATAGGTTGAGCTTTATCAAAGGCTGTGACTTTGTAAATTTGTCTCAGGTTTTCCTGTAGAATAGCTATGGGAGGTAATTATCCTCTCTATTACCTTGTGTGTATAATTTCTGTGCTATGAAAATAGTTTAAAAGAGAATGAATACTAGAGGTTTTGGTGGTTGGGCTTTTTTGGTTTTTTTCCTGAGAGGGAAATTACTACCCTGCATCAGTACTGTGTGTGTTTTCTTTGTTTCTGTTGCTTAGAGAAGTGAAAGAAAAGCCCATAAGAATGTGCAATATTATTTAAAATGTCCTCAGGAACTTAGAGTGGCATTGCTGGATTTTGAGCAATTTCAGTTTATCAGTATCCATGGCTTTTAGGTGTTCATGACATTGGCACTATTCGGGGTTGCTGTTTAAGAACTAATGTATTTCTGTTACTTTGCTTTGCTTCCAGTGTTCTGGAAATTAGGGGTGGGGCTGGGATGTTCACCTTCTTTTTAACTTTCCTCAGATATTGCTGCTTAATAGGAATTATTCTTTGGGTATCAGGTATTGGTTCTAGCTAGTCCTAATACCTAAAAGGAGACCAGCCTGAAGAAGAAATGGTGATGATATGGTTCCACTTTTCTTTACAGAGCTGACTCAGCAAGGGAGGGAATGACATGCTGCATCCTTTGAAGATCACGTATTGCAGCAAGTATTTCCAGGAATTTTCAGATGAACATGTAGGAATGAAACAGAAATCTAATTTTAGATATTTCATGCCCAGCAACTTCTCATTATCTATACTTTCAAATCTGGAAGTCATCTTTATTAACCTAAGATTTGTCAAGTGAAAAAAAATTTCGGCCTTCAGCAAGAAAGGAGAACAATACATTTTATTCAAATATGGATATACCAGGGAACTCCACTGACAGCATGCTTGTGAAATCTGTGGTCTATGCTCTATGCCATAAAGGGGAGGGAGCCTGTCCATTTTCTGTCTTTAGTCATCATCATTTTATGAGTGTTGTATTCTGTCCTGCTCCTTAATTAAAGAAGTTCTTTCTTGTGGTTAATCTTAGCAGGTTTCTGCTATGATAGGGAAAGGTAGTAATGGCACATTTCAAGAGTCAGTGAGTTTCATACTATTAACATGCTCCATCTAAACAGATTGTAACAAAAGAAACAAAACGTGGAAGCAAAGTCCCACATCTATAAAACAAAGTACTATTTTATACATGTGAACTATATTTTATACATGCTAAGTATTATTTTATACAGCTGAATACTTTTAAAACAATATGCAATGTCAGAATAATTTTTCTTGTAAAATGTTTTTCTTGTAAAAGGCATAAGTCAAAGAGCAAAATATTTTTTTTTGCCTTCGCTGTGTTGTAGCATATGCTAGTGCTTGGCAAAAGTAGTGGCAGAAAGCATGTCAAACGAGTGCTTAGAGTATTAAAGTTTTAAAAAAAATGTCAGAGAAAACTGGAAGCTTGTTAATCCACAGAAATCTGTCATAAAGATTGCATTGTAAGGTGGTTTCAGCACGAATTCTAGTGACATATGGGAGCTTAAAATATAATCTAATGATATATCTCTATCGGTGAGATGTTTATGTAACATGATTGCAACAGAGATGTCTTTTCTTGTTAATTTATTAGAATAATGAAAGTTGCCATCTTTGTAGAACAATGCAAAGAACAAGTTTTATTCAGAAAAATCTTAGTGTCAGAATCAAAATGCTTTTTATTTCTCTATACATTTATGAAAAAGAGAAATTTTGCATCTAGCTTGAAGCATGCTGAAGACTGGCAGCCTGCTCTATGGAAATCTGTGTTACTGCTGACTTCTGTTCTGCTCTGGGCATTAGCATGTGTACCCAGAAAAAAGACCTGATAGAAATACAAGTGAAAGACAAATCATTGTTCAGAGAAAGCTCTGACAGAAATCATTTCATATGGGAATAATCAAGTGAAGGTCTTTTCCAGTGGAACTTGAATTGAAAGAGCTCTGTCTATAATGCTGAAGAAAAATCCTGAATTATTTCAATGTGCTGCAATTTATAAACTACAGGTTTTATTACTGTGCTGCTTGGTTTTATAGAAATGAAGAAAGAAATTTTGAGTTGCAGTGATGTTCCAGAATTCATATTGGTCCTAAGTGTAAATGTTTTTTTGTGAAGTCTCTCGACCATTTTTTGTCTCCAGAGGTAAACTTGTGCTGAGCTCTGTGACAGGCCCTTTGCAGCTGCTGCTCTTTGCTCTTGGAGGCATCTCCTGGCAGGGCTCTGGGGGGACCAGGTGCAGAGCACTATAGAGGGGTGGCATGTCCCTGCCAGCTCAGTGCTCTCTGGGGTTGCATGAGAGCCCTGTCACTTCCCCAAGTTCTCCAGCACCAGGGAAAGGTCAGTGCCCAAGAGGGGAAGTTGCTCTCACTCCTAGTGCTGTTACAGTGAGGGCCTGGGAGGTCTCAGTTCTTCACAAATGATCAGGCACCCTGGATTCTGGCTACTTGTAGAGCTGTCTAAATAGATTCCAGCCACTTTTTAAAAACCAGGTTTTTCATTTAATAATTATTTTAGATAGATTACTGGAGGACTGAGGAAATCCTGTCTAATACATTGCTGTGGAAAAGTAGTCCCTTTAAATAAGGATGAAAGTTATTACTACATGTGTATTCAGATCACATTTGTTCTGAGTGATTTTCTAGTACCCTGAAAGATGTATGTAACTGAATATTATACCTCTTTCATGTATTCTTTCTTTTCTCTCTCCCTTTTTTTTTTCTTAAGACTCATGACTGTGGGAGAGAAATCAATGTCCAGTTTTGTAGATTCTGTAACAGGAAAGCACAGGGTTGCTGTTAAAATATTTTCTGTATCTGAGAGAACAATAAGTCTCTGTTGGCTTGTTATCTGAGGTAGGGAGAGTTGTATGGGTAAAAAAAATGCTATGTGATTGTCTTATTGTGGGCTGTGTCATAATGCAAGTATACTGCACAGTGAATTAAAGGAACAGATTTTACCTAGAGGGATCTACTGTTGGGCTTAAGAGAACTCATGTTTTATTCCTAATATGGTTTAGAGAAGAAAGATGTTGAAGGATATTAGTCCTTTTAATGTTGTTCAGGTACGTGCCAGCAGCACACTCCATGTATCTGTGATGCTTTACAATTCTTGAGATTATTAATGTTCACAGCTTATAGCAAATATAAAAATGGCACAGTTCACGGGCAAATTAAACATATGTGGCTTAGCTGTGTCTGCATAATTTTTTTTCCCCTATAATATGAGACTAGTATTAAAAGTAATTCCATCCTTTGGTTCAGGAGAATGTCGTTGTGTTTTGTGATTCTGCTGAGCTCTTCTAAATGCTGAGAAAATAAAAAAAAAACAACTTTAGAGTAACATTTGACTGATGAGTTAGTGTTTAGATCACTTAAGGATAATGATCTAGCTAAATCAATTGTTGGGTCTACCTGTATTGCCAGTGGAAGGTTGTACATCCCCCGAAATTAGGTCGTCAAACCTGGCTTACAAGGGGATGTGCCCTTCTGGAGGGTAATTCTTTCCAGTTTCTGCATATGGAGTCCAGGTGTCTAGTCTGTCTCAAGATTAGGATTGTGAATTTAGGGATGCTAAATATCTCTCTAGCCTGAATTGCACTGTTAAATCATCAGAATTCTCAGTATGTTAATTTTGTCCTTTTGCACTATCAACACTTAATATATATTCTATCTTATTTATTCTGCTGGTGAAACTGGAAATTTCCTCAAATCCTCATATTCTGTGTCTATGGAATGTACATTTTATGTCCAGGCAGCAACTCTAAAATCTGGACAACTGATCATGCGTCTTAGTGCTTGCCCATGAGTACCTGTCTTTATATAAATATATTTGAATCCTAAGAGGCTTTAATCATGGCAGTTCATTCAAAACAAGAATGGTTTCAGGTTAGGTATAATCATGATTTGAATGACTGCATGTCTTCAGTCATCTTCTTTTATTGCAGGAAAAAAAAACCCTCTTATGTGTTATAAGTATTTATATCTCTAGATTCTCTCAGAGAAAATGTCTTAATTCCAAAGTAATCTTTGGAATGATCAGTCATCTGGGCTAGAGGAGCTAATACCATAATGTCGGAAGCAAGGCTTAGTGTCTCTGACATGGTGTGCACTTTTCTTTTTTTTTCTTTCTTTTTTCTTTTTTTTTTCATTTCCAGGATATCTGAGCATAGCATCACTCAACACTGTTGAACTGAGCCTTTGCAGCTCACTCCTGTGTGGTTCAGGGATCAAAAGCCAACCTGGTGACATCATGCCATACTCATATGAGTGGTATTTGTTCAGCTGTATCTGTGTTCTGTAGAGAAGACTGGTGACTAAATGCTAATGGATATGTGAGCACGATATTGTAAGGAAAAGGAGCAGGAAATGCTAAATATCTCAGGTGTGTAACCTGCTGCCAAGTGGTGCACACTGGCATCAAGCCTTGGAGACTCCACCTGATCAAAATTCCCATTTAAGGAGTGCTGCTGTAATGTGTAGAACAAGGTGCATTTCTTTTTATAGGTCAGGTCACTGATTGTTGTTATTTGGTTGACAAAAATTTGCATTTTGTAAAGAAAGCTCATTTATGGGAGTTGTGTCCCAGTAAGGGTGAGTAGCTAGTGTGGAAAAGCACCAGACTGGGAAACAGATTTCTAATTCTACATTTACTACTAATTTGTTCACTTCTGTGACCTGTAGTGATACTTATCTGTGCTATAGTTTCTTTTTATACTCTATTTATATTTCTCTGGCAAACCCACTGCATGAGTTGAAGCTGTTGTAAGCTGGAATGATTGGGTTTTTAGGAGCATAGAACACTAGGAAGAAGCTGCCCATAGTAAGAGCAGTGAAATACAATATAGCTTCTCAAAGGAAACAGTACTACTGTGGGAGAACTGCTAAAGTCAATTGTATTTCCAGGTTAGCAGCAATAATTGCTATCAACATCATGCCCTTTGCATGTAATTGCCTCTTTATTTAAAGCTGGTTTTGTAAAGCTTTTCCTCTTTTTATGATCCAGGCACCTAATGACTCCCCAAGAGAAAGCACACCGTGCACAGATTGGCCCCATTAGGGCAAACTGGGTAATAAGATAATACTATAGACTGTTACACATTAATTTTCCAATTATTATTTTTTGCCTTTTTTGCAGATTCCAAGCAGAAGTTGATAGCATTAGGCAGTGTATGGGGTCAGACAAATCTGATTTGTCTCTTCCTGAAGATTACAAGCTATACACCGTCTGGCCTGCTTGAACACAATTAACAGATTATATTATATTCTTGCTACATTTACTTAAAAAATAGTTTTTATCTTATCAGTATTCACAAATAACATCTTTTTTAAATCCAGTGTTATTTATGTATGTTTTTTTAAGAAAAGCAAATTATTTCAGGTAATCAAGAGATTTTCAATACCAACAAGATTTGAAAAATAAAGCAGGTATATTGGAATCCAGGGGATTAAATGCACTCCACCGGATTGCATTTATGTAACATATGCATGAATTCCTGATTTGGTCCCCTTTCTCTATTTCTTTGACTTTGGCCTCTTTTTTTTTTTCTTTTTTCTTAAAAAACAGAGAAGTAATTGGAATTTAGCTTGTTAAGAGAGTGTAATTTTCAGAAGCACTCAAACTAGCCTTCTTTTATCTAAAATACTCAGTTATTGCCTTTTATTTTTTTACTGTATAGGAAGCTGACTGACTAAAACTAAACACTTTGAATATTGAGGGCATTTGCACATAAGAATGGGATTGTAATGAAGAAATTCCTGGTTTTGTGTCTCGATCAGTCTCCAATGAGGACAGAGAATTTTTTGTCTTTTATAAAACTGTAGAGTATCAAATATGAGAATAAATGTTTGTCACAGGAAACAGATGTTCCTTTGAAAAACTAAAAAAGCCACAAAAAAACCCCGAAACAGAGATCAGAATAAGCCCTGCTGCCCATTTTATTAATGGCAACAGAGCTCAAGGAGACATAAGGATCTGGAATATTTCAATGAGAAGCCCTCAGGTCAGAGTTTTTAGGAAAACTTGTGCAACAAGGTCATGCTGGTTTGGATGCTGCAGTTACATTCTCATCTTTGCAAGCAGCCAGAGTTTTCATCTGGTTTGTATGATGGATTTGAAAGTGGTTTGTTGGGATTTTAGGGGGGTTTTGTTGGATTTTTTCCTTTTCTTGTAGTGTAAATCCTCACAGCACAGGTGAGAGGTCAGAACAATTGAGGGCTAAAGATCTAGAGGAGATATGATGCTGTGTGAGGCTTTCTGTTTGACATGGGGTTACAAATTTAAATGATGAGATTATCCTATTACCTACTTTTTAACAGAGTAAAATCTAAAATTGATGTGGAATGTGTGGAGCGTATTTGCTTGAGATCAGTGACACTTAAATCTGATTTTGGAAAGAGGCTAAATTTGATATAGCTGCCTTCACTATGTAAAAGCCACATATGTTAAGTCTCCAAGATAAAGCCTAAAGTAATAGAGTAATGATCAGCACTGTTAAATCATGAATCAACCCAGCTTTTATTGATTAAATATGATGGTTTTGATAAGGATGTGATGAATAAAGGCAAAGTCATGTATTCAAGCATATTCCTTGTACATTTTTCAATTTTCTTACTGCTGCCTTGCCCCATTTCAGTTATAAGCCTTTTCTTATTAAGGCAATTCATTATTAGGATGAAGAACAATATTATGTGAAAAAAATAACATGCTAAAGTGACTTCTCAGCCTTGCATATTGATCAAAGCTAAATGCCAGTAAGGTGGGACTTCTGCAATATTCGGTAACAGCTAATCCAATTTAACAGTGGTTATTCCTAGACAGAAAAGAAACAATTGGAAGTATTATTATTCTTTTCTATATGAATTAGTGAATTTATATTGTGAATTATTGATTTTTTTTTTTTCCAAGTACATCATAAGAATAGGGGGAAGAGGTCTGAGGGGGGGGGGACTTCTGATTTCTTAGTGATTGCAAATTCTTCAATATATTCCTATAGGTCATTATATCCTTAAGGAAATAACAGGAATTTGTAAATACTCAGTGGGAAAGAAAAACTGTATCTATAAAGAATGAATCCTTTAAATTGGTCTGTGTTAAAGATATGCAATGCATATAAATACAGATTTATGTATATAAGCTGACATGAGGTAGCATTTTTATTTCTTCTAAAGCATCAGTTCCCTATTTAAAGTACTAGGTGAATGATATACATACAAATGCAGAAATCTTGAGTTTAGCTATTCAAGTTAATGTACAGAAAACCAATGGAAGAGGTGAAAAGTCTGTCTTCAAAAGCACCATTATAAAGTAGAGCCTTGTGTCTAAATCAAGAGTGATCTCTGCATGTAAGTGACTCAAAAGTTCCTTTTTGTTCCCACAGGAACACTTATTTGCTGTTGAAACTATTGAGCAACCAAAGTGAACTGCTGACAGATTGTGTTATTATTTTGCTATTACTATTCTTGCTAGGTGTAGTTAAAAGCAAAAAGTTCATTGTCAGGTAGTATTGACACCAGTTGACTTCAACAAAGACAGAAAGCATGTAACACATTACTTGTTTTAAAAAGAAAGATGAATTAGATGAGTGAGAATTTTCCAGGAATTTTCATTTCATAGTCATTGAATATAGGTGAGAGGAAAGACTGTGTTCGTTTTCCCTTGAAGTTACTTTTCACTTAAAAATAGAATAAAATAAAACAGTTTCTCTGCTTCTGCCTGTGCCAATCTGCAGAGATCCTTCAGCCCTTACACAGTGAAATGAGTAAAGGACTCTGTGGCTCCCAGCCTCAGCACAAGAAGGATGTTTCTTCCTTGGCACCCTACCTGTCTTCCTAGTTCTAGTAACTTCCAGAGCAGATCCTTAAGTTCCCCAGGTCTGTTACTAACAGCAAACTTAGACTTGTTTTACTGTCAGAGCCCAGTGGCTGCAGAATGAGAGCACAGTGAAAAAAGTAGCAATAGTGATCAGCATAGCAGCAATTAAATCTTCTTTGATGAGAGACAGGGCAATAATGGAAAGTGGAGATTCTAGCCTTTGTGCAAGTCTTTATTCAATGTGCCTTTTGTCCGACAGAGTTAGAGCAATTCCGTTTTTAGAACTGAAACCCCCTTTAAGGTATCTTAAATAGTGTTTTAGTCTCTTAAAATTGTTAATTCCTGCATATTGCAGAGATTTAAAAGCAGTGCTGCTGTAGGAAGAATTAAAATACCTGATTTTATAAATGCAAGTTATAATTGATGCTAGGTGCACACACAGGAATTGAGGCATTTCTTTAATCAACAGCTCACAGCCACTTTTCAGCAGATAATTAAAGTCACTTGCTGCCTGAGAGCTGAGTTAGGGTAACCAAATGCTCCAGGTGAGAAGGGGTTTGGAAGGAAATCCACAATGCACAAACAAATGGCAATCACACAGCACGTTGTGCCCTGGAGGCTTTCTTGCCAGTGTGAAAGCAACTTTACAAAAACAAACGTTTTCAAAATAAATCGGTTTTGTTAAAGCTGAATATATTTAATAAAACCACTTCAGAACATATAGTAATTTCTATTTCTTTGGGTGGCCTGGTGAGATGGACTTCCAAAGCATTCTTTTTTCTGTTCAGGACTACCAGTAATTGTTTTTATTTCAACCACCCTAAGTTGTAGCACTTAGAGAACCAGTAATACATAGATTTCCTTCACAATTTCCCACATCACAAGGCTTTATTTTGTTTTCAGTAAAATTAATTGAAAGCAATACCATGCATACACCTTCATTTTATGATGAAATTTTTTCTTTTCTAAATTGAATTAAAATTCTTATATGAGAATTATAGTAATGGTGCTCCATATTTCTGTTATTCAAAGGGCAGCCTTGAGGCAAAGATGAATTTTTCTGAACCACTCTTTGCTTCGAGGTTTTAAAAATTATTTTATCTCTCATTATTTATGTAATTGTCAAAGCTCAAAGCTTTAATCTTGATGCTTTATTTGTCCTGTGCTGTAGCTACATGTGGATTTACTAACAGTAGGGTTCATTAATGCTGGGTTTCTGATATGTATTCCTTTCATCACTAATAGGATCGGATTTTAACTCATAAGTATAATGCTGATGGATATAATGAATGGCTTAATCAGTGGCTTCAACTTTCATCAGTGAGGTAGTCCAGTGACTTGATGTTAATGATAATGAAGTGCTAGTGAACCTAGAGAAAAACATTAACTGTAGTCATTAAAGATAGAATTTAATTTGGATTTTAATTCACAGTGTTAGTGAATGTAACAACTTGCCAAATGTAGAAAATGCTCTTATTAGACAATATATCCCTTCTAGAATTGTAAATGAAGGGTATGTTTCCAGGGATGTTTTGCATGTGTATCAAAACAAATACCAGCTTTCTCCTAAGCAAGTAAAAAAATACCAGGAGAATATAACAGAAAATGGTGATTATTCAGTTCACAGTTTTAGTCAATTTTTAAGATTTCTACTGTTGGGAACACTTAAAAAAAATAGTCATCTATATTTCAGGAGGTGTTCAGATATCTTTAGGTAAGTAAGCATCCTCATTGCTACTTTGGGCATGCAAAAGGTAAATAATGGAATTTAGGAAAATCTTAAATTAATTCAACTTGAAAAATATGATAGAACTGAGTTTTCTTGATTCTGCATATGTGGCTGGGAAGTTTTTGACTACCCTCCCAGATGGGACATTTTTGTTGTATCCCAGTGAGGAAGCCAGTTCCACTCATTCTTTATCCTCCCTGCCGTTTTGACCTTGCTCTCTGACAAAGGGAATGACCTCAGGGTGGCTCACTTGCCCACTTGCCGTGAGCTGTGGCCACAACAGTTGTGTCCCTGTGGCCACTCAGGGCTGCTTGCAGGAAGCTCTGCAGCTTCACAGAGGGGAGGTGAAAGATGCAAATCAGTGGGATTTAAACTGTGTGCAGAAATACCAAAATCAGCATTTCATTGTTCCAGCAGTACTGCTTGGGTTGGATTAGGATTTTGGAATGCATCAGATATTTCTGTAGCATCACTGACAGCTGAGAAAGCAGCACTTTCCCAGTCTGAGGGAAACAAGGATCTAAATGCGACTGGAGGAACTCTCTAGCAAATGCAACAAAAATTATGACTCAGATGTTTGTTACTACATATTCCTTGTCACTTTACACTTCAGAACAGGTGTTAGCCAAAGTCTTTTGGCAAAATTTTATCTTTCCTAATTAAATTCTGCCCTGGTAAATTCTCCCTGTAATTTTAATTGGATTTTGTTTTCCTCGGTGTATACCATAAATTCTTGTGTGAGGCTACTTTATGCTATTAAATGGTTGCATTTAATTGGTAGCTGGCATACTCCTTAATCCCTAATACATATAATGATAATTTGGGAAATGATTTGAAATGAATTAATTTTAGTAGCTAAAATCCATGAAATCTTCATCAGACAAAACTCATTCTTGGTTTCTCTTAGTTTTCTCAAGTGATTTTATTTGGATAAAAACTGTGTTAGAGAATTGTCTCTAAGGAATGTACAGGTAGACTTGTAAAGTGTTTCTTTCTAAAAAAAAAAAGAAAAAGCCCACCTTTGTCCATGCTGGGAACTAATTTTAAAAGAAACTACTGCAGTACAAAAACTGCAAAAGAAACCAAGCTGAAAGATTGTTCTCATGAGACAGAAGACTGGTACTAAAAACTGGTTTTCTCTATGCTTTAGACAGGTTAGCTCTTCATAAGATTATGGATTAATTTGCACATACCATAAATATTTAGTTTAAACTAGATATCAGTGAATTTAGGTAAAAATAGAGCCATAAACATTTCTAGTCTACCAAAGTTCAAGTAAAGGCAGGTTGAAAGAAAAATTGTTTCCCTTGGATTTTCCTAATGCATTTCTAATTAACTTTCTTTTTTAAGAAGGGCCTTTCTTTGTTGCAACAGTTTTTTGTCTTTTCCAAATTTTATTTGATATTTGCATTCCTACAATTTCAGTTTTGAAACACATCTAACCTACCCATACTAAAATGATTTTTCCCTTGATCTCACTGTTTTTCATATGAATGAGTTTCTAATGCAGCCTGATGTTGTGGTGATGGTAAAAATAGGTGAAAATAAGCACCCAGGATTATAGCCCAACAATTTTTCTGATCACCTTCTTCCAAGTGCAGTGATCCTACAGAAAGTGTTAACAATATAGAGCTATTTTCTATATATAATGGCTCATCAAATAGCCATAATGGACAGGTCACGAATACATTTGGGTTAGTGCAGAGGACAAAAGTGCTGCACAGATTTTAATTTTTTTTTTAGTTGTAATTAAGCTGTCAGGATGCCTTCTATGTGTTAAATTTTATCTCAAATCAAAACAAATAAACAAATTTTGGAAGTAAACTTAGTATTTCATATTATTCGACCCTTTAAGTGTTCTATAGATGTTGGTGTATTTTGTAATCTGATATTGGAAGGCTTTTTATTGGTGAACTCAGCCATATGTACAGTAAACTGCATGGAGAGTTTAGGGTTGTTTAAACCACCACAACTGAAAGTGGTGCATCCTCTCAGAGAGCTGCTCCTCTCCATCCTCCTTTTGCTGGGTTTCTGGTATTCACCATGGTGGCCACAGGAATATGGGTCCTTTGTTGGGGATGACCCATTCTTTATGGTCACATGCATTTATGTTTATGGTGCTCATTAATATTTATCATTACTAATGGCCAAGCAGTTCCATCCAAATGAAGAGTCTAATGGGCCTCCAGGGAGAGCTGCTCCAGTGCATCCCTTTCAGATTTGTCCTTGGCATGTATCTGTACTGACAATTTTCAAACAGCACTGCATTTATTATGAGTTTGTAGATCTCGATGGTTTTTTGTTTCCTTGAAGAAAAAGTGTCCTATGTTTTCCCTGTTGACTTGGCAGCACTTTTTTGTTTCAATAGCTCTTGATACTTTAAAAAAGCAAGAATCAGTCTGTCTTTCTGTATCTGTGCTTGGTACAGGGAAGGTAATGGAAGTATTTCTTAGCTTCAGGACTCTACACACATATTGGATATTATTATAGATCTTGTGCCCGGGAAAACATTGGGCTTGCATACCTTCCATTTGTCTAACAGCTCTGTGAGATGTTCCAAGTCAGAGTGACAGTTAAAAGCCACTTGGGACAGGTCAGTATTTCAGTGTTCCCACTTCTAACTTTTGACACAATGACATGATAAAATTCATATGAGAGAGATCACTATCTTCAACTCAATGCCTTCCAAAGATCTGTTGTTTCACATCTATTCTTTGCCACACAAGAGGCCTTTCATTTTAAGGTTTGTACAAATTGTTGTTTTATACAATAATACTAATGCTAATAATAATATATTCCCCTATAAAGACTACAGCATACATGTACTTGTAACATAAACAGAGCACAGCAGTAATTTAATGATGCAAAGTTGGGAGCCCCAGAGGTAGGACAATGGTTTGATAACCATGTTTACAAGGTGGCTGTTAGATATGTGCCTCATGGATGTGTTCCTGAGCCGTGACAGCTTCCTGGTTCCTGGACACCAAGGATGCTGCAGAGCAGAGGAGGAATTTAATTTTCACACTTATGGGAGTAGAGCTCACTGTACTTTCAGTTTCTTGCTTCTGCACTGAAGCAGTGTGTTCCCTGCAAGTAGCAACTTTTCTGATTCATAAAGCCCACAGACACATACAGGATAACACTTCCAAAGGAAAGACAAAATTAGAAAACATGAATATAAATGTAGATAATGGCATGTGTGATGCACATAAGCCTTGAGCTGTAAGGATGAGCTAGGAATGAATGTCACTGTGTAAGGGAGTAGGCAGTTTAAATAAGAAACAGACAGACACAGGTATGGAATACTGTAGGTTTATCTGGAAATAGTCACAATTGTGTTTGGGGGGAGTTTATAGCTTGGAGGTGAATTTGACTCAACTCCTTCAAGAACGATTCTGTGCAGTCATGTCACGAAAGTATAGTGACTATGAAGTACTAATTATAACATATTCCATTGCTGCATGGTTTATTATACATTATTGTATTATTCATGTGTTTTTCCTCTTTGTGTTTTCTGAAGAAGGGTATTTATTTCAAAGGCACGAGAGAGGTACAGTCCACATGGGGCTCTCAGCAAAAAAGTTGTAGTTCCTTAACTTTTGTATTTGAGGCTGATTTCCTTTTATGTATGTTAAAATATGGTACTGGATTCATCTTAATGAACATTTATATGCAGATACCCTGCTTTTCCAGCCCAAGAGGCAACTTATGTAATACATATTTGCATATTGACACAGTTGCAATACTAGAGCTAGAGGATGAGAATAAAAGTCAACAGTGTGTTAAAATCTGCTTGCAGAGAAAAGTCCCTTTAAGGGTTGGCATTATCTTGCCTCAGTCACATCTACTTCATGAAATAGGCATAGCCTCGAGCAATGCCTGGAGTTGCAGCTGAGAAGAAAAATTAATGTTAGAGAAGTTACAGACAATTTTTGAACTTATAAACTAATGAAATGTGGTAATGAAACCTAGCATGGTACATCAATGCAGATCAGAGGAGAATACCAGATACTGAGTAAAACAGTATATTATCTATAGAGCAGGATTTAACATGGCTTTGTGGTACATAAAAGCCAAAACTTTAAACTGGACTAGGGCAAGTTAACTTTTTTAGTGAAAAAGATGTGGGATGAGGTTGCATCTGCCATGGATTTGCAGAAGTAGCTACTTAATGATGTGTTGGAGGCTCTCAGGGTTAGTCTCCTGTGGCAGATAAATGCAGAGAGCTGAAGTAACTTTCATTCTCCTTTGGCCTTGTCCCCATCTCCTGTTAAAACACTTGCAATTCCTGCTACCTTGTGCATACCTATCCACAACCATTAGCATCTTGTTACCCACGAAGTAACTTTTCTCTGTGTACCATTTATAAAAGCTGGCAGGATGGGTGTCAAAAGAATTTATTCTGGCCTCTTTCAGCATCCTAGGAAAGTAGTTGGGATACTGCCAACAAATCTGTGCTGTCTTTTCTGATAGAGGTGTCACAACAGAGTTTCCTGCAGGAAAGTCCTCTGAGCCTTGAGGCACACAGCTTCCACTAAAATACTTTCAGGAGGCAGTGATGTGGTTTCTGATACCAGCCAAGCTGTGTGAAGGACATCTAGAAATGTTACAGGACTATTGCAGTTTTTAGAAAATAATGATGTAGATCTAACAATATCATGGTCTATAATTAAAGTTCCTATAAACTTCATTTGCATGGTACTGTATAAATAGCTCTCCACATCAAAGGTACATGTAATTATCCTTGAAAATCTTGTAGATGACAGAAGATTTATCCAGACAGGAAAAAGCTCACAAATCTATACATGTGGATTACTTTAGAAGGAGCATTAATTATAGCTTGCTCATTACTAAAAGAAAATTAATTTCTGCAGGTTCAGTTAAGTGTCCAAATCCAACTATTATTCTATATGTGTTAGAACCTGTGGGAGCTTTTATGTTCTAATGATGTTTCATTCTTGGCAGTAACAGGTTCTAGCATGTTCCTGCTGGACAGTCCATGTTTCCAAACCTTCATAACCAGATTTTTACCTAAAAGTAGAAGTGTTTCATATACTGTGATGACCTTCAGGCAAAGATGGAATAGTATTTCAGAATATTACTCACACTGCATTGCAAGCTAGCATATCATAATGAATAAATATTTTTCTAAATTGAAAAAATGGCACAGTAACAAACAGAAGGGCTTTCTTCTACAAATTGCATTTTTCTCCTTGTGGCCTTGTATTTTTAAAACAGCTATGGAATAATTAAGCAGAGTGGAGTATTAATGCAATTTTATAAATAAGGTTAGGGTTGCCAGATGTTGTTCATTTTTCCTCTCGGTTTTTTTAATGTGCATGAGCATTCAAAATGTAGGCTGATAGTGGGTTGCAGGAAACTTAGAACATTTGGTCTTACATATCTAAGGTATTAAAAATTGAGCTTGTGGAGATGCTGCTTTGCTGATTCATTTGTTTGGATATACCCCTCATTTCTATTTTCAGTTTCAAAAAGACCAATTCTTAAATCAGACAAAAAGAGCAAACAGCATACACAGTCTTTTCATGAAGTCTTTTCTGAAATAAGTAAATTGTGAGATTCATTTGGCTTGTAGAGAACAATATTCAATGGCCTTCATAAGTTCCAGATCAGATATTGTTTTGGACAGCAATTTTCCTATGCATAAATAGGTTAATGTAGTCAAATGTGATAAAAGTGTAGGAATCAGCTCAAATCATGAAGATGAAATACAGGCTGCAGTGATGAAATTCATGGTTGGGTGCAAATGTAAGTATTTGGTTTCCCTACATGAGCCTTGTCTGTCCCTACTGAATGGAGAGAGAAGAAAATAATTTGTCATTTATACCCACTCAGTACGAATGTACATTTTACTATGAAAGTTCTGTTCCTGAAATATGGCCTTTCAAAAGTAGAAGACAGTTGCTACTAATTATTTTCAAAGAGCAGAAAGTGTTTAGCTTTACACAAAGAGTTTAGGGTTAAGACATTTCCATCAATCTTCAAAAATATCTTTTCAGAATACAGTTGAAAAATTCAGTGTATGTGTGTATATATATATATAATATATATATGCATCAAAGTATAAAAAATTGTTTCCTCAGCACCCAAGTCAGCTATTTAACATTATGCCAAAAGAACACAGTACTTCCTATTTGAATCATTACTTATACATATCCCTCATTTAAAAACACAGAGGAGTTTTCATTTTTGATTCTGGGGTTGATAAGATTATCTCTGCAAATTTATGGACTTTATAAAATGATCCAGTTAATATATGAGAGGCATCATTCATTTACTGAATTGTTCATTTGAACATTTTTAGCTATGTTTATTAAAGTATGTGCACTTCACTATCATGCCCTTTAAACTGGAGGGATTGAGTATGGCAGAAGGTTCAAGCAGACCTTGAGCAGTCTCTTGGCATTCAAAGTTCTCTCTTCCATATAGATCTCCCAGTTCAGCTTTCTGGGACATGTGCTTTGTCTCTGATTGAGGTTAAATCTCAAGAACTAGGGTAAACAACATTTGTTTTCCTGTAAACAATTTCTGATGCCATCCTTGATATTAACATATCAATATCAACCTTGATATAGAAGCAGGTGGGGTTTTTTTAATTAATTTTAAATTTAACTTTGACTTGTTTTCATTGATTTAAATGTGGAAGAAAACAGCTATGAATCATGTAGTAAAATCTTAAGTCTTTAAACAGGAAATAATTTATATTTTCACTCTGTTGATCGTTCTGGGAAAAAAAAAGCCCATTGACTGCTTATGTCTGATTGCACTTGTCTTTTTTCAGTGGTTATTTTCACTTGAATTCTGTTCATTTTGTGATTTAATGGCATTGAAATAGATCACTTAAGTATTCTTTTATTCATTTTTATCCTATTTACATCAGTTCACATTTAAATAGAAATTTATTTCTGCCTAAATGTTGCTTTCCTCAGCAGGGATTGGTATCACCCGCATTACATATTGATGATATTGAAATTACATATTGATGATATTGAAATTACATATTGCAATTTCTTCAATTGCATCTTGAAGATCTACCATTATGAGAAGTGAAAATAAATTTCTTGATCCATCTATGTTGCTGACAATAAAATTGAGATTTAAGAAAATAGTTCATTATATTAGTTTTCTTAATATTTTTTCTACCATAGTCTACTTTTAATTGCAAATGAAACTAAGCTTCCCACCATCTTTTATATCTAGGACAGATTTGTCATGTCTCATGTAGTTACCTGTGTGTTCCAGAACTCCTCTTTTCCTGTGGTATGTGTAATAGGCAAATAATGAACTTTACTGCAGAAGTCTAATGTATACTAATGTGGTTTTTTAAATTTAAAGATTAAGGGTTTTTTAATCATAATTTTAGAAGTAGTGAAAGTGAGAAATATGTTTAGCTCTAACTTTATATTGACAACTGTTGCCACCCATGTTTTCCTCACACATTTGTTTAATGTCACCCATGCTACACTGAAATAACCTTCCAGATGATCCACACTTAATCAATGTGCTGACATAATGCTGTCAACCTTATCCTCAGGAAAGGTCATCTGTTAAATGAAGTAAGTGGGTTAGGGAATACGAGCTGTGGCAGAATCGGGATAGCCGGTTTCTGTGTGCTGTGTAAAACATGCACGGTAATCTCTACAGACATCAGATACATAATTTCCACAGTGATGGAAATGCCTGGACTTCAGCCATTTAAATAAATACAACTGAACCAGATGTGTTGTATTTTACTGTGTTCTGGGATGTATTTAATGCATAAACCTAGCACTTGGTCTGCAGGACAAAATGACAACAGAAATCAGAAGAAAAATAAGAGCGTTCTTGCGAGAAGGATGTGGGAAAGATCTGTGTTCCAACCTACACAGAGAGTGTCCAGTTAACCCTGAAGTCCCAAAATGAACTTTGTTCTGATGCCATGGCACCCTCTCTGTGCCAGTCAGCCACCATGACCTTCCTTTCACCAGGCACATTCTGCTCCACATACTCTTGTCTCTGCTGGGTGAGGAGCGCTTGGGCTTGCAGGATCTCCACTCTGTTGAATCCAACAACTTTTTAGATCATTCATACTGGTGGGAGTAACTGAACTTAGGCAAACAGAAAGATTGCAAGAAATAACTGTGTTCCAGGAGATAAAAGGTTTTTGAATATTATTGCATGGATACAGTTCTCCCTATCTGTTTCTGATCTCTCTTTCTTTCCCTAGAAATATTGTTGCAGTGGAAATATGTTTATGAAAGCATTTTGCAGGAGGTGCTCTAAAGTATGAATGATTTTCAGTGAAATCATTAGGGGAAAAACAAATTTAATGAGTTCCACCAGGATACCTATTCTGTAAGTTACTGATGCCTTAAGTTTTAGCTTTCATATTTTCCAAATTCTGTACTGCATTAGTTTGTAAATCTAAACTCCTTAAAAAGTGTTAGCAAGTTTTCTTCACAGTTTAGTTAATCCTTTTTCAGCCTGAGAACCAAGACATCATTGCAGCTTTGGGCCCAAAAAGTGCAAGCAGCAGATGGAGGAGACCAAACTGGGAGGATGAGACTTCATAAACCAAAGCTGTAACTGGACAATTAACCCCAATATGTAAAAGGACCAAAACATAAAATTGTGAAAACTCATTGCACACTGTCCATCTCTCTTGGGTCCATCTCGAGTGGAGTCATGGCAGCCTCTTGTACTGCCCAAGGTGTATCCTTTAAAGGCTTTTTAAATAAATACCTGCTTTATTCCTATACCACTGTCTGGCCTCTGTTCTAGGTAGCCTCTTTAGGCATCATTACCAGGCTTCCTGTAAGCAAGAATCAGCCTGATGTACCTACATGAAAATTCAACTTCATTCTGGTAACATCATGAAAATCCTGCTCTAAGGCCTGGAATCAGTTTTGTCATTTCACTTGCTCATCAAAAGACTTTTTTTTTATATATATATAGTTGTTTAAGTAATTACAGCATCACATTTCTGTCTCTTTCTTTGACCCAATCTACTCTCCCATGGCTCCAGTAAGGAGCCATTTTAAGAACTTGAAGATGATTGTTTTTTGAGAATGTTGCCAATTTAATCTAAAAATCAATTAAATTTCACTGCAGTCAGAAAATCCTCTTTGTATCCAAATCCTCAGAGCCTTAGGGGGAAAAGCCTTTGAAGTGAAATGTAAGAATTTTAATGTTTTATGCAGAAAGACAGAATTTAGAGGGGATGAGAAAGAGGAGAAAGAAACAAGTATGATGTGCTTTTTTCCAATTGCTCTGACACACAAGCTCTGTTTTTCCTACTCACCCTTGTATCACCCCGCTGGTTTCAGCACCTCATGTCTTGTGTTCTCCTCAGCTTTAAACATCTCTGCAAATTCAAAGAAACACTTCTAATTTGCTCTTTCTGTTTTTGAATGAATAAGTGAAGGCTGAAGTGATGCAGTGAAACAAGTTTGAGAGATCTGAAAGGCTTCAGAATTTCAAAACATGCTTTGCATCTTACTTATGATTTTATAAGTAATTTTGCTGTTTACTCTGTGTAAATGCAAAACTGCTGAAGAAATTCTTGAAAAAGGAGGGAGTAGGGGTTCTGTGTTTAAAAATAAATGAAATGTATAACTATTGCTACTAAAGGTATCCTAGAGTCAAACAGGATTAATCACTTAATTTAATATTTCTTTATAGCATCCATCTCTTTTTACAGGCCCTGTAGATGTCAAGTTCTTCAATTACTCTGAAAATCTATGACCTGCATTTATATAATTTAATGTATTATGATTTCCAGCTAATAAAATATTGTATAGTTGTAATCAAAACATTCACTTCGGTATAGATATCGTACATGAGTTCTCTCCATTTTATTTTGGGAAGCTACCATATTGTGAGTGGCTAGGCAAAGAAAATCCATTTGATAGCAGCAGAAGAAATCAAATAGTTGTTACTCGTTCCCTATCTATGACGCCACAGGTTTTTGTATATAGTAATGTACATTTGTGATTTCCCCCCCCAAAAATGCCATATGTATAATGCAATTCTGTTATTCTCCACCAGGTATATAGTGTTCATCTTGTAAATGGTTGCTTTGTAATAGTATTTAAATCCAGAATCTGCTGTAAACTGAGTTCTCATATGTTTTTTGTTGGTGAGCAAAAGACAAATACCTCAGGTGATAAAGGGGGTAGTGTGCTTCCAGCTTTCACCAGGTCTCCAGACCTGCTTAGAAGAACTTTGAACTAGCTGAATCAACTGTGCTTCATCATAATTCCATACTCTCAAAGCTCAGAATCACACAAATAGGTTGTAACTGAAGGAACAGTTAGTTGGATGAGCTTTAGCAGCTGGAGGTAGGATTTAGACAGTTGCCAATGGAATGCTTTTGTCTCATGTGTCTCCTCTCAATGCTGAAGTGATTCTCCTTAGCTCAGAGGTGATGCAGGATGTGTGCAGGTATTGCCCAGCTCACACAAATTCCTGATGGCTCAGAGCAGAGGGAGGTTAGGGCATGGCCTCAGAGTCCTCTCTTTGTTTTAGGCACATTTTCACTGTTTTGCATGTTTATGTCATTTCCTTCCTCTTGCCTCCACAAAAAAACCAACAGATGTCTTATCTTCAGTCTCCAGGTGCTGCCATAGTGCCAGTAATGTGGAGAACTTGAATTCCTACACAGTTGCACACTGTAGATGTGTAGATGTAAAATATCTCCCAGCTGTCAGTATAAACTGCAGCATTGTGAAGCAGTGAATTCTGATAAATCCTGAGTTTTTCAGAAAAATCTGCTTCTTCTATTGTATGGTGTTTCTGATAATTATCTTATGTCTAATTATTTTCATTTTCAGCCAGTAATGCTTCAGCTTTCATTTTAGCTTGTTTGTATTAGAAGAATTTCCTAATTTTGACTTGTCTTGAATAGGCTGTCAAAAATTGGTGCTTTTGTAGTTTCTATGTGAAGGGGGTTTTATTTTATGTTCTACTAGTTGTTTGTTTTTCCTCTACAGTGCTTAGTCATCTGTCATTCCTCAATGTATACACGATGATAAACTCCCTGTCCCTGTTAATGGAAGTCAGGAATGCTTTGCTTCTCTCAGGATTGGTGCCATATTACCAGGACAATGTATTGATTTGGTTGACTGCCAGTGTGTGATGCATGACAGAAATGAGAAATTGAACTTTCTGAACGTGAAGTAAATCGTGCTGATGATGACATATAAATGATTGAGGGAAAAGCAATCAATCAGATGCTCTCTGCTGGCAACAGAGCTACATACAATTTAATATATAGTAAACTGACAGTAGTTTTTCAGTCTAAATCCAATAGTGTTCTGTGCTAAACTTATATTCTTGCAAAGATTACTTGGAACATTTTTGGATTTAGTATGTTTATATTTCTACTTTACCAACACGTGGTCTGATGATTTAGAAATACTGAACTGACTTTATTAACTCTTGTTTTTTTCTTGTCAAGAGCTACAGAATGTTTTTTCTAGACTGCTTATTGCTTCTTTAAATTGCTTGATCTTTAAATAATTTTAACTTGCAAGTAGAGTTGTTTTGAGTCTCAGATACCTGCAGAAGGAGTTTATTATAGCCACAGGTAATTGGACTTTACTGTAAAACATCCACTAGAGAGTGAATAGGCCCATTCTCTCTTTTGGCAGATGTTTTCAGATATTAGACTTATATTCAATTATCTTTGGGTACTTTAACAGTACACAAGAGCATTCATGTGCAGATGACTGTAATATTCTTTTCTCTCCTTCTCCACGCTCTGAAATGAATGGGATAATTTATCCTTTTTGGAAAGAGAGAGAAGTATTTTAATGAAAGCTTAAAGAGACTTCCTGAAATTCTTTTATTGATACCTACTAACAAGTCTTGTCATTCTGAGTCTGTCTCAGCTTTTCATCTGCCCAATGTAATTCCCTTAAGCAGCAGGGAGTTCTTCCCAGAGCTGCAGTTTGGAATCTTCAATTTGAACCTTTGGGTGAGAGTTTCCAAGGATTCCTCTCTCCTGAGAAGTAATTGTCAATGTTTGCTTAGTGTTAAGGCTGAGAATCCAGGAGGAAGCTGAACCATGGTAGAGGGTAATGCTGAAGCATTTGGCAGTCAGCTGGAATGTGAATCCTGGAGTTCTCTTGTGTGAACCCAGGTAAGATTAGACAGTTCAAGGCTAAACTGTTCATAGGCAGTTCAGCAAAAAAGTTCTTCTAACAGGTATTCTAAAAAATACAGCCAAATAAAAAGCCTTTTAGCCTTTTTATAAACTTTTTCTCTTACATAGAAAAGTGTGGATTTTCCCTGCTGAAACTTAATTTAGCATTTGTTTTTTTTGTTTTTCAGAAAATTAAAATATTGATTTATTAGCTGTGAAGTTTAACAGTTTAGTTACCTCAGGATTAAATAAATTACCTTGATTAATCCCACCAAGTTCAGTAAAAGGTATTAGAATCTGGAACTTGCCATTGGAGGGCAGAATATCAGCAAAACTTGACAATATCACAAAAATACTCCCAAAATAGTAATATCAACCTTCTTAAACTCTCTAAGGATGTTATATTTCTCACAACATGAAGTGCAGTAAATTGCTTTGACATCTCAAGATCAGCCAATATAATTATTCATCCTTATTTTATTTTAGTCTTTATTTTATTTTAGATGTTACTTTATTTCTCTCTCTGAAAGCCTAGAAAAAGATTTGACAAATATAAACTGTTGCTAGGCAGGGAAACATAAGTAAACTGTCTGCCTCTTTTCTGAAGATTGTGACCAGGAAAGTAAAAGGGTCTCTAATACAAAACTCTGGAATTGCTATCAGCATACTATAGGAATGTATCTACCAAAACACTTTTTAAAATTGTGTGTATTAGATAGATTTTTATAGTTGTTTCAGTGTTTTTACAGATTATTTGGTTCACATCTTCAAACTTGCTTGCCTTCCTCTAATGCTGCACACCTGGATTCTACTTGGATTATCAAAAAATAATGATGCACAGGAACAGTTTTATAGATTCTATGCATTATTCCTTGAAATTCAGTGGTATTTCAGCACTCTAAAATGGTGTATAGTCTACAATTTTGTCCTTTGTCTGTGGATGAGGACTTAAAATCAAGGTGTTTTATATACTTATTACCTCAATTTGCAAAAAATTAATGGTCATTATTCTGTGTTTTAGTTGATTTTATTCGCAACTTTCGATGGCAAAAATCTTTAGATGAATGCATAATGAAACTAATGAATATTGTATTTCCTGGTTTTGCAATAGGTTTATTTCTGGTGTCTCGTGATCATTTCTTGGCTCAGCTGGCATTTGGGAACCCAGATTCCTTTTTCATGGATATATTTTATGGCTGTGTGAACATATTCTGGGGTGTTTTTCTAGGTGGTGGGAATATTTTTCTTGGTTGATTTCTTGTGGGTGGTTTTTTTGCCACTGATGGGTGTTGCATCTGCTATAGTTGCTTCCTACGGGGCGTCTTACAAGCCTTACTGAATGTGGCTGTCTTTTACTGCACTCAAGCCATTTTAGAAAAAGAATGATGCTGTTTTTTACAACTAAAAACTAAATATTGCCAGTGCTGATGTTTCAGCTCAGGGACAGAAATTACAGAAAACTCATGCCATTTTATCCAGCCTTGGGATCAAAAGTTACCTTAAGTCAATATCCAGTTGCTGTCTAGAGATGGAACGTGGGTAGTCTTAATTTGGTTTTAAAGGTCTATTTTGTTAATATATTCATATAATATATCTTAAAAAAATGCAAACCCAACAAATATTAAAATAAATGTAGGATTGCCTTTTGAAGTTATATTTGGAATGTCCTGTGTCTGTATGTTTATAAATGGTTTAATTTTAGAAATATATTTTATTTATTTTGAGTTAATGAACTGCTCCACATGATGTCAGAAGAGATTTGTATCTCACTTGTTCATTCCTGTTTTTATAGATGGCTATACAACAGATGACATTGAATTTTACTGGCGTGGGGGTGATAATGCAGTCACAGGAGTGACAAAGATCGAGCTGCCACAGTTCTCCATTGTAGACTACAAGCTTATCACCAAGAATGTTGTGTTCTCTACAGGTTTGTGGAGGGGAACTTAAAAGGGGAATTCTTTTAAAAACTTTTAAAACTGGACTAATTCTCAGTGTGCAGTTGAGAAGCAAAACTTTTGGAAACAGGAATAAAATAGAGCAGCAACTGTGAATTTGGAAAGCAGTTTTTATTACAGTTTCCATAGTGTATAAGGCATCATTCATTAACATATGAAGAGGGTGCAGTAATCTGTCATGTTAAGGCTCATCAAATGAGCTGTATTTTCTGTTTACCTACAAAAACTGATTAAGCCACTTACTTCTCTGTGCTGTAAACGCAACCCAGCATGTAGGAAATTTAGGAACCTTTTCTATGTATTTTTAGATGTTTCTTTTGCCAAGTTGGAGATATATTAGACTAATTATTTTGTCTTCAATATAAAATCTTTAAAATGCTTTTCCCAGGATTTCCAGTTTAGCCTATTCTAGCAAATGTATGACTTTCTGAAGGTGAAAAGATGATTTCTGAAAAAGAGCAGAAAATCAGATTGGATTTAATGAAATTTTAAAAAGAAGCAAACAAAGAAATAACGAACATATTGCAATGACATTAAATTGTTCAAGAGAGGGAAGAGTTGGTTTGGGCTGTTACTAGGAGATGTTTTCTACCTACTTGAGAAACTCATTAGGTGTGTTTAAAAAATTATCTTCAAAACTTTCCAGATATGGGTAGAAATCATCTTTGGAGGGAATACTAAGGATTGTACATCGCAAATACTTCAAAATCAAGCAGAAATGGGACTTGAAAAATGATTTCTAGGCACCCATATTAATAAATGTTTCATACACTACAATATTTCTGGTATCCAGTGACAAAAGACAAGTGTTGCAGTTCTTGGAGAGAGGTTTAGGGTAAGGGTTACACTGAAGCTGACACACAACAGTTTGTCAGGGAAGAGGCATTTTTTTGTTGCTTTGTTGCTCTGATGTGTATTTTGACTGTTGATTGTTGAATGTTGATTACCATCTGATAAACTAGAGCATCTTTGTATCCTTAGCATAAAAGATGATTTAATCCCAATTCTTGCTGGAAATTTTGCACCTGAATATCCTGGATATTTCAGCTCTGAGTGTACTATGTTGAATGAAAAATATAACCAAAATGACAGAAAAGAAAAATATTTTCAGGCATTATACAAATGAATTATGGCCATACCAAATATTCTCTTGTAGGTGCCTACCCAAGGCTGTCTCTCAGCTTTAAACTTAAGAGAAACATTGGTTACTTCATTCTGCAGACCTACATGCCTTCTATTCTGATCACTATCCTGTCCTGGGTTTCCTTCTGGATTAATTATGATGCTTCAGCTGCAAGAGTTGCTTTAGGTAGGCATTTTTACACATTTCATGCAGTGTGCATTAGCAGAATGGTTTTTTTAGCTTCTGGCTGAGTGGATAGTGCATGATTTGAAAATAAAAAAAATATGTTAGATCTTTTTATGTCTGGCTTGTTAAGCTTTGTATTATTTGAATCAGCATTTAAACCATCAGAATTTAAATAAAAAATTAAAATTATTTCGTGTCTGAATCAGCTAACTGTATAATCATTGTAACCAAAACTAGCCGAATTGTCTCAACATATTCTGTTCTTTTGCTGCTTGTTTTTTCTCTGAAAAGAATGCACTTAGTTTGCTTTTGACTGTGGCAGTCCAGAACACACGTTCAGCATTGTGTGATGGATTATAAATTGTTTTTCCTTTCAGGAATTAAATAAAGTTTCACTTTGTTGCTCAACCTTACAGTGAGGGAGGAGGCCATGCCTCAAATCCTGTCCAGTTCTAGGCTCCTCACTTCAAGACAGACATTGAGGGGGTGGAGTGTGTCCAGAGAAGGGCAACAGAGCTGGGGAAGGGTCTGGAGCACCAGACTGATGAGGAGCAGCTGAGGGAGCTGGGGGAGCTCAGCCTGGTGAAAAGGAGGCTCAGGGGGGACCTTCTTGCTCTCTAAAAGCCCCTGGGAGAAGGGTGCAGCCAGCTGGGGGTTGGTCTCTCCTGCCAAGTAGCAAGTGAAAGGACAAGAGGAAATGGCCTCAAATTATGCCAGGGAAGGTTTAGATTAGATCCTAGGGGAAATCTCTTCACCAAAAAGGTTTCCAGCCCTGGCAGAGGCTGTTCTGGGAAGTGGTGGAGTTACTATTCATGAAGGGATTCAAAAGATGTGTAGATTTGGTGCTTGAGAACGTGGTTTAGTGGTGGCAATGCTGAGTTAAAGATTGGATTCAATGAAATTAAGGGTGTTTTCCAACCTAAACTATTGTAAGAGTCTGATTATTTTTTTCCTTACTGTTACCTTACATTCCAAAAGCAAAAGTGTTTCCCTAGTTAATCTCTAGAGTATTTGTAAATCTCATCACTAGTCCCATGTGTGCCTGTTTATTCTGTGCCCCTCATCACAAGGAGCATGTTACAAAAATATCTCTGTCTATTGCCAAATTTTGTCTAAATCAGACTGATTCCTGCCAGTACAGCTCTTACATAGCTAAAATAGGTAAATGCCCGTAAAAAATGCCATTGAGAATTTGACATTTTAATGTTATAGAATATGTCTGAGTTTTACCAAACCTTTCTGTTGTAGCATTTTGCCTTAAGAATCTGAGACTGCCAACATGCTGAAAATGCTGGAGGAAAGCAAGATAAAGTGACTGTAGCCTGTAATTTTTAAGTGAGACTCATTACAGAAGGTTGCAGTTTAGCTGGTTAAAAATATACTTATGGAATCCAACTACTGTTTGGTTGACTGAGCTCAATTTATTAGAGGTGCAATGTTTTTTATGCTATGCAAAAAATCAAAGTCCAAGATAAGGACTGAACAAGATGTTCCTGAAAAAATTCAAGCACAAAAAGGAAATCTATAGAGAGTGGCAGCAAGGTCAGGTAGCCTGTGAGAAATAAACAAAAAAAGTCTGAGCAGCCAGGGATCATGTTAGGTAAGCTAAAGCCCTAAGACAGAACTAAATCTGTTCAGGGATGTCAAAGGCAGCAAGAAAAGCTTCCATGTAGGTACAAGAGTGCTAAAAGACAGTAAGGGAAAATGGAAGTCCTCTCTGAAAGGAAAAAGGTGGCCTGGATACCCAGGGCCTGGAGAAGACTGAGGTACTGAGCACTTTTTTAATGCCTTGTTCTCATGGACAAGTGCTGCAGACACATTGCCCAAGTTGCAGAAGGCAGAGGCTGGGACTGGGAGAATGAAGAACCAGCTGCTTAAGGGATCTTGTCTGAGACCATCTAAGGAACCTGGGGATCCCAAGCACGAGTCCTTGAGACCTAATGAGATGCATCTGCAGGTCCTGAGGGAACTGGCAAATAAATTGGCTAAAACTATCCATCGTATTTGAGAAGCCATGGCAGTCTGGTGAAGTTTCACTGACTGGAAAAGTGGAAGCAAAGCCCATCTTTTTAAGAGAAGGAAAGAAAAGAAGACTTGGGGAACTACAGAACTGTCAGTCTCACCTTGGTACCTGCCAAGGTCATGGAGCAGATCCTCCTGGAAACTGTGCTAAGGCACATGGAAACTAAGGAGGTGATTGATGAGAGCCAACCTGGCTTCACTAAGGGCAAGTTGTGCCTGACCATGTCTGTGGCCATCTACTACTGGTGGAATGAGGGAAGAGCAACTGATTTCATCTACCTGGACTTGCACAAAGCATCTGACACTGTTATGCATGGGATCCTTCTCTCTAAACTGAAGAGTTATGGATTTGTTGGATGGACCACTCAGTGGATAAGGAATTGGCTGGATGGTTGCACTTAAATAGTTGCAGTCAATAGTTTGATGTCCAAGTGGAGACCAGTGGCAAGTGTCGTCAGGGATCTGTGTTGGGATTGGTGCTGCTTAACATGTCTGTCAGCAACATGGACAATGGGATTGAGGGCATCCTCGGCAAGTCACTGAGCTGTGTGGTGCTGGCCACATGCTGGAGGGAAGAGATGCCATCCAGAGGGACCTTAACAGGCTGGAGAGATGTCACAAAGATAACTGTGTGACTGGAGCACCTCTCTTTCTATGAAGACAGGGAGTTGGAATTGTTCAGCCTGGAGCAGAGAAGGCTGCAGGGAGACCTTAGAGCACCTTTGAGAGCCTGAAAGGGCTCCAAGAGAGCTGGAGAGGGACTTGGGACAAAGGGATATGCCTTTAAACTGACAGCATGTGGATTTAGATTAGATTTTAGGAAGAAATTCTTCACTGTGAGTGTAGTGAGACAGTGGATCATGTTACCTGAAGTTGGAGCTTCCCTGTCTCTGGAAACATTCAAGACCAGGGTGGATGAGATTATGAGAAACCTGTGGAAAGTTGGAAAGTTCTCTGCCCATGGTACTAGATGGTTTTGAAGTTCCCTTCCAACCCAAACCCTTCTAGGATTCTATGAATGTGGACAGAGGTTAGAGACATCTTTTTTCCATCAGAGGAAAAATTATATTTTTCAACTCTAGCATTTGAATAGTATAAATTATTTTTCTAGAAAAGAAATTAAAACTATTTCAATCACTAGACTTCTCAATTCTTTTTTCCAGGAATCACAACTGTGCTCACAATGACAACAATTAACACCCATCTTCGAGAGACTCTTCCCAAAATTCCATATGTGAAAGCCATTGACATGTACCTTATGGGGTGTTTTGTCTTCGTTTTCATGGCTCTGCTGGAGTATGCATTGGTCAACTACATCTTCTTTGGCAGGGGCCCTCAGCGTCAGAAGAAAGCAGCAGAAAAAGCTGCCAGTGCCAACAATGAGAAGTTGCGAATGGATGTCAATAAGGTAAACTGTAATGGGGATAAATTTTTAGCATTTCCCCAGGAAAGCAGACTCTCACTTCTGTCAGACAGTGCTTTAAAATGTAATTTCTTGTAGAAAATGAGTGGAGTGTAGTTATGATGACCTTGTCTTAGCTCTGCAGAGCAGTGTACTTGGCCACCTCAGCAATGAATGCTGCCCTCTAGCCTGGAAAGCTGAATGACTTGTTTCTAAAGCATGCAGTCAGTGAAGCTTTACTGAGAGATGTTTTCTTAGTCAGAATTTAGACTTGAATATGTGCAATCGTTTCCAAAGGAATAAATCCAAAATGATGGCTGTATATTCTAGTAAAAGCTGTATGGAACATTGGAACTAAAACCTAAATTTAACCTGCTTTCATAAATATTTCAGATGAGCTGGGTAAGAAATATTTGCCACAGAAGTGTTTAAAGCTTGACAAGTTTGCATATTTTCAATGTATAATGGGCCAGGATACTATTGACTAAATGAGGAACTTCTCAGAAATAAACCATCAATGTGCTGTGTACTTAATTTTGAATCTAAAAGTGGCCCCCTAGGGATGGAGAATTGAGGCAGAAAAGATATTTGCCAAGATACACACTTCAGGGAGAAGTATCCATTATGCTTAATGAAAATGGGGCACTTATCATAAAGCACTTGTAATTTATCACTTTGACCATTTTGGGATGAATATCACACAGTGGCAAATCTGTGCTGAATGCAAAAATGTTCTCAGTCTAAAATGTATAAACTTTCACACACATGCAAAATTGGAAAGTTAAATAAGGTTGAATTATGTTTGGGGGGGTTTTGGGATATTTTTTTTTTTTTGTCAGGGGAATCTCTTTGAGTTGTAATTCATCGGGATAGTCCAAGGAGAAAAAAATCAAAGTTAGAATTAAAAAAAAAATCTGCATTAAAAAAACCCAAGAGATTATTTGTCAATTGGAAACTTAAGTTTCATACAGCTCTAATAGAGAAATTTCTAATGTTTGTTCGGAACCTCTACACACATAGTGGACCTGCAGAGAGAAGAATATTTTATTCCAAAAATCCATCACATGTTGATAGCACAAAATAGTTTTATAGGTTATAGTTTGTAAGAAGGAGAGTTACATCGCCACGGTTCAGATCTCATCCATTCATTGGTTTATTTTTTGATTGGAGAGAAACATATTTTCATGCATGAAGGCATACTCATAATGATGAGTTTAATTTTGATGTTATGTTAATATATATCATCTTTTAGCATTGTACAGTTCATGAAGACACAGTAACGTGTTTTTATTTCTAGCAGTGATTTTTCAGAAAGGAAAAAAATACTGTGAGTTTTATTTAATTTGTCAAGGGTGGGGTTTTTTGGTTGTTTTTAAAATTAAATTTCACTTTTTAAAAAATGCTATAAACTGCCCTGTGAGTAATTTTGTAAGACTAGGCGTCCATTTACCTGAAGTTTTTCCTCTGACATCAATGGAAATTTAAGATCCATAGGTGTTAGAATACCACCTCTAGCTGAGGTATGTTTTTGTACACTTTGCTTCACTTGTGGTATTTTCAATATTCTTGTTCATACAATAAATCTTTCAGCTGTGTAACAGAATAGCTCAAGTCCAGTAGCAAATTGCTGACCGTGAAAAAGAATTTGAAAGCACTGACTGGTATGCTAATCCAATTCGCTAGGCAGAGTAAATTAATTTCAATAACTGTTGCAGAAATTTAACAGCTATACAAGGTATACTGAGGAACACAAGTAACAACTTTATATGATTAGTATTTTTTTTATACTGAGCCTTTTAGCTAATGTACTAGTCTTACTGTGCAGAGGCTGCTCTGGGGAGAAGGAAAGGAGCTCACAGCTGTTTGACCACCAGCAAGAAAACATATTAATATTTAATGGACCTGAATATTTTTTCTATTAAAGGGAGACAAATATTATGTAATTGTTTTCATTTATAAGAATCAAAAAGGGGTCTGAAGTGCTGAAATTAGCTCAGAAACAGTTTTTCAGAAAGACCCACATATTTTAGAAATGGAATCTCACAAACATTCCATCTTTAACTAGGCTCCAGTAGTGAAGGACTGATTTTGCAAGGTGTGAATGTTCTTTTGTGATACTACAAGATTCCTCTTGAATCACTATGTGCAATATTATGAATTCATCAGAATCAGATACTATATGAGAGAAGATTGATGCCATGAGGAATAAACCTCAAAACAGGAGGATGAAAACTTCTACGGAAAACAACTTCTGTTACTGCATTCAGCATTGACACTGTAAAAGAGGCAGATAAATAGTTACTGGAACTGCTGTTTATAGTGCAGCATCTTGGTTTATACTTCATAGACCAGAAAATTCATAATAGTTTTATTGAAATTCCAACACTCTTGTTTGGCAACAATCTCATACAACTTTCAATCAACAGAATGTGGTGAGAGGATAGGTGCTGATCAGTCCTCTTATCCACAGCTGCTTGTAAAATCAAAGGAGAAGTTAATTCATGCTCCCTTTATGCTGTTGAATCCTCTTTCATAGACAGATTCCAGGGTGGACACAGGCACTGGTAATCTCTCTATTCTTGCTTGGTGTTATTCAGAAGAGACTAGAGAGCCTACAACACAGTGTGCAACAGAACCTTTTTTTCCATGACTGCTGAATCCACTGCAATCTCTTGGAGATTTGGTGACTCAGGTGTCCTCTTTTTTCTATCAGAGTGAACTCCATCAGGCTGGCTGCAGAGCTTCCCCGTGGCTATTCCAGATGAAACTGTGCCCAAATCTTTCTTTAAATTTCATTCCAAGTTCGTATGATATGCAAAATATGGTAGTTTGGGGTTTGTTCTGTTGGGTTTTTTTAATCATGGAATAGTTTTAGTCAGCAGGGACCTTTAAAGGTCACCTACTTCAACTTTATTTTAATGAGCAGGGTCATCTTCAGCTAGATCAGGTTGCTCAGGGCACCATCCAATGTGACCTTGGATCCCTGTTTCCAGGGATGGGGCATCCACCACCTCTCTGGGCAACCTCTTCCACTCTCTTCCAGTGTTTCATCACTCTAATTTAAGAAAAAAATATTCTTCCATCTATCTAGTCTGAATCATCACATAAGATATATTACATTTTCAGAGACTGTTGATCCTGTTTGGGGTAATGGAAAGGTAGAGAAGGAATTGGGCCTATATCTTGATTTGCTTCTTGGATACTGAAACCTGAGTAATAACATCATGTAGAAATTTAAAGAACATAAAGCTCAAGGAAGATTCAGACTTAGTTACCAGCAGATACACTGCCGCAGACTTTTTAAATCATATTGGACTTGCTTGACTTTCTTTCCAGTGAGTTCAGATAAAAATGGCTGTCAGTATCATCATTCCACTCTTGAAACTTCTCAAGCTGCATTTAGCAGTTTGTTCTTTTAGTCTAACTTATCATCTTTTGCCTTGTCAAGACTAGTTGTTCTTTCTGTAAACAATCGTGTTGTTGCTTCTAGGTAAATCACTGGTTTTCTCCTTACTCTAGACATCCTTCATTTATTTGAGATAGCATTCACATTATTTCCTTACCTCTTTTTTCAAGTTTTTCATCTTATGTCTTGAAATGCCTTTCTTGCCTTGGTACTCTCAAGTTTCTTCATCTCTTCTGTTCTGATTGGCATAGTACTGCAAGGGTACACAAGGATAGGTAACTGGGAGTGTATATTATGGTATATATACTCTAAGCCATTGTTATGTCTTTTTATTCTGTGAACTTTTATATTTAAGATAAGAATGTTGATGGTCATCAGTGTCCTTTTGGTACTTTGCATTTCATGAATCTTCATACTAATATTGTCTTGCTTCTTCAAGATGATTAACAGATACATTAAAATACAGGGCCAAATTCCAGCCTCTGGCTTCCCAGTATCATTCACCTGTCTTCCTGTGGGTAAGTGTACATGCATCTGGGACATGTTATCTCTTCTGTTTTAAGATAATGTGTACTAAAGGCTTTACTGAAATCCATAAATCATATCTTTTTATTCAATAGCTACATACAAATGGTCTAGAAGGATTTGTTCTAGAAGCCTCTATGACCCTGTTTTTTCTTTTCTTTTTTCTTTTTCTTTTCTTTTTCTTTTTTCTTTTCTTTTCTTTTCTTTTCTTTTCTTTTCTTTTCTTTTCTTTTCTTTTCTTTTCTTTTCTTTT
>JAOTQP010000680.1:14766949-14781438 GCA_026413545.1 Cichladusa arquata
AATGTACTTAGAAAAAAAAAAAAACCAAACAACTTACTCTACAGGGTAACTGGGCATTTCTATATCAGCAGAGCAATGCTTATGATTGGTATGGAGTTCTGCACCGTTTGACATGATGATAGTACTGTACCTCCTTGCATCTGGAATTAGACTAGTCCTCACATTGCTTGCCTATTTCTTCTCTCTCTTTTTATAACAGCATTGTCCACTAGTAAGTTTTCAAAACCAACGAATTCCTTAGGGAACGAAGAAGAAAAAAAAAGACAAAAATAGTAACTATTTCTAGAAAATAATCTAGGGTGGGATGGCCAGGGTACAATACTATATCAGTAGTGATCAAAACATTTTGCTATGTGTATATAGAACATACAATGTGAGCAACCATAACTTAAGCTGAACGTGTGTAAATATTATCAGATTTCTTAAACATTTTTAACTTCTAATTTGTACTTTATGGTAAGGCAAAAAGCTAATTCTACTTATGGTTTAGGTTAATGTGTCCTAAAATTATGTAAATAATTAAATAAGCTGTAAATGAGCAGTCGATAGATACAGTATTTGTTTAGTGACTTTTTTTTACTAAGTACAATAATTGCAGTGCTCTAGCAGAGTAATTTAAACACCCTTTTGCATAAACAGATTTGGACTCCAGATATAAAATAGTACAGGAAGTGCTATAGTGTAAAATAGCCACTGTGGCAATGTTTCTGCTGGCACAGATTCTTTTGTATGGTTAAAATATTCAGGCCACACACTCAGTACTCAGATTAGCCAAAACAAACAGAGCCTGGTTTTCACTTACAATAATGCACCTTTGTGTTGCTCCAGTGAGTGAAGAGGTGAAGGTGTCCAAGGGTAAGTGAGAATTCAGCTGTTGGTGATTCCATTACAGAAGCCTGCATATTGCATCTGTCTGATTCTGAAATCTGTCTCTTATGAAATTTAATAGTAGGCTTGTATTCTTTAAAAAAGAAAAAATACAGGATGTTTGACTGTCATTAGATAGCATGGTCCCCCAAAGCCAAAGAATCTTCACTCTAGAAATTGTTTAAAGGGGAAATCTAAGAAGTCACTGCTTAACACCAAAGGTAAAGCTTAGTAAAATGCACTAGGAACTTTGTCTAAATTTTTAAGAAGCAAATGGAATGTTGTTGATCAAAAAGACTGCCCTATTCTACTTTGTAAAAATACTAATAATTTAAAATCCATTATATAAAATTGAAATAGATCATATCTACAAGAATATGCAACACTAGCATTTCATAAATATAAAATTATTTTCTTTGTAAGTGCTTTGACAAAAAAATGAAACTTAAATGATGAAAAATCTCACCTCTACTTTCATACTAAGGGTTGTATTTTTTTAATGTTTTTCAGACATGAAGTCATCTATTACAATTTGATAGCATTTTGTATGTTTTCACTGTTCCTGTCATTTGGCAGATACTCACCAGGATGTATGGTTCATGGTCTCTCCTGTTACTTTCAGTTGAAGACAGAAAGAACATTTGAAACATGATTAATTCTGACAAACTGCCTATGATTTGACTTCTATCACGTTTTTATTGGCATGGGTGTTTAAATGGTTCTGTTAGTACTGTCTTTGCGCAGTTCTGAGTTATCTTTTACTTAGTACTATTTATTTCATAATGTAGTAATCATCAGCCTTACTAATGACCTTGTAGCCTTTCTTATATGCACATAATGCACATTTTCCAATGGCTAGAAAATGCAAAATACTAGTGGATATCATTGCATCAGATCTTCATGTCTTTCTCAAAAGGACTGCTAACCTCTGGGATATATGAGGTAGTAAAATGATGATTGTAAATGAGTAGCACATAAGAGATATTTTCTTGAATTTAAAATTATTGCAGCCAGTTTCAGCATGTAAATATATAATAATGTTGGCTAGTGTGTAATTCTTGAATTTAAAAATATAAATAAAGAAAACCTAAAATATGTACATGTAGTTGTGTTATGTTGGGCAGGCACTTTCCTCAAAGCTGCAGTGAAGTGAGTAACTCTGAGTTTGGGTCAGAAAGGGACTCAAGTTAAGTGTTGAGGCACCTGAAATGTAGGTGTAGGATGGGCAGGGGAACCCTAACATGGTGTTAATTTGCCTGTGCAGCCCTTGGGGGACTTGAGTGTCTGGGGAGTGTAAGCAATGTACAGTGAGAAGCCTGGTGCTGGTCAGTATAGAAATGCTGAGAGGAGGGGGAACAGCTGAAAAATCTCAGAAGTTCAGTAATGCCTCCTCAGAGTCAATTCTTGTGAATCTGTTACTGATGGAGAGTTGCTGGTGTCCCCCTTACAGAAATATGGAAGGGTCTGTTTGCGGGGATGGTATTTCCTTCTACAGTAAATGGTCTTAAATCTGAATATGTGGACTTCAAATGTGGAAGTCCCAAGTTCCATGCCTTCCTGTTCCTACCTGGGCTCTAACAGGAGAGATTCTGCATGACAAATTCTTGTCCCTTTCAGGATGGTAGATTTAGATTTTCCTGTTGGAGAGGTTCAGTTGAAGAACAATTCAAAATGAGCAGAGCAGAGGAGAGACCAGTCAGGCTTGGTCATGAGAGGCTCTTGGACAGGGCTGTAGCAGGGATTGGAAGCTGGGTGCTTTGTGCTCCAAAGAAGTAAAATGTCCACTAACACAGGTCAGGTTTTGCTGTTCCTTTCTGCCTTAGTGGAATCTTGAGCCTTAAATATACTTCAGACTTACACTTGTTTGCTGGCTGTGCTGAGTGAACAATTCATGTCTATTAGTTTCTCTTGTCTGCTGTCTCAGCTCTAATAAAAGGAAATGCATAGTTGTGTTTCCAAACCCCAAGTATTACTACATGGGGGATATTACAGGGTGTTTATTGGTAGCTTTAGCTGCACATTCCCACAGATGATTCTTTGGCTGATCCTACCAGGGGGAGCAGATGGAGCACCAGAAAAGGGAACAAATGGCCATCGGACAAAAGACTGCCAAAGGCTAAAACTGCCAAATTCTCATTTTTGTCTGGAAATGCAGACAGCAGTTGGTAATTCCTTTTGAAGTTATCCACCTGGCTACTCTCTGTACCAGCCCCACAACAGCACTGCTTTAATGATTGATCTGTTCTGTCACTTCTGTGGATGAAGGGCACCAGTTCTGCAGAGAAAGCAGAGGCTGAAGATGGGAAAACTTGAGTCTTGCAGATAGCACTGAAGTGAGGAGCTGCTGGGTGCAGGATGCTGACTCTGTGTCAGGGACATAGAACATGAGAAGGAAAAGGACTGTTTCCTGACTGTTAAGGAAAGCTCAAATATGACTTTTGTACCTCACTATTTAATATACCACATCTTCCTCTGAAGCTGCTGAAAAGGAGAGCAAAGTTCTGAAAAAGACTGAAATGTCAGCACAATTGCTTTGTTACAACTCTCTGATATACTGTTGCCCCTTATTTTCAAGATTATTACAAGCTAGGAAGCAAAGTATTTCAACTTTAAGACTGGTTCATGATTTCAGAGACTAAAAATATTTATATTAATTGATGACTATCATTTTCAAATCCAAAATGTCTCTCTACTATTTCACTTGTCTGTGTTTATAAATGCATTCTATATTATCACATCCTAACAGGAGTTAAATCAACTGGCACAAAAATAAGGCTAGTACTGTAGGATATTTGAATAATTTATTTCCTTTACTCTGAGTTTTAACACTTCATGATATATGTAACATAGCCTCTCCTTCATTCAATTTTCTAGATTGCAAATTAGTAACCTTAGTAGTGACTTCTTATGTGAAAATTGCGTTGTTGTCTATATCTCGATAATCTAAAATTAATAAAACATGAGGCAAATTAACTACAATCACAGTTTTTTATTTATAAAAGGAAAATTAGTATTTTAAAAAATGAAATTATGCATCTGTCAAATACTGAACAGCTGTGAAACAGTGAAATAATGGGAACTGGCATCTAACACATTGTAACTGCTGCATATAAATAAATGCAACATTATAACTACATAGCAGTATGTTCACTAACATAAATTCTGTGGTTATCAAAATTAATGACCTGCATGACATTATCAATCCATAATGCTTGTTATTCTTGAGGGGTATCTGGAATGACTCATTTATTATGGTGTTCATTTCATATTGAGTCTAATCAAGGGATATATTTTAAAAAAACCAACCTGACAGTTATGTGAAGAAATGTGGATTGGCTATTCAGGTGATGAAGATGCTTATATAAAAGGAGATTTGCTTCCCTTGGCTGAGACTGGGCCAGGTTTTCTGGGGAAAGGGGGAGTGCTTGTTTCAACGTTAGGGCAAAACTTTTGACTACATCTTATTCTTGGAGCGGAAGTATTATTTTCTCTCTTTCTGACAGATTCTGACACACTGCATTCATTTTGGCACTCTAATGGCTAAGGGCAGGCTTCCAGCTGAGACCACTTTTTAAAAAAATTCTCTTTTTTGGAAAAAATATATCCAAGGAAACAAAGCTTGCTTAAGTTCCCTTACAAATGCTTTAAATTGTGTAAACTGCACATTTGTTGTTTTGGTGCTGTTTTGTTTTCAGATGGGACTTGAGTCTGTGTATAACTGATGGTGTTTATGGTCTCATGTACTCACATTTCTCAGCTTGGTTGATCCATCTGAGGTCTGCTGCTTTCTAAGCCCACATGAAACTGGACTGTGACCTTTGAGATCTCCCTGTTAAATGTTCCCAAAGATCTTTTCTGAAGTCTGACTGATCATGTCAGTCTTTAATCTTCAACCCTTTGTTGAGATTTCATGGCATTGATGCTTATGAAGGTGCTGTGAAGAGACATCACAGGCAAGCATAGGAGTGCAATGTCATTCAGGAGACAGGGGATGGAGTCCTGTCATATGCTCTTTGACAGCAGCAAAAAGGGCAAGATGTGCAGCGATAAACCCACAGCACCAAAGCTAATGTGGTCACGACAGGGTCAGTGCAGTTCCATTACTGAGGGTGATATTTCCACTTCCGTGTCATGCAATGAAATTGTTTCTTCAGGTGAGAAGACATTGACAGGAGAATGAATGTGGATAATAAACAGATCAAAACCTACATGTCTGGACAGCAAGATTTATCTGCAAGATTTGCAGACAAATTGGATTGGTTTTGATGTGCTTCTGGTTTTAGGTTATGAAAAATCGAGGCTTTTTATTGCTGCTGTTGTTAGTCATCATTCAAAAGATACCTGAATTGGAAATATGTGCCAAATAGGAAAAAAAAAACCTGCTGGACAGAAAAAGGGGGAAAAAAACAAACAAACAAAAAATTAAAAAAAAAAAAAAAAGCACTGTGGTGAAATTCAGCAAATTCCCTCCCATTCTCTCAAGCAGCCATGAAGTGCAACATGCATCACCTAATTTATTTTCTTCTTTTTTAATCCCACTCATAACATACTTTAAAATTAGAAGGTTTTAAGACTGTAGGAAGGACAAACTTTTACTTTCTCCTTCCCCAACCTTAATTTTAATGTGTTTTTTTTCCTTAGGTAAGTTTGGAAATTTAGCGTGATAACTTTGGCTAATTCCAGTGAAAAATGTAAGCCTTGATTGGTTTTGGAAGGGTCTCTGGATCTCTTTAAGAAAGGTTAAGCATTGTTTATTTGCCCTCATTCCTACCCAAAGCAATGTGATTACTGAAAAGGTTTGACATTCAAACTAGTTAAGGATGAGAGAAAGAGATGGGGAAATCTTTCTATGAGGTCCAGACAAAAAGAAGAAACATAAAAATGGAAAGGACAGACAGATGAAAAGTAAAGGTTGTTTCCTTACTCATGCTGTAAAATTTTAAGGTAAATACTACCTGCTCCTCTGGCATAACATGTTTCCCTGTCTTTTAACTGCAGTCCAGCCATCCATCACCTGGGTTTTCCCATTTCAGATTGCTTATAGGAAAGTGATATGAGATAATAGATCCTGCTGTTGATGAAAGGAAAGATGTCCAGCATCCAAATCCTTAGTTGTGTATTTTTCATTTGACAATACTTGAAAACAAATACCAAATCCTGCTCCCTTTACTTCTCCCAAAGGATTTCCAAAGGTGTTAAGCATCCATTTCCATTTATTGTGCACACCCTGAGAAATATTTGAGTGGTTTTTTCAGTGGAGGAGGGGAGGGAAGAACTTTCTCCTTTAAAAACTGAGATAATAAGACAAACCTGTTCCCCTGTAAATGAAAATGCTTTGCCTCGATTTTGCAAGCACTCATGCATATTGTTGAAATAGAAACTACACTTTATACAAAATCTGTGCACTGCTGAGAAGAGGGTTGGATTTGCTCATTTCTGCAAGAATTAAAGTGACTTATTTAATTCTAATGAAACAGAATGATCTGGACATTGGAAAATATAAAAAGTCAAACTGTAATGCCCTTGCACCATTCTTTAGCAGAGGCAGAATACCTCTTGCTAGATTCTGTGTTTGAGACCCAGCTCTGAAAGAGGATGGCAATTGTGTGCAAGCACTGACACTTTGCTATGAGGAATTAGCTTTTGCATACTGTGAATTTGGAAAGAAATTCTGGGATTCCCAACACATTTGTTTGACAGACAGTAAACCTGCTATCAGATTGGGATTTGCCACAGGTTTGCATCCCATGTGGCACCCCCCTTCTTCTCTCCTAGACACTTTACCTCCACTGTTGTTTAATTAGATGTTAACTATCACATTAATAGTATTGCTATACCTGTGCCTTAATTATATAATTAATTGATAACTGTAAAGTATTATGTAACTAGAGCATATTGTTACTGTTATTTTGAAGGAACAAGTAACAGAATGGGAGAATGTTAAGTGAAACTCTCATCATGTTAATAATATCTTCAATAATTTCTCATGTCACCAAAGGCTTGTAAGAAATTAGGATATAGAAATGAAGTCTTCAGGTCTTGAAAACCAAGAGGTTAACCTAAATTTTCATTAACTAAAAGATGTGCAGATGACTGCACTGAATGGACATGCTAACTATGTGTTTTGGAAAAGAGCACCTTTAATCTGCTCATAATTCCCATACTTTGTGCAGGTTGTTAGGTATCAGTCCCTGGTAGCCATAAACAGAGCAAATAGATACCCACAGTCTACCTGCAAGGACCCTATGAAATAATGGAGTAACAGATACATCAGAAATAAAGAGTGCCTTTGTAGACAGCTGGGGCCTAATTAATTTGCAGCACAGCTGAGGAAGGCAGAGCCCTTGGCCCTGCAGGTATCACTGGATTTTGTTACTGCACCAATTATGGTAAAGCATTGCCAGCACAAACAGCAGAAAGGCATTTGCTGTGCACTTGGAGAAAAGGGTTGCTAGTTATTAGTCTGCTGGAAAAGTGTATTGTCATCCTTTATATTTTTTTTATTTTAAGTTCTTACTTTAGACAAACAGGAGATTTTCTGTTTTGACTTTTTCCTATCTAATTTCCTTTCTAATTTCCAGACCCATAAACTGACCTCCCCACTATTCTGTCTGATCCCAGATAAGTGAGATCTTCAACATGATGTTCCTATAAGACAAGTAGACCAACATTCCTTATCTCATTGGAACCAGCTCCTTTTCTGGCTGCTATGGTTCATTATGGTTAGTCCATTATAAATTACATGGTGTCTCCAGGGACCTGTTCTATACTTGAAATATCACAAGACAGCTGCCGTGCATAATGCTGCAGAGAGCTGCTAAATTTATACCCACTAAAAATGTGCTTTATGTTGCAGAGTGACCCACTTTAACTTTGATGCATAAATGGGTTGGTTTTCCTCTTCTTGTAAGTATTATCTGTTATCTTCTGTTTGTCCACACACTTAACTTGCTAAGAAAAGGCCTTAGAAAATCTGTTATTTGTGCTTGGTGTATTGTGTGATTATCATTATTTTATAAAACTTGGACATACTTCCAAATTCCCCTAGAGACAAAGCATGCAAAGGGCAATTTTTTTCTGCCAGCCCATGTAAATTCTATCAGACTACATAAACAGACAACAGTGGCAGATTGGCTCCTGGAGCTTATGGTTTCCTCTGCTCCTAAGCTGTTTGCACAGCAAATAGACAGAAAAGACTGTATCTATATGTTAGGATAACACATATATTATCTATATATAGATATACATATATTATCTAATATATAGATAATGGCAGTTTACTTGTATAGTTTTCAAATGTGCCCTATGAGACAATTTTTAAAGCTTATTACCTTTTTTTGTTTATGAGAATAAGAATACTTCAAATCCCACCTTGTTTTTAACAACATTTAAAAAAACCAAAAATAATCCTGATTCCATGTTAAATTTTCACCCTCTTAAAGGGGAGAAAGGGAGCAGACTTATGCTTAAAATGCCTTTAGGACAGTATGTACTATAAATCATTATCTACAAGAAGTATGTCCACAGGAATTCTGCCATAAAGCTTACTTATAATAAAAAAATATACAGTAAGACATTCATGCTATTCATTGATATGACTCCTTGACAGGGTTAAATAGCTGGTAATGTATTTCACTCCATAGAAATTTATAGTAGTTTATAAAACAGTGAACATAGGGAAGAAAATTTTCTGGTTTGATTTTTTCTAAATCGCCTTAAGATGTCAAAAATGGTCACGAGCAATTTTATTCCTTTCAGGCCAGATATATCTCTTTGGTCGTAAGTGATTTCACACAATCTAAGAAGTTGGACTAGATGATTGCTGCAGGTCCATTCTAACTGAAGTATTCTATTCTGTTCAATTCAATTCCTTTTTGTCCTGAGAAAATGGCACTGCATCCACTGGTCCTGAAAACTGTGCAACTGATGCACTGTGATAATGAACTCTTCTGGGCCATAAACTCAGCTTCCACTCTTGGACAGTGTCTTAGGTTACAGTGTAAGATGTCACCAAAAGTATTTGTTCTATCACCATCTTCGTAAGTTGTTAAAACAGATGGGGCAGTGTTCTTTATCTCCTCCATGACTCATCCCTGGTAACTCCCTCCAGGGGGCATCTGCACTAATGGGCCACCAAGCCTCACTGATGACTCCTAAACTTACATCATCCCACTGTGAGATGCTCCACCCAGGAAAAAAGGCAAACATTCCTACCTGGATATAATCTGAGGCTTGGAACACCACGGCAGCCTTTACCTGCCAGATTCCCAGAGGACAAGAGCCTGATGACCACCACTGCATCTCCAGAGGAAGACCAGACCCTTCCACAGGATCACAGCTTCAACAGAACCACATCTATCACTTTAACAGGACTGCAGCCACCATTTAATCAGACTGCTACCACCACCCTGACCAAGTGACTCTGTCAGTTTAAGCCAGTGTTATATGCTTTTATTTTATTTTTTCTATTAAACTGTAGTTTAACTTGGAATCTCCCACTGGTTTGTTTTCAAACTAGTACAGACAGGTGGAGATGGGTGATGGAAATTCTCTTCCTCCAGATGTCTTGCTTTCATGTATTACATTTAGTTGAATGCTGGGCTATGGTACAGTGGCAGTTTTTGCAATAGTAAATGCCAAACTGTCCCTGCTCTTACCTCTTCTTCTTCTTCTCTTGGAGTCCTTATCAAGAGAATAATCTCTCTTTTTAAAACAGAAGAGAATTGTGGAGCTACTTAAGGAATCCAGGGGAAGGACTCCTCATTGTCTCTGAATGCTCCTGCTGTTTCCCTATTCAAAGGAGAGACTATAATATATCTCAATATTTTAATTTAAAATTTCAAACTCAGAATGGTTATCCTGGTCTTTTTACATTAACACATAATGTCTTCTGATTTTTAAAATAGATTTAAATTAGTTGTGTTTGTCACCAGCAATGCACAGGAAGAGTTGCATTCAATTGAATTTAAAACATATTTTCAAAATGTGAGGGCTAAATAAGTTTGTTCATGTGAAGTGGTACTAAAGTACACACTAAGACATATTCTCTAACAAATACTTTCCTTGCTCAGGCAATTTGCTAAACTTGTCCTTCTGTGCTTGCATTAAAAAAAAAAACAAACCTGTTTATGCAGTGGTGTTTGCAAATTTCTTTTGACTTTAGAGTATTTTAGGGAGAAGATACACACAAGTGAAGGTCAATGAAACATACATACATATCACCATTTCAAATGAAGTTAGTGGAAATGTCAGGAGTCTGGGGCAAAAAATTTGGAGGCTTTAAAATTTGAACCTTTTAGCCTGTGTGGAATCTGGAAGCTAATAAGCTCTACTTGATCAGTTCAACCTCAGGAAAGTTCATGCATAACCTGGAGGTTCATAAATAATAAAAAAAGTTTTTTTAAGCTGATTTTAATGAAGAACCAGAGCATTCAAGGGCTAGCTTTTGAATGGTAAAAGTTAATGTAAATTGCCTGGTTTTTGTTCTTGTTTGGGCTACTCCTGGACAGGAAAATAGTTCAACAACCTAATTAGAAGTCTTGTCAGACTTGGAAACACCAGAATTTCTTGACTAGATCTGATGATTCCAGAGAAGGTATTTAAAATAGTTCAGAAGAATATTAAAAAGGACCCTTTTCAGTACCATAAAAGAGAATGAGAATACGAATTTTGGATTCATATTCACACTTTTGCTGAGAGTAGTTGTTTACTCCCAGTGGCCTGGGAGACCTGGGGACGATCAGCTGAGTGCAGGTCTGCAGTGTGACCCTGAAACTGCAACACCAGTTGTATGTTGGGCAGTACCAGCAGCTAAAGGGGAAAGTCTCTCTTGGCATATGATGGCTGTGTTTAGACAACACACAGTGGTCAAAAATTCCTCTTAAAAAAACAAACAAACAAACAAACAAACAACCCTCTCCCACAAAAAAAATTAAAAAAAAAAAAAAAAAAAAGAGTGGTCTGTTCATAAACTATTGCTCCAAAAATCAAATTGTTCATTCTTCTCCATTTCTCTTTCATTTCATTGATAAAGGTATAGAAAATTCAGTGCAACTGGGATTACTTCAAGTTCAATACAAGCAACTTAATTAAGCTCATTATTCACACAAATACTTCCTAACATTATGGGTATGTTTTGTATTTACAGTTTCACATTACTGTGGCATAAGAGGAATAATTGAGAGAAAAAATTTATTTTTCACTAGACTGTCTCTACTCAATTTTGTGGAAGTGGAACGTCCTCCCAATATTAAGAAAATGAATTATCAAGAAAAATTTATATTATTTGAAGAAATAAGCTACATTTAAGGAAAAACTCTGAGCTCAAGCATTTAGTTCCATTACTTGAAACAAAAGCTTACTTATCTGCAAAAGTGTGAATCAGATCCTTAAGCATTGTGCATTTTCTGGGGATTTAGGCTTTAAATTTCAAGCCAGTTTTTTCACACAAGCAACATATTGCTTTGTGGTTTGCTCTTGTTTTGGCAGGAGCTGCATGAAAGAATCAATTTTTACTTGATTTTTCAGGCAGCTGCTGTCCTCCATCTTAATAACTGCTGTCTTAGCTACCTCTCAGGTCCCTCATCTGTCAATATATTATCACAGACTTGCCACTTTTTAAGGATAGTAAGGGAAAAGCTGTACTTTTCCCAATTTTCATTCCATAAATTCATATATATACTTTTTGAATCCATAGAAATGGATTAATGCCATGTATTAGCAATAATCTCCATAGTTCAGTTTGTGTGAAGTTGCTTCTAATTTTGGTTTGAATTTGTATCCTAGTCTAGTTACAACAAAGAGTAAATATTGCATTTAAGCTTTCTCATAATATTCATAATTTTATAGATCTCTGTTGTATCTCCCTTTCTTTTCTTTCTTTACCTGAGTAATCATGCCCCTAAATTCTTAAAACATGAGAAAAAAAGATCTCTGACTCTTGGCTGTACACTCAGCATATGGTTGTGTTAGAATTGTTAATTCAATAGTACTACTTAACAGAAGTATCATAAACAATGTCAGTTATAGGACCACTATTATTTGGGAAGCTGAAAACAAAAAGCAACCTTATGCTAGACAAAACATTTTAGCTGCATCCTTATTTTCATTAGCTTTAAAGTATTTGCTTTAGAAAATTATTTTATCATTTGTGGTGGTCTGAGCCACTCTGCATATGAAATTGTGGGACACTGAAGAGATCTTTGAGACTGTGGTTACATGAATATCCTGGTGATTAGGAGAGAGGAGGCTGAAATGGTCAGGTGGCTCAGTCCAGGGTGTCAATTTTTACTCATTAAGGGAGAAACTTTTTTTTTAATGCTTTAAACTAATCTCTTGCCACTATTTTTTGAAAACTTGTCTGCTAAAAGTGACACCAGTTCAGTTGTACTTCAGTGTGTGACAGCAGAAAAACTAGTTACTTATACTTACTAATAGTCATGGGGGTTATGATAATAATAGAGTGGTGGATGAAAAATGGACATGACAGCAACTACATTTTCCTCCCCTTAAACTTATCCAATGAGGGAGATAAAACATGCACTGTAAGTGGGAAGAAATCCAAAGGGAATTAAGGGGCAACAGAGTTGCTACAATACAAAAATTCATTTTGCTGAGGAGATGAGAGAAGAGATGTGGTGTGAGCCTGAAGTCCAAGTATCAGAAGAGGTGAGGCCATAGACTGAAAATAACGAACCTTATTAAGACTCTGTGGATATTTCCTTGGAATTTCCCTCCTTTACCACTGTAATAGCTGCTCCCACTGCCCACAGGTGTTCTCTGGACTTTACCTGATACTCTTTTTAATTCCTTAAAGATGCCACCTGTGCTCCTTGTCTGGGGTTTAGAAGGATGTTTGGAAATACCTGATCTTGGTTTGGCCTAAATGGGGCAGTGTGCTCCTCTGCAAATCAATCCTTGCCTGGAGCTGACAGTTCTTGGGCTTCCTGCAGCCTCAAGGAAAGGTTTAACCAGAGTTTAGACCAATTGCCCATTTATTCTGGTTTGGAGAAGAGCTATATTTCACTGGACTGTGTTTGGATTTTGTCTATGACAATGTGAGTCCTCTGGGCCATAGGAAAAGTCTTCAGAAAAGGCAGGGAAGCCTGCCTGGAAAATGGATACTGTTAAAGTTAGAGGTGTTTGACATTTGTTCTTTATTCTGAACTGAAACAAATTAAGACCATGCAAATAAAGTTTGTGAAAACATCAGAGAGCAACATTGGGCTGGCTGCTGGGAGCCCAAGTTTGAGAGGTTGTTCTTCCTGATTCATTAACATCGTGGGCAATGTTCCAAATCACCCTTCATTAGTTTGATGCATATTTAAAGAAGTATGGGAAATGGCACAGAATACCAATACCTCAGTGATTAGGACTTCAACCAAAGGCACAAGAGAGATAGATATTTGTTCCTGTTTTGTGTAAATCCTTGGTCTGACTACAAGCCTCTATTATTCCATCTCTGAATAACACTTCTTGTTTGTCTGTGCAAAAGTTGTTCACAGGAACCTTATATATTGAAAACATTCCTTTTGTAAATTTATCCATGTATTCAAACATTGAAGAGCCATAAAGCTTTCTGAGAATGCTTTGGAACACTTCACAGACAAACACTGACAAAATTCTGTAATGAAACTGTATTTGAAATAGGTTTAATCACACTGTACTTCATCTCAAACAAAATCCAGTATCTTGCACATTGAGGTAACAAGTCATTACCTCGATCTGCACCATGGCAAAAGATAAATGGAAGTTTGTTACACATTCCGTGCAAAAAGAATTACTCCCTCAGATGTATGGCAAACATACTTAAAAAAATTCACAGAAAACCTGATGTGCCTGTAAATGCATGCCTGAAAGGCAAAAATAATTATCTCAATTCAGTCCCATAGACTCTAGACACAACTGAATCCTCCGAGAAATCAAATGTACAAACTGACTTTTAAAAAGCTAGCTGTTTTTCCTAGAACCAAGTCAGCAATATGCAAGAAGCAGCACTATTTATGTATTTAAAGGCAGAATGACAGAGAGTGACTGTGATCCTATCAGATAATAAAAAAGTGTTTTTAAAAATCAGGCTTCTTTTTTTTCTCAGCCTTTTCTTTGTCTAAAGTATTTCTTGGAATTTATCCCTTCCTGACTAAATGGGCTCGTCTTGAAGAAAGTTGTTACTTGGTGTTGGGAGACTGAAACATTATAATTTATGACTTAAACCCCTTCATGAAGCACCTTTGCCTATTACAGCAAAACTGCATTACAAAAGCTGCAGAGAACACCCTGAATAGGCTTCTGGCCTGAGACCCTGAACTGCTCATTGATGGAGATGAGATAAACTGAGGGTTGGAGGAACAATAATACATTCCCAGAGGGATCCAGCTCAGCACCTTCAGGGTGGAGACTGCAGCCCCAGGTTACCAGCTGCCAGGTTCACACAGACCCTCACACCAAAGAGGGGGGGGAGGCAGTGAACACCCATCCTCCTCTGTGCAGACCAGCTCAGCTGAGGGCCCCTGCACCCGGGGAAAAGCTGCAGCCATGTGAAGGACAGCAGGGGGGGTGTCATGGCCCAGCAAAGGTCCCCCCAAAGGGTCCCCAGACCCTCACCAGAGCACCAGAGATGATGC
>JAOTQP010000680.1:14781568-14807382 GCA_026413545.1 Cichladusa arquata
AGGCCAAACAGGGGAACAAGGAGACATCCTGGGGGCACTGGGATGGGTGATATGCTCCCACCTCACCCCTGCCACTCTGTCCCCCGTTACAGGTGGGTGATGTGATGGCTGACCCTCACAATTAAGAGATGGATATTATGTGTATGTTAAGAGAAGTTTTTTTCCTTAGGTGTATAGTTATGTTATTATGTCTTCCCATAGTCCTCCTTCCCCTCCCCCTTATACAGCCTTGGTAATCCAGGCATTTGGGGAGGGCTGGCTTGTTACTAGCAGGCATGGCATAATGACTCCTAGTCTCCAATCAATATATAAGAAAGTAATATCCACCAATGGACAGCAGAGAGAGAGTTGACAAGACTTTGGGAGAAGCTAAGAATACAAAAAGCAAATCATCCATTTTGTAAATGAGCACATGGCTGCCAGGCACGGGGGCTTTCAGTGCTGCCCTTTTTCCTTATTCAGTCTTTTGGTGTATTTTTTGTTAAGATTTAATAAACCTTTGAAATTCTAGAAGTGAGGGTCCTTCCCTTCCTTCCCTGCCTTACTTCCTCTTTGTCTCTTTTACTATTAAATAAAATAGATCAATTTTTTGGCATCAACATCTAACCTCGTTTGGTTTTAATAATTATTTTTTTGGGTATATTTCAAACCTTTTTGGGGTTGATCCTTTCATTAGCAGCGACTTAATTTCCTCTGCTCTTCTGTGTTTAAATCCGATTGTAACAGATATGCTGTAAGGAAATCAGAACAGAGTCCAAATTAAATTGTCAGTTTCTCATTTAGCTCCTATTTGGAGATGAGAAATTAAATATCAGTGTATAGAGACTTCAGAGATACTGTCTTGATTTGGTTTATCTTACATGAATTTTTGCAGTTTGCAGAAAATAACTTTTTCATTCAAACAGCAGAATGGAAGACATTAGGAGCTACATAGAGAAGGTAGGATAAAATACTTCTCTAGACATAAATTTTCAAATCACTGCAAATGGACAGATGCAATCACCTCAGTACCAGACAGCACAGGGCACGAATGTCCCTCATTTCACAACCCATGGATCAGGCTGTAGTAGTGGTTCTCACACACTGACTCAGAGGGACAACGGCTCAGCAAAACCTGGAACCCTGATTTTGTAGTAGCCCACTTTATTTAGGTAGGAATTTATAATGTGGGATGCTGAACTTCCCCTGGGTTTTATTGGTTTTGCATGGTGCTTACTGAAATAGGCCACAAGGTGTGAGCCTAACATTCTATGCATTGGATGCCCATTTCCATGTGTTTAATATTTGCCTGAATTTTTTTTTATTGTAACTTCAATGGTAAAATATTCAATAAACTCTAGGCACAGAAGCAAGGTTTTTGCTTAGGAAAGCATGTACATTATTAATACATTATTGTCTCAATAAGTAATTATTCTACAAGATATAAATTTAGATATTAAATCACAATGGTAAACTTTTGTGCATAACCATGATATAACCAAGAATTTTTCTCTCATCTAAACTAAGGAAGTAGTCTGACTGAAGTATTTAAATTCATAGCACAGCAATGCTGACAGGAGAAGAATGAAGTATTACATGTACATTTCTGGATTATGTAACTGTTGTAAACTTCCTTTAAAAAATCCAAAACAAACAGAAAACCTGAGTGATCCTAATTCAATTTGTTGGTTACTTTGACTTTTGTTGGAATTATTTAGTTTGGTTTGTTTTTACATATATGTAACTTCCTGTTTTTCATCCAAGAATAGATTGGAAACAATAATTATGTACCAGGAGACCTACAACTTCACATTCAAGTCTAGAGCTTTCATGGCATCAGTGTCCAAATAATGTTGATCCTAATGGCTACTTGGTGCTTTTGAATGGAGTAACTAAACTTCCCAGGGAGAGGAAGGAGTACTGCCAAAACATTTAAGTGCTGTCTCAGCAACGTGGAAGAATTGGCATTTCCCACTGTTGTTTTTCATTCTTGAAGTACCATAAATGTATGTTGAAGAAGTATTTCAACTACCTGAGAACAGCAGCACAATACCAGTTCAACTCCTCTGGACTTCCTGATTTGTTTTTCTGAATTAAGACACTATACTGAAGAGAAAGTAGTGCTGACCCAGGTGGTCAACAACAAAAGAGAGAGTGCCCTTTCCATTGTTGTTACCCACAGCTATCTCAGATCTCTCCATCATCTTTTCTAGCATTCCAGGGATATCCTCCTGCCCTCTCTCCACAGCCAGGTACCCCAAAGCAGATAGATAAACTTGTGTATTTCCAGAGAACAAATTATAAACTCCTCTAATTTTTAGGTTTCTTGATTTGTCCCTGTATTTAATCCAGGAAATGGGATGAGTATATTATTGCAGTTTAGCAGCAATGTTTGCATTGACTCAGTAAGTTCCTGAATTCCTGGAAGAGATGTGTTTTACATGTGTCCTCTGCCATTCGGAGTGTGGGTGGAAGGCATGCTTGAACTAAAGGTGTTAAAATGACACTATTAATGTTTTGCTGATGCTCCTTCTGTAAGAACAAAATAACTTCAACCAGTTATTTTTTTGTCTGCAAAAAAGTAGAAAACTGATTTATTACTGTCCTTGAAAAGGCAAGTGTGTGTATGTTTATGTACAGATAGAAATCTATATATTTAAACAGACATATATAAAGGGAGTAGTTCATTGCACTGAGAAAGAGGGTGATTAAAATGATTTCTCTAGTATCCTTATTTATTTTTCATGCTTTCTTAGAGTTATTCTGTCCTAAGCTACTTAATATAAATGAAGAAAGTAGAGAGGTCATGATGCCTCCTTTTTGCCACCCTAATCACATCCAGCTGTGTGAAAAGAAACCTCCAGTGCACATATGGTTTTGAACTGTACAGGCTGGTGAGTCTGCTTTGTCTGTAAGAACAGTGATTGGACACTTAAGGTTGACATTAATTCTCAGTGTTTCCTCTCTCTTTTTCCCTATTACTTAATTTGGGCTATTGAAATGACACAATAATGATTCTGATATAAGGCCCAGAAAAAGACAAACTGGAAAGAAAAAAAAACCAACCCAAATTACTGGTGCTACAACTAGGACATTTCTTCTATTTGTTTCATATAAAAATTAAATTTCCTTTATGTAGTCCATGAACAAAAACTCTGCTGAGCACCTTACATGCCTGTTGTCAAAGAGAAGTTGGAAGTCCAGGTAAGCAGAAGACAAGATTTTGGTGTGAAACAATGAATAAACCAAATTTTGCATTCTATACAAAGAGCTCAAATCAGTACTTCTAAAAGAAGGATCACTGTGTTTTAGCAGTAAGGAAGCTGTTGCTGGTTTAGCAGCAGTATCTCTGAGCCCCTCTGCTGGAGCAGTATTGGAAATTATTCTAAGGTTTATGGCTTCTTTTTACAATTTTCTTTAGAAATTATGTTTAAAATACTAGTGAGTTATTCTTAACAGATCATTTCTTAAACTGCATTCTATAGTGTGGATTCAGGAATAAATGTCCTGACAAACTGGAACAGAGAAAACACCAGTGACAGCCAACTTTCCCTAGCAGGCTAAGTGCCAGTTCTCCAGAGCCACACAAGAACCTCTCCAACCTCACACTTATGATTCAAGACACGCTTTCTGACATATATCAATGATTTCTCCTCCAAACCATATTAAAAACAGCTTCCAGATAGATTTCTGATTACCTTATTTTTAATTTAGACACATTTGAAACAACATCAACAAGAAATCTTTTGCTCATTCTCTCCTTTTTTTCTTCATATTGACTTTCTTGTTATTAGTTTTTTGTTTTTCTTGTTCTCACTTCACACTATACTGCAGGTTTGTGTCTCTCAAAGCCAGAGAGAAATTGATACTGAGTCATGCTGAGAATGCATTGTAGTTACCAAGGAAATGGTTTCCCAAGCAACAGTAACCACATGAAATTTGACATAATTTCTTCCTCTGTATCATGTTTGCTGCTTTGCAGAAGGCAGTGTGTGGGCAGCATAAGTGATCTCATTGTTAATTTTGCTTTTTGAAGCAGATCTGGTCTTATTTCTGTATTTGTTTAAGAAAGACAACTTCAGTTAGAGTTGAATGCTTGGTTTTCTGTCTGTATTGTTTTTGTTTCTTTGGGGTTTTTTGCTTGTTTATTGTTTGTTTGTTTTAATTTATTTTCTTGCTAGCAGACAGGTTGTGGGTATGGCAGATAATCCTGCAGCATGTGGGCAGATGCTAGAGGCAACATTCTCAGCTGTTACAGTCAGTGATGATATTTACCATTCAAGAAAGCCATGCCAGCACCTTGGTTTGCTCCAGCAAATTGGATGAGACACTTGCCAGCTTGATGATTTCAAAAAGTGTAGAAAATCTGCACATGTTCAGAATTAGTGGAAGGCTGTGAACCAAGAGAAAGACAGGGAGAGAAGTCCCAACTCCTCTATGATGGGGCAAAAAAAAAAGACTGTGTGACAGCTGGGACTCAGTCAAGTAAGATTTTCAATAATTTTTCTTAAATTCAGCAGTGTCTCTTAATATCCACTTCACATGTATGGTGAAATCTTAAAAAAAGAAAATGTGGTGGTGTTTACATGGGCAGAATCCCAAAGAAAGGTGTGTATTTGAAGCAAGATTTATATTACTGTAATACTTTGCATTCATGTTGTGCTAGTTTCCTTAAATGTTTTCTGAAAAGTTAGATTTCTGCTTTGTCTAGGATAAAAAGACTGGGTTTAACTGTCTGTCTTAAAATATCAAAATTTTAACTCTCTTATCTTCTGGCTTGCAGATCACTATGGATAAGGAAATGTTTGAGCTACAAAAGCATTTCAAGTGTATGAAAAAAACATTAAGTACATTATGAAAACATTGAGGACCATGTATCTTAGCCAGTTCTTTGCATACCCAGCTCTAATGAACCTGCTATTTGCCCACAATTATAAGGCTCCAAGTAGAGACAGTGGAGTGAATGAGCAAGGGGATATTAAACTCTTGGCTCTGGATCTGTATCAGCCTCACCAGGTACAAGATGGCTCACAAAAGCTTTTATTCTATTCCATCATTAATTTTTTTCTACCTTCCTGAACTTCATATAAAGAAACCTTTTACTTTGACTTTTTATCCTGTCTCTCAACCCCTCTTCGAGATCCAGAATTAACTTAGCTAAGTATCATGTTCTTTTCAGATAAAGCTGCCTCTCTAATGAGCAAGCTTCTCATTTTACCACAAAAAATGCACTGGGGACAGACCTAGTCAGGGTCTACATTCAATTTCAGCTTGTGAAAATATGTAAAAAATAATTTCAGATTTAGTGGATAATATGTGTGAGTCCTAGTGCTAGAACATTGGCCTTGTTTTTATAATTTTTGCCACCTTGGAACTGTACATTTCATATTTAGATTATTTAGTGCTCCTCACAATAATGAAGATATAGTGTTTTACAGAATAAGCCCTTATGATTACTGTATTTATTGTTCATGTTTTAAAATGTTAAAAAGTGACAAACATGGAAACATAATGCATTTCATTAAACGAAGCAATAAACACAATTTCCAGGAATAATTGTTTGCAGTTAGTCTTCAAATAACTAAACACTTTCTCCATAGACTTCCATTTCTTTCGTCTTGGATTGGTAAAACTTGCTGTCTCAGAGAAAGCACATAATCTGATTTTGAGATACTCAGTATTTACTGAGATACCATGAATTTTCATTGGCTGAGATTTGAGGTTTTTCTTTTTAACAGAAATTCACAGTTACTGTAAGTAGCTGTTAAATTCAGGCGCCAGTTAAGATTCTTTGTATAAAACACATAAGATAAAGTTAAATTAAATGAAACTGATTTCACCTGAATCTATCTGTCCAGTCTAACAACTTCTACATTTGACAAGTTAAGAGAGAAAATTAAAGTGAGATATTAGACAAGAAGACACTGTCCCAACCACTATTTCACCTTTTATCCAAAACTTTCAAGGGAGACCAGGCCATTGATAAGAATTTCCTGGATTATCTTCGATTTGCTCCTGATACTATTGCTGCAACTAAAACCTCACAAAGAGTTTTTGGCATTTATTATAATATTCACCTGAAAAATCAAGAGGATCTGTAGAGCACTAAGATCTCACTGAAACTGACCATAAAAGAAAAAATTACTCAAGTGAACACAAAGTTAGAATATATTGTAGAGAAAAATTACACCTTATTTAAATATAAAGGGAAAAAATTGATTTGGAGAGATGGAAGTATAGGACTATTTTATTTAAATTGAGTAATATTTATCATATTTATGATTGTACTTTGCACTGAGAGATTTATTTTACACTGAGCTATTTTATTACAGCAATAAATGGATATTGTTGCCAAGAACAATTCTCATGGTAAATAATTTATAAATCATAGTAGATAATATGTAAACATGACTTATTTTATGAATTTGAGTAACCCTACATTTAAATACAGTACGGAATTTGTCCTCTATATCCAGATTAAAAAGTCTGGATATAGAGTACAAAGTACTCATTTGGCAATTATGAATGTTCTCATTTAAAAGCAAATACCTGATCAAAAACATTCAAAACCTTTTAAAATTATAGTATTTTATACTCTACAAAAATAAAAATGATATGGAAGGACTAAAGTTGCTGTGGATAGGAGTACAGTGCATTTTCTGACACATAAGGGGAGTCTCTTCTCTGAGCCCCATGAACTCCCCACTCCCTTTCTGCTCTCTCTCATCACACCTGATTTCCACAGATTCAGAGTTTTAGTCCCTGGGATGTCTTAGCATTATGATTTTTGCCAGACATGGTGGCCATAACAGCTGGTTAACTGCACACAGCTGTACAGAACTGTCCTTTTTCTATGTGAAGGTTTATCTTTGTTCTTAGCTTACTCCTTTTTTGCTTTCTCCCAGATAATTACCTCTGACTTAGCTCTAGAATTCTAGATAGCATCTGGCAAGCAGAAAGCCCAAGCCCTATGTACTGTTTATCATGAAAAGGTAAATCACACACAGTTCCTAAAGGAAAATAAGCTGCATCTTCAGATGTGTGATAGTGTGATCTCACATCCTGCAGACAGATTACACCTGTTCACAGTTTTGTCTGCTCTTATTATTTGTGAATTAGGCCAAAGTGACTTGATTAGGGTTTTTTTAATAAAGAGTTTTTTAAGGCACAGGGACTGAGTTAAAATATTAGCATATTATTTAGTTAAAATATAAGACTTAAGTGACTACTGACATTTATTTATATTTGACAACAGGAATTAATACAAATTATGTTAATACAGGGCAACATATCCATTTAAATTTGTGAATGACTTGGTATGAAATTCCATTTTTGTAACTGCTTTTGTTTATTGACTTCAGAATCATGTGAAATCTTTGGCATATGCAGCTCTACTCTTTTTTTAAGTTTATATTTCTTAATGAGATTACTTTTCATGGTTTTTGAAATGTTTTGTCACAAAGTGGTCATTTAATTCTTGTATTTTAATTGTAACAGGCCATTATTGCTGCTGATTTATAATATATTATCCTCTTACAAGCAAATTTAATCACAGGAGCTTTATTTCCCTCTAATCTTTATTACTATTGTGGAGAGAAAACTCTGCCACATGTATTATTTAGCAAATAGCTGAGTATTTGCAAAAAATACAACAATTCCTGAAAATCAACAAAATTAATTTTTTTTTTAAGTGGAGAGTATCTTACAAACAGCTGAATGACTAAAGAAAAAAGCCTAGAAAAAGAACGTGGATCTCTTCATACATCAACATCAGACTAATTCCACAATTTGGAGTCGTGCTTACATTGTAAAAGAATAAAGGTAGAAATTTACTTGAATAACTTTATATTTGCTTTTATGTCTAGGCATTCTTACCCCACTAATATTTCAAGTATCCATCTTGAGGTGGCTGGTAAATTTAAGTCAGTTCTCATATCACACCTTGTCAGCTGAACTGCCCATGTTTGATCCTGAGAAGTGTGAATTCTGCATTCCTGTTTAGAAGGAGGCAAACATTGAATAGATGTTACATAGGTTACATCCTAAACATTTTAGTTTACAGATTTACAGTTTCAGAAACCTGTTTTTTTAAGGTTGAGCATTAAAATAAACTGTGTCAGCACAGAGCAAATTTATTCCAAACACTGAACCAGAGAAATGAACAAATTCTAATTGAATTCTAAATTGAAATGAGAAACAGTTTCATTTAATAAGCAAACATTTGAATTACTTACTAAAAATGTCATAGGTATCTGTACCAAGAAAATCTTATGCCTTGAAAACAAACAGTAGAAAAAGTAAATGCTGTTAATATAAGCAGTGTGTTTTCAAGATAACATGAAAATAGAATATTTAATAGAAATACATATACAGCCCTAGTTTCTTGAAGAGATTTATCTTACAGAACAAATAATTTAATTATAGTGACAAAGCTTGCAACTGAAACAGATGAAGAACGATTTTTTTCCTAGAGGTAAGTAGGAATTTTTTGATTGTACATTTTTTCAATAAGGAAAAGTTTATAAAAACTGAAACATTCTACTGGAATACACTTTTTTCTTATTTTTGCAAAGAGCCATTCTCCTGTTCTGAAGATAATTTCTGTTCAGCCAAGAAACTGATTCTGAGCAAAACAAAGGATTTTCTTACCTGCAGTCTTTGTAGTGCCTGTGAAAGGGAAAATACCTTCAAAGTTCCTGCTCTCAATACAGAAGATTGAAAACCACAATTCAGGTTCCCTACAGCCTACGTGAACATCCAGATAGTAACTACAAATGTAGTTTTGGTCTTTTCTTCCTCTTCTGCCCTCTTTCCATTGTCAGGAAAAGCTTTGAGAGTGCTTTAGTTTGCTGTAATATACAGTGGGAATATTCTGAAATTTCAAATGTCTGTAACAATACACTTCCTGCCCTGCTTCCTCCTGCACAGTATAATCTTCAGCTCTTTGCTTTCCATAGTTCACTCCAACCAGATCAATATCAATAATTGGCAATAGTTTGGTTCCTGTAGTGGGCTGACCCTGGCTGGATGTCAGACACCCACCAAAGCTTCTCTGTCATTGCCCTCCACATCTGGACAGGAAGGGGAAAATATAACCAAGGCCCTCATCATATATGTGGACCACAAGACTAAAAGAGATTAGGATGAAACGGATTAGGATGGTTTAGAAGTTTGAAAACATAAGAAATTACCATAAATAAGTGATGAAAATTAGCATGACATGATCTGGATTTGAAGGACTGATTACCTGAAATACATCATGTACAATTTCTTGGATTAATATTATTTCACCATCAACCTCTGAGTTTAGTTTCAGTGCAGGCACTTACCCATCTCATTTACTCCTGGGATATGTGATACTGGGCTGCCTGTCAGTATTGGGGGACTTCAGCCTTATCTCTCTGATACGAAATATAAAATGGTATCACAAAAGCAAATTAGAATGGAAAAGACTGCAACACCAGACACAGGAACCTTGACTCTTGATTGCATTCTAAAATGTAGGGTCTCTCCCAGGTTATCTACCTGTGCTACTGAATGCAGTGTAGGAGCTAAGTTCCACAGCAAAGTAATTTAGCTGTAGGCTTGGCTTTGAGGGTTCATTGGATATGCAGGAAATTTGTGACAGATTGTTGTAGTTCATTCACATGCTTTTCTGAAAGATTATTGAGTTCTATTACCCACTGGAAAGGTGTCTTTTTCATTAGTGGTTTTAAATTAATATTTTATTAAGGAATTAAATACAGTGCTTCCATTTCTGCAGTTTTACATGGACCTTCCAACAAGTTTCAGCATGAAACAACAGGGGTTTGGTCAATCGTACACAACAATTCAAAAGCATGTATTCAAACATTCTGCCTTTCACTTCTTTCTAGCCATTTATATTGCTGAGGACATAAGCAAAACATTTACTAAAATAACATAAAAATTTGTACACACAGAACATGCACTAAAGCTATAAAAATATATTAATTTTATCTTACAAGATTAGCATGTAGGGAACCTGTTATATTCACCCAATGGATGTTTGTCCTATGAACTGAAATTACTGACAGCAGTAATGGCTCTGATAGGTGCTCATTAGCACTAAATGTGTTGAAGGAGCAGCACAGCTAATGGCTGTGCTCGTGTTCAGAGCCATAGGTGTTAGGAATCTTGGCTTCTGTGTGGACTCCAAAGAATTTCCTTTCACAGCCAAAGGCTTTCCTGCTTTCTCTTGCATAAGTTTTGTCCAGCTTATTCTGGTTCTGAAATATCTTCTCTACCTCAGCTTGTCTTGCTTCATTTTCTTCACCCATTTACTTATGGGCTCTGTTTCTTAGGTTTTTTGACTCCTTTGCAGAATCACTGTTCAGGTCATGGTGTGCTGAGCCCACCAGTTTTTCTTTCTTCATAGTATTTCATTATATTCTTTTTGATGGCTTATGCATTATGTGTCTTCTTTCCTTTCCATATCACAGCACTTCCCTCTCCATCACTGTATTTCACTGCTGGCTCCTTCCCTGTTTTCTCAAAGCAGCAACTTTGATTCCTTTGGGCCTGTCTTGGACTGTATTTTGTGTGTGGGCTACAGAATGAGCATCTGGCCTTGTTTCCTTTAGTACATGACTGCACTGGAATTTCAGACCAAAATAGAAGCAAGACTCGGTGCAAATTCAGAGCAAGACAGGGCACAGGCGTCAGTCAGCACTTGGCACTCGGGGAGATGCTGCCTGCCTGGGGAGCATGAATCATAGAAATTTTAACTGCTATGCAGCACTTAGGGAGATAGGGAGAGGAGAACAATTCCTTATCATTTAAAAATGAGAGATGAAGTAGATCTGATTGGGTTGAATTATTGTTTGAACATAGTTTCCTTGCTTCTGATTCAAATTCATAGATAAATTCGTCATATTGAAGATCACTGATAGAAAATACTAACAGTGAATATGTTACAGAGAGAATTACAGTGAATGAGTGCAAACCCAAGTACATTTCAAAGTTTCATCTTGTATTGAAAGATACTAATTTTAAAACTTTGAATCTCAACAGGACTCAACTTATTTGTCATTCTTATTAAGCTGTGTTCTCTGTTTGAAAGTCTGGGAGGTGCTTAGAGCAAGGTCATCAGAGCTGAGGCTGAGATTGTAAAAAAATGTTGCACTTTTTTTTTTAACTTTCTTTAATGTTGAAAATATTTTGTTCTATACTTTTCTTAAAGAAACATACTCTATGATTACTTGGGTATCATGGGGGGAAAACATGATTTCAAACTTTAAATTTATCATGGAGGAAATCTAAGTGATAGAATAGCTAGTGCCTTTCTAAAATCAGAATTCTATTTCTGACTGAATCCTAATTGATTTTATTATTTTATTATTACTAGACTGAAGGCTATTGCTTTAATTGATAATTTTTATTATTACATTAAAAATTTGTCCTCAGTTTCTTTCTTCCGCTACTCAATTAACCCTGAAGCAAATTGATCTCATTGCCATAGATGCACAGTGAAAAACTATCTTCCCAGTTCTTCATAGACTGTAAAATGTTTGAAAGAGTTAATTAATTTTAAAAGTCCTCTGAAAGTATAAATGTAATTCAAGGTATGTTAGGATCGATTTTGGAATATTATGAACTGCCATCAATTGTTACAGATTCTTAAGTGTCAGTGCTATTTTTCTTCAGATGCAGTGGAAAACCTCTCTGATATATTCCTGTTAACTGTAGTATTTTCTAGGATTACTGAACTAGCTTGTGTTACAAGGCTAAATGCATGTCTGATTTTTCTTTCTCTAGATCTGAGCCTAAGGTATCTGGCAATTACCTGTGTAGATGCAATTTCACAGCCTTTCCACCATGGGCCATCCCCTGGGCTGCCGTTTCCTGGCTGCCAACCATCCCCACACATGTGCCTGCAGCTTTTGTAATTCTTTCATTTGGGGTCCTGTCACCTGTTAATCAAGAAGCAAAAGAATCTCCTTTAAAATTCACGTATTTGCTTTAAAATATTAACATTTGATTTGATTTGATTTGATTTGATTTGATTTGATTTGATTTGGAACTCAGTTGATTTCCAAATGTATGAATAGTAGAAAGAATTTTTCCTGTGTGCAAGCATGTCAAAAATGTATTTTGATAAAGTAGTTTACAGGCGTGGTTAAGTCACTTGAGGGATAGGCATACCCTGATGGTAACTAGGTCTGACCTAATTTCTGAGATCCCTTCTGAGGCTGTCTTTGTCTCAGCCTACTCACTAGCTTGAGCAGCAAACCCTCCTGAAGCAGGTTCTGACTTTGTACTTCTGTATTCCAGGATGTGGGCCTTCCTGTCTATGGAGAAGATCCAAAAATATAACCAAGGCATTTTCTGACAGCTACACCTACACAGAGGAAAGTGACTCTGTGAGGTGCATCACCCTGCCTGTGTAATACTGCAAATCTGGCTTTACTTGGAAATAAAAGACTTTGTGTTGTTAATAGGGGAGAACTTCTGACGACTGTGCTAGAGAACTTGTGATTAGATGATCCTGAAGGTCTCTTCAACCCAAACTCTTCTATGATTCCATGATTGTCTATTGGGGCCACGCTGTACAAGTGGGGTGCAATCTGTGACAGGATATGGCCACAGCCCTGAGGCTGTCCTACCCAGCCCTGGCACTGTCCCCACACAGCCCTGGAGCCTTTTCCCTCCAGTACTGAACAGTAATGAACCACTTCTGTCCAGCAAGGGATGCTAAATCATGGAAACAAGTGCCCAAAAAGGCCATGCCTTTCTATGTCCAGAATTTATTTTAAATTATTTTAAACCCATCTCTGTGGTTGCCTTAGTATGTTAAAGCTGTGCATCTGATTAGACTTCCACAAGTAAAAGTATGGATAGGACCACGATCTCTTGAATTTGTAACTACACATAACACTTACTTCTACGTCTGTGCATGTTTAGTTTCGTATAACCAAAGTTTTATTTCTTTCTGCTATGAATGACAAAATTAATTCTTGTTCTACTGTTCACTTATATACTCAAATAACTAATGATACCAGTGTATGATGCTAACCTCAGTCTTACAGTTCTCACTCCCCATAGCTGTTTAGGAACTTCCTTCACTGGCAGTAGCTGATAGAATATAATATTTTATAATATTGAATTCGCTGTTGCAATAAACATCTCATTTAAAGCAGTAATAGCAGACTTATTTTAAGCAGCCCTAATCTTCCTTAGCTGTAACAAATCATTTAGAATTATTCACTGTAAAGTATATAGGTGAGATGTTAATAGAGAACCTGTTAGCCCAAAACGCTGTTTTAATCAAGAATTTGAAATTCAGACTAGAGTAGAATTTGATACTATAATAACACCTTTCATACCAAATGCATTCTAAAGCAATTTCCATAGTGAGCTAGATAGTGTGGGTGCTCTGACTGTGTTGGGAATACAAATGTCAATAGCCACAATTTGTTCAACATAAGCTTTCTTACACAGACATTAGAGTATGGAAATATGTTGGATTAAACGCCCAAGTTAGTTTGCTGCATTTTCAGCAGTCATTTCCAGGGCTTCATCTCCCCCAACACCTCAAGCCTCAAAACCAGTACATACACATTCAACTTCACTGTAAAAAAGGTAGGAAAACAAGCAGTGGCACAACAAAAATCTAAAAAACATCAAAACAGGGAAAAATCAAAAGGAGTAAGGTGCATAAAATGTTTCAAGGGTCTCATTACTTCCAAGTTAGTGAGTGGATTGTAGCCAAAAGTGTCAGAAAGTGGTCAAAAATACTCTTATTTTAAGAAAAGGAGAAATAAAAGATTATGTATTCTAGTACATGGAAATAATTATGGTAAAGATTTACACGATTAATTACACCAGGGAATAGGAGAGAAAAACAATAAATTCTTCCCCATTCAATAGCTTATGCATTGGTTTCTTCGTGTATTAGCACTTTGTAGCAGCTCTTGGGCAAAGAAGTCTCTGAACTTCTGACGGATACATTGCTAGAAAACATCCTCATTGTTGAGGTACAAGTCTGTAGAGCAGAGAGCAATTATCTTCATATACTGTACAAATCTGCATTAACTTCACTAGGGAAAATAATTAAAATATCTAAAGTAAGAAAAGTCTCTGTTAAATACAAAGTGGAAAGCTAAAGAATATGCAATTTCATTGATTGAAAGCTGAACTCAATTTAAAAAAGCAATTGTTATTAAAAATACTCAGAAAATCTGATATTATTTAATAATAGAGACAGGAATATGAAAATGTTTTAAATTTTTTATTTGTAAGGAAGTAGAAATTTAATCTTTGGCCAGTAGAACAATTATTTTCTATTCTAAAGATCAAAGATTTCATTCTTTGTGACAAATGCCAATAACTGAAGCATGGATTTGAGCATACCAGTTCTTTGGATAAAATAGGATAAACCAGGATGACTTCTAAACAAAAGTATGTGGAATAGCTACAGAAGTATAATTTTTTCTGTACAGGATGGTGGAAAACTGTTTCATGTTTTGACAAATACTTCTGTCAACAGTTCAAGCAAATATCTGGAGCAATTCATCTTTAGTTGGAAGAACAGATACAATATTTCTTCGTTTCCAAGTATACTAAATGTTCACATTGAATTCCTTCCTGATTTTGCAGGGACAGTGTAATGAGTTTCAGATAACTGATGTGGATGAGATGTTCAATGTCACTGTGAACTTATCACTGACAGACATAGAAATTCAAATGTATGTTTCTTCTGTGGCAGTTTTATTGAGCAAAACATTTAACTTCAGATAGCATTTCTTTGAATGCTTGGCTTTGATGATGATCAAATCAAATAACACATCTGAAAGGCATTTTTGTGCATCTTGTACATTTTAAATGTCTCCTATTCTGTTAGCTAGCTCACTTGAAGAAGTGACTAATGTGTACCTTAACATGTTCTGCAGTTCTGCTCTCCAGATGAACAAGGTGAAAAGGATGACATTTTAGATTTAAAAGTTTTAAAGAAGAAAATGTCCAGTGGGAGTTATTTTCCAGCCTGCAGATTTTTGTAAAAGACAAACCAATGGAAGCTTCAAGTCTTTTTAGAGAATATTGCTTCCCTGCATTTAAAAATATTGTACATGGCAGAGACCAGCATACTACAATGAAACAATCAGCTGGAGGCAAAAGGAGATCTGATCTTCGAGTAAAAACATGAAAAATTAATGTTGAATTCATTATTCTGTAATTCCTGCTTGCTTAACACCACTTTGGATGGACTAGAACCCCCTTTGTCCATTAGCTACATGAAATGCCTTGCTACACTTGAAAGTTCTGAAATGTTTGCAGTGGAGCATGAACAAGAAAAAGTCATATTCCCTAAGAAAAACCCTAAGCTACTAAACATTCATGTTTTCCCCTTTTAATTTTATGATTTCATAAAATTTATGGGGGATTTTTTCGGAATTTTTTTGAAGTTACTTATCTCTACTTATACTGTTCTGATTACCTTTTGTGGTTTAAGTAATTTGAAACATATTTGAGCTGCCTGTCTGACTGACATCCTATAAGCATATGCTCTTTGAAATATATGGGTTTTTTCAATTGATTCTGCTTGTTCTAATTAATTATTTTTCCAAATGCACATGTATGAATGCATTTATGTTTTGAGGGACAGAGGATTGATAAGCACTGATTCATCTCTCAGAATGGCATTTTGGTGTTCACTAAATATATCAAAAGCTGCCATGCTCAATATGAAATAATTTCCTCAGTATTTACCCTTTTATCTAAGTAGTTCTTAAACATGCAGACCATTACTGCCTGCCTTATTTGTATTTGCCATGTTCCAGGGCTATTCCCTTATCAACATAAAACCTTCTGCAGTTGTACTGCTTGCAGTAAATTACTTCTGTTTTTTCTTTTGTTCTCAAGGTTGTGCTAATCTCTCAAGAACACTTAGGGACAGTAAGGCTATGAAGAAACAGAGAATGACAACTGAAGTTACAATTCAACTTAGTAAGTTTGAGATTTTAACATAGAAGAGTATAGAAAAGATATGGCGATATTGCACTATCATCCAAGAAACTCTTGCTGTCACTGCACTCTCAGCTGTGAGCAAAGCACTGCATAATGGTGACACAGAAAATGTTAATAATTTTAAGGCAATCACATGTCTAGTTTTCAAGAATAATTCCTGTATTTGAACACTGTTGGTCTAGAGGAGAGACAAAGATAGATACGCAATTTCTCTGATCAGATTATAAACATTTAAAGATGCCTGTTCTTCAGTTTGGAAAGGGATTGGGTGTGACTGGTTCCGTTTTATTAATTTAACATTTAGATGTCTGAGTTAAGCAGATCAGTCCCTCACTGTGTGTCTAACTAATAATTTCTGAGTTCAAAACTTAAGCTCCTAACCCAGTAAACAGAGAAATGTAGCTCAAGCAGGCTATAGAGAATTCAGCCTTTTCTCATAGTCTATACAGAGTCAATATATTCAATACTACTCAAAAATATCTCCTTTGCATAGGTACAAATAATTTTGAACCCATAAAATATTTATAATTGATTCAGTATGGAACAGAACTAAGCTAAGGAGACTTAGGGTATGATGGCTACAAGTCAGGCTAAGTATATTTATCCGTAAACATACTGGAAATCACATAAGGAAGTTACAACAGACAAGCAGTATTTAAAGTATTTTAAGTATTTAATCAGTATTTAATTTTTTCTAAATAATTTCCAACTTTTGACACATTCCTGCATATATTGTAGTTTACAAGGTCACAGCTAAATTTCAGGTCAGTCATGACATTTCCCTGAGAATTTTCTGAATGTTACTGATTTTAAAATGTCATTATTTCAGAGGTTTTGCCAAGTATATCCATCATCAATTTAATTCCATTGTTCCATTTCTTTGTCTCTCAGAATGCTGAGCAATCATTTCAAAGAGATTCATAAAACTTTTGACACTTTATTGAATTGCATTGCTGGCGCAACTTATTTATTCCTTCTCATCTCAAAACTGAAATAATATTAAGGGCTGCTTTAGATGTTTTCACTGATATAAGCAGTGATTTTAAGGTACTTTTTAACCAAAAAGAGAATTTTTTTGTGAACACTGTATCGCAAAATAACTGTTCTCCACTTGCCTAAGAAGCACCTCAAAATGTGGCTTGTTCAGCTTCACACTTTAGCACAGTATTGCTTAACAATCTCTGTCAGGAAGCCAATCTACATCTTGAAGGAAATATTACTACTTCCTCTGTTTTAAGTCCAACTAAACATTTATACAATCTGTAATTGAGACAAGGATGAACAATGTAGCATGAATTGGGAATTGGGAGTAAAAGTGAAATTAGTTGCTCTGGCGCAAGCTCTTGGCTTGTAATACTAAGTAAGATAATTACTATAATTAGTGGCAGAGAAGATGTACAATTGTCTTTATGAAATGGCTGTGGATGATCTCCAAAAAATTATCATGCTGTCTGTCTAGCCAAAAAAAAATCACAAGAGGACACCTGTGTTCCAGATGGGAACAGGTCTAGATCTGTTGTTACATAAGTAGTCACTGCACTGTCACATACTGTACTTGTGGCTGGAATCAGCATAAGATGGGGAACGGGTTCCATTTGAACAAAAAGTAAAGGAAGAGAGATGGATAACATTTAAACAATAATCTCTTTTCCTTCAATTATCTTCCTTAATGTTTTGAACTACATTTGTCTTTTTATTCTGTAGGTCAGCCTGGAAATCTATCTCCCCAGTAGCCCACTGTTTTTCCTAGGTCAGGGAATACTACTCAACCTTTCTCCTTCCTCTAAATATACAACAAGTAATGCCTGATTCTTATATGGAAAATGCCACAGCCTCCATAGGAAGCTTGAAAGCACCTCTGTATCTCTGTGCATTTTCTTATCTGGTAATTACATAGGTTTGAACACCATTTTAAAGGCAAAAAGAGTGAACAGTGGGTCATTGTTCCAAAGAGTGAGCTTTAGTCTAAAAGCAAGGGAAAGGAAAATCTCACTCTTTTTCTAGTTATTTTGAAAAAGAAAACAATTTCTGGGAATTTTTTTTTTGTAAGAGGAGAAGAGTCTGCAGTGTGCTTTAAAACCTTCTGGCACAAGCTGTTTAGAAGGGGAGGGAGAGAAATGCAGGTTAGTCATCTGCAGTGAGGTACATGACACTTAACTCTTCTAGGAATTAGTTATTTGTCATCATTTAGAGAAGTTAGAGACTCTATCTGAAGAACTTTTATATTGAACTCCCTCTTCAGTTTATGCTACCTAGAGTCTGTGTAATCCAAAGGCATAGTTTCAAGGTTGTGTCTTTGCATCTGGGAGTTTAAACTCCATGAAATTTATGTATTAGACATTTAAATCCTTTTTCAAGCTGGTTTGGGATGATTAAAACATTTTATATGTGCTGTATTTATTTGCTCAGTCAAACAAGGCAACTGTGAAGAGACCTGATCTGGTTTTTAAGTGCCATTCGAATCAAAATATCTGTTATTTTGCTCCTGTCATGTACATTAATAGTCCTTTATATATAATGTATCTTCTGTCTGTAACTTCCAGCCATTACTCATCCCATATAGATTGTTTTTCTCACTCTTACAGTTCTGATACCTATATAGTATGGAAAGAATGAGGAAAAGCTTCTAACAGTAATGCTACACAAATAGTACTTTGAGATTAGGGAGAGAAATACAGTGCATTCAAATGAAGATTAAAGAGAATTTGTAGAGAAAGAACTACCTGATTTGTAATGAAATCAGGAACTTCAAGGCTAATGAGCTCATCCTTGGGGAAAAAAAACACGACAAGGTAAATTAAGAACTCAGCCCCAAAAGTGCAGGCCATCAAAAGTAGGTCATTAATTAAATTTATTTAATTAAATACATATATATAAAAATACTATTCAACAGGATCTGACACAGTGTCTTCAATGATGATAGCATAACATTTACATCTAAAACAAATTTTGATGAGAAATTGTGCCATCCTTCTGAGAAGAAATTCTGTTTCAATAAATGACAGCAGGGTTCTTATGCTTTTTTTTTCTTTAATCAATTTCAAAGGCTAACAGATATTTTCTAAGGGTGCCTTTCTGTCGGAGTGTGTAAAAGAGAAGCCTCTCTGAGTTCCTCAGAGAGAGATCAGAATGCAGGGATTGAATTAAAATGTTTAGAGAAATTAAAGTATATTAAGCCACACAGACCTGACGTAGAAGTGTAAGCTTTAGTTCTAAGTGAGCAGAAATATTATTAAGTTACATAGATATGAAGTGGAAGACTAAGTTTCAAGTAAATAAGGATATGCTTTAAGTGCCTTAAGAAAGTAAAAAGCCCTAGAAAGTAGTGTAAAGTTTAGGCCTTTGTAAAAGTTCAGAAACTGAGCCCCAGATATAATAAAAACATAGTAAGAATATTGCTTAATTGCTCAACACTGTTCAAGGTTATCTTAAATAGGGCAAGACACATGGTGTTCTTACAGCTGTATTTGTTCAGGTGAACAGCTCCCAATTGCATGGGGCTACCCACTCCAGGTACTGAATGCCAGAAGACAGAAAAAAGGGAAATAGGTAGGGAGGAGGATTTTATTTAAAGGTCCTGCTATTGTTAGAACAGTTACAGTATCTAAAAGCATTATTATTAATAGTACCAAATATACAATTTTCTCTTCCTTTGTGTAAAAAACCACAAATTGTATCATTGGCTGCTCATGGTTTTGGTTGGATGCACTGTTCAGTGAGTAAAAACCAAGCTGGATGACCAGACCCAGTTGGTAGCAAGTGACAAATTATGTTCCCCATGGCTCAGTATTGGGGCCAGTCCTATTTTACATCTTTATCAATGATCCAGAATAGCAGCTGGAGTGCAGCCTCGGGCAGTCTGCAGAGAACACCAAGCTGGGTGTGAGTCTTGATGTCCTGAAGGGCAGGAGGGCTCTGCAAAAGGCTCTGGACTGGCCAGATTGATGGGCTCAGACCAGGCCTGAGGTTCAACAAGCCCAAGTGACAGGTCCTGCTCTTGGGTCATAGCACCCCCCTGCAGTGCTCTAGGCTGGACTCCACCCTCGCACAAGCAATAGTGTGGCAGCAGGACCAGGGCAGGGATGAAGGCCTAGAGTCCAACAGGGAATGGCTGAGGGGGCTGAGGGTATTCAGCATGGGGAAAAAGGAATATCAGAGGTTTTATTGTTCTCTACAGTTCCCTGAAAGATGGTGGGAAAAAGGTGGTTGTTGGTCTCTTCTCCCAAGTAACAAGTGATAGTACAAGTAATAAAGAGGAAATGGTCTTAAGTGGTGCCAGAGGAAGTTTTCTGATTGGATAGTATAGGCTCTTCACTGGAAACTGGAACAGGCTCCTGAGGGTAGTGGTCACAGCACCAGTCTGCAAGAGGCCACAGAGCATTTGGAGAACCCTCTCAAAGTACGTGATGGGATCCTTGGGTTGTCCTGCAAAGGATCAGGAGATGGACTTGGTGATCCTTGTGCATCCCATTAAATTCAGGATGTTCTTTTATTCTATACTACTAGAAATTTTTTTTTCACTGACAAGGTTGTCCAGCACTGAAACAGGATGCCCAGAGAAGTCACTGAGTCCCCATCCCTGGAAGTGTTTAAAAGACTGTAGATGTGGAGCTTAGGGACATGGCGTAGTGCTGGACTTGGCAGCAGTGATAGGTTAAAGGTTGGGCTTGATGACCTTTAAGGTCTTTTCCAACCTAAAACACTCTATGGCTGTTTCATAGTGACAGTGTTCAGATTCATCTGTGTTTAAAAACAGAGGAGTGTCCTCCTCTTTCTTCTTAAGGAACTCTAACTCTTGCTCTTTTATTTTTCTAAATTTCTCCCAGAGTCTTTATTAAAGAAAATAAATGTAAATGCAGTGCCTCAAGCGGTATAATTAAAGCTGTAAGGCTTGATTAAAGTATGCAGACTGTCAACTGCTACACCATAAGAGATTCTACCACTGATATTTTATAATATGCACTGCATTCAGGGGAAAATATCCCAAAGGGAAGTTGCTTTCTCCTAAATAAGCATAATTAATGGCAAAATTTTAAGACTAAAACAATGAAGACAACTAAAATAAACAAGATGCTTCTGAGTGAATCTTAGTAATGTTCAACCAAAAATTGATGCTGTATTCCCAGGATAAGGCATTATACATTTATATATAAATAATGAGATATTTGAGCGCATTTGTATGTGCTACAGACAGCACTGGTATCTGGACATCTGCCTTGCTTACTAATGAAGCTAAGACACTTGAGTGAGTCATGTTGCCAGGGAATATGTTCTTGCATACATTTCTGAGAGAGATTTTAAGATCTGGGTGTTTAATTCAAAAGAAGTTTGTCACGAAGGGCCAGTATGAGTAAGTGTGCAAAACATGAAGTAAGAGGTGGGGAGACCTGTCCAAAATGATTGTATGCTTTAATATAAATTATCCTTTCAACAGAGAGTAACATCAATTCCCCCTAGACACGTCAAGGGAGGGTAAAAATGGTTCATTTATAAAAACTTGCAAAGGCTGAAAACTATTCACATAAAATGACAAGAGAATATGATATCCTGTCACTGAATTCTCTGTAACAGTCCCACCATTTTTTTCCTATTCTTCTTTTTGCTTTTTGTAAGTGACCCTGGAATTTGTCCATTTTTTTTTTTTTTTTAGAAACAAAATACACCTCGATTTCCTTCAGTTAGTTGATTTCACTGTACACAGATTGAAGCTTGAAACATGCTAGTTTGTATTTCATAAGAAACTAAAAGTTACCCAACAACATTTCACTTTTTTGCTTTCTGGATTTCATTTATGCAGCTCAGGTCTGCAGGTTACCTAGAACTAAGTTCCACAGAGCATGAGAGTGGCTCTAGCAGAGGCGAAGGTGTGACACTGCCCTAAGTGAATGTTCTCACTGTCAACCAATTCTTTTGTTATAGCTTTGCACACACCAGGCTGCTACTGGATCTTTTGCATTTTTTCAGTATTATGCAACACTTGCCCCTGGATCTCTATACAGATTTTGAAGACTTGTCAGGCAAATCAAAAAACCAAAAAAAATTTTTTTGCAAAGACATTCTGCAATAATATGAAAAATCCTTCCTGCTAATAGAGCCTTCATATATAGGGCTCATCTTCCTTTTTTGTTGGTATAGTAACAGAAATATACAGGTGCATCAGGATTAGCCACTCAGAGACTTCTTCATTCATCTGGCTTTGTGCTAGGCCTTATTAGTTTAAAAGTGAGCTGTTTTCCAGCATGAATCATATCAAGCAGAAATAGCCCTTTGGAATACTTAATCTTTCTCTCACTAATTTTATTTAAAGATATCTCTGGTGATTCAAATTCAGCTGTGGTTCAACTTTGAAACTTTTGCCATATGGATTTCCCTGAGTTGTTATGTAATTTCTCATAGGCCAAAGAACCTAAGTTATTAATATTTGTCACTTGAAGCAATTTTTTTTAATGAAGTGGGAAAGATAAAGAACTGAAGGAGATTTAGTGCTGTTTATTTTATATTCTTTGAGAGCCACAGGATTATGTGCTATCTTGCAAATGGGCTGTGAGTTTATTTTCCCTCAAGAACAAAAATGTTGCTGGAACAGTACAACGAAAATGGATTTCAAGACTCGTATCTAAATTTAGAACAGTCATTAATTGTCAGCTTCTCTGAGAATCAGTCTCTTATAATGATTGCTCATCATGAGCTGCTTTGTAACCTGTGTCTCCATTTTGTCAATATGTTTCTCTTTTAAGCTTTTGGAGGCATTCTGATCTTGGGAAAACTGGAATGCTGTCTTTGCCCTGTTCTTGGATTAGGCTGATATCAAAAAGTGTTGCTAATATCATCTGTACCTAAACAAAGCACTGTAAAAGAAAGAAAGAACAACTTTCAAATTTTAATAGACATCACAAATATCTTCAAGCTTAAACATCTTTGTGTGCTTAATGGAATTTGTCACAGATGGAACTTTAAATGTAAACTACCCCTGCGTAGAGGAAGGATAAAAGAAAGTTGTCAGTATTTGAACTTGAAAGAAATTTGCAGATAGTATCTGTTACAAGTTTCTGATTATCCATGCCAGTTTATTTCATTCACTATAATCTTACAAGGGAGAAAAGAAGAAATACAAGAAATAGATCCAAAAATACAAATATTTTTTAAAATAGCAAATTTTATAGAAAAAAACTGAAACCACTTTTTCCTTTTTAGTCACAGAGGTGATCAAATTAATGAAAATATTTCAAGTCCTTTAAAGTAGTTCAGGACTGAAAGCAATTGTATATAAAAACTTCCAGTATTTGAAGTAGCTGAATTAATACATTTTAATTAACTTAAGATAATGCCTGAATAATTTCCCTGCGTTGTACAGAAAGGGTTGCTAGATAATTTTAAACTGGTACACACCCATTCTGAAGAATGAAGTGAAGTAAGAATTTGTTGCCTCCAGTTCATGATTTTTGCAAAATGTTACATAGGAGCTCAGTTACAAAATTTTTGTATTGCCATCTTTGTATTTCTCCTCAGTTGCTTTTTTTCTTCTGAGTTGAAATGGCATGGTCTAGTTACTCTGCTGTTTTGTAAACATTTAGAGCCAGCAATGTCCCTGAAAGGTGTAATTGCAGTATCCTTCCATTCATTTAATCCGTGTCCCCATGCTGCTTTCTGACTTGCTCTGGCACAAGTGCTTGTATGACCATATGGTGCATCTGATGGTGGAACTGGTCTAATGAATTCCTATTGTTTTTAACCAGATTTGGTCCAAACCACAGCAGTTTCCAATTCATTTACTGTTCAGCTGTATAGTCTCCTGCAGTGTTACTCTGGTCCTCACACTTCTGGTTTTCTGTATAATTTTTTTTATTTGGGTGACTGGAAGTTGTAAACATGTCTTAAAACTGCTAAACATTCATATTGTTTTGCCATCAGCTCTTTTATTTATTTCCCTAATGTTCAAAAATTTTCATTTTGTTAAAATGTACTTTTTATTGACTGAAACCCTGCACTGTACTACACACCTTTGCTGAGTTGACAGAAAGGAGAAGTCTTTTAAAGAATATCAGTCCTTATTCTGATTTGTAGTGATACTGGGTATGCAGAGAGGCATCTTTCATTATTCTAAAACATAAATCCCTCCAGTATTTCTTTACAAAGAAATAGAGAGCAGAACTACTACTGTGGGTTAGTGCAGTAAATGGAATCCCAAAAGAAGGTGCTATAAAGAATGCTGGGGACAGTCATTCAGGTCCTCAAAACAAAATATAGCTTTAAGATTTCGGCAAGAAATCAGGAAATAAGGTCTAGTAGGGACTGTATACATTTAGGAAGATAGTGTGAATCACATTGTCTCCAGTGTTTAAATATTACTTCCCTATTTTCCATCTGGCATGTTGGGGGGATGAGTGGGAGGGAGTTTGTGTGCATTCTTTAACATGTCCAAGTTAATCTTGGTAGATTCAAAGATTCCCTTGACAAAAAGAGAAGCATGTTGAGAGAAGAAATGGAGGGGAACATCCTTTTAGACAGTGAAGAAACAGAAATAGTTTCCTTCCATGTTCTTACACCTCACACTGTAAGAACAGGCTTGATTAATAGAGTAAGAAAGTACTTCCAGGTGTTTAAAATCTTCATTGAGTTTTAGCTGATGGTAGTTTATCAGAGAGTTCAGGCTGGCTTTTAGTCATTCTATGTACCTTTTCTTTCTTCCAAAACAAAAGAAGAACATTTGAAGAAGGAGAGGAGAGAAAGAGTGTGTAAAGAGAAACTATACAGAGATTAATCAAGAGGAAAGATTAAGAGGCAAGAGAACCTCACTGAAAGTAACAGGCTTAAGTATGAGTAGCTGTAGGTGCTTTTTGTTCAAATGCAGTCTTTTAAGACACAACGGACAGAGATTTTTTTTAAAGAAGTAAATGCAGAAAGGAAATTGAGTTGAAGATATGGATTTTAAAAAAGGATACATCAAGAATGAGGGTTTATCAACACTACAATTTAGAGAGTAGGTGAATTTTCTGATATCCTTTGACTTCCCACTCCTGGAGAACTTTACTATGAAAACCTTAAATTATGTTTTTATTTATTGCTTTCACATACACTTAACGTCACTTATTTTAATACTGTTATGCAAGACTTGTATCACACCATTTCTGTTTGTTTATTGAAACTATAATATTAAGATATAATTATTTGGGATTAAATATCCACTGCATGTGCTGGAGGCTATGATTTTTCCTTTTTTTCTTTCAGGGAATTTTCTCCTATTTGTTGCCATGATAACAACTGATACTTTTGAGAACAAAAGATGTGGATGGGAGGTGGAGGGGAAGGGTGTAGCTGGCCACTCTCTTGGCTGAGGGCTGGTCTCTTGGGAGGGGCTGAGACACTGCCAGGGTGTCTGTCTGTCTCTGCCCACAGGATTCGCTGCCAGTGCAGAGCCTTTGTCCTCCCAGTGTGTCTCCTCCTGTGGGTGAGCCTTTGCTCGGGAGAGCAGCTGTTGAACTGGGACCTCATCAGCACCTGACCTCACTGGAAAAGGGCCCTCAGCACCCACCGGGGAGCCCCAGGGGAAACCCAGGGCCCCGAGCCCCTTCCTCCGAGCTGCTTCTGGAGCTACCCAGCCCCGCTGGTTTCTGCCACTACTTCAAGTTTTTCACTACACTTTCATCTGATACCCTGTGTCTGCCAGAGCCCCTGCAGCTCCTCCTACCGCTCTGGAGTTTCTGCTACTCTCTGTTTGCCCCCGCGGGCTGCGCTGGCCTCAGCCGCTCCCGCCGCCGCCCCGAGGCTCCCGCTGCTGCCCCTGCGCGGTTGCCGAGGAAACCCCGTTTCCCTCTCGCTCCCGTGCAGAGAGGGGCGGAGCCCGCGCCACA
>JAOTQP010000680.1:14807482-14838022 GCA_026413545.1 Cichladusa arquata
CACTGCATCAGCTGGGGGCCAATGGGGATAAAGGAAGGGAGAACATTCTAGGGACTGGGAATGGTGATGATCAGCTGAAAAATGAGGGTTGGGAATATGTATGAGGCATTAACACGGGCAATCCCATAACTCCTTGGAATTTTTTCTTCTGGGATTGCCACAACTCAACAAATGCCTCCAAAGGTGTTGGTTGGGGTACAGGTCTTCTTTAATGATGACTGCTGACCTAGAATACAGATCAGGCTGACTCCTACACCCAACCATCTAAAACTCCAACTGAAATAGAAATGATCGTAGAAAATATTCGAAATGTGATGTTGTTGGAGGTTAAAGCTTTTCTTTTTTTCTTTTTTTGCTTTCTCTTAGGGAATTTTCTCTCATTTGTTGCTAAGAGACCATAACTACCGATACTGAAGAAATGGCCAAGGTGGGGGGAAGGCTGTGGCTGGCGACTCTCTTACCTGAGGGGCTTTCTCTGGGGAAGGGCAGAGATACCGTGAGGTTTTGGCTGGGGGTGAGGGGCTGGGCTCAGCCCTGAGCTTTCTCTGGGTCTCAGCATCAGAGGAACACGGTCGAGCTGTTGCTTACCGCGGGGAGAATCCAGTGTCACCATGGAGCCCAGCTCTGCATTGCTTCTTCCTTACTCTGAGTGAGGACTGGGACCTTACTAACATGGAAAGGACCGTCACCATGTACTGGGGTGCCCCAGGAGGCCCCTGTTCCTTCGTGGAACAGCTGCCATGGAGAAGGCCAGCTGCCGCTGCCCAGCCCTGCTGCTTGCTGCTGCTGCCTCAGGCTTTCTTCATTAGGCTCTAACCCAGCACCCCGTGTTCACCTGACCCCTGCAGCTCCTCCTACCGCTCTGGAGTTTCTGCTACTCTCTGTTTGCCCCCGGGGGCTGCGCTGGCCTCAGCCGCTCCCGCCGCCGCCCCGAGGCTCCTGCGGCTGCCCCTGCGCGGTTGCCGAGGAAACCCCGTTTCCCTCTCGCTCCCGTGCAGAGAGGGGCGGAGCCCGCGCCACAGCGCCCCCTGCAGGGGAATCACTGCACCTGCACCTGCTCACAGCGCCCCCTGCAGGGGAATCACTGCACCTGCACCCACCCTGCTCACAGCGCCCCCTGCAGGGGAATCACTGCACCTGCCCTGCTCACAGCGCCCCCTGCAGGGGAATCACTCCACCTGCACCCGCCCTGCTCACAGCGCCCCCTGCAGGGGAATCACTGCACCTGCCCTGCCCTGCTCACAGCGCCCCCTGCAGGGGAATCACTGCACCCGCCTTGCCCGGCTGGGAGCCAGCAGCACCCCTGCTGGCTGTGACGGGAACTGCAGCACAGGGAAAGGCTGGCAGCTGAGAGAGTCTCTGCTGGGTTTTTGCTTTTGTTTGTTGTAGCTGCCATTGTTGCTGTTTGTTTGCCTTGTTATACACATACATACTAGTAAAGTACTGTTATTCCTTTTCCCATATCTTTGCCTGAAAGCCCCTTGATTTGAAAGTTATAGTAATTCAGAGGGAACAAGTCATACTTTCCATTCCAAGAGAGGTTCCCGCCTTCCTTGGCAGACACCTGTCTTTCAAACCAAGACAGCCTGCTGTGTCTTTGAGAATTTATTCTCATAGGATTGCTTATGTGAAAGCCCACAGTTGAAATAAACCTCAGTATTTACTGTGATCCAAATAGAGCCAACAAGATTTATTTTCTCTTTAGAAAAGAGGATCTAGTTTCATTTTCAGTTTGCTTGGATAGCTGCTTTCAGGATCTTATCTTTTAACTGCTGAGATATGTACAGACTAGATCCCGTATCTACAGCAGAGAGAGATTATAAACTATCATGATTACTGACACATTCGGTGATTTAGAATCTCTTGACCTTCAAGTGTATTGGGAAGCCCATCTGCTTGGACAGGCTTTTGCCTGATAGGGGGCCTTCTCTGCCTAATTTCAGTGTCATCCCTTTTGTCATGTTAACTAAAATAAATTCCATATGTTTGCATATAGTGCTGTTCAGTGGGTAACACTGTTTTTCTCAAATCCTGTCCCCAAAAACCTCATGTAAATTTGAATGTAATGTATGCCTCTCTGATTCTGACTGGAGACCCATGTTCCTAAATGCAGGCTAAGGGAGAAATTTTGACAATTACATCGTCATTTCACTCTGTTAATAGCTTTACTATTGGCTGTCCCAATGCATTAATTTAGAATGAAGCTAAACTGAATTAGTCATATCTATAAAAGCTCTTCAGAGTTGCACTTGATATACTAAACTGAAGGATTTCCAGCTGGTATGGCAGCTTGTGAGGCTTTTTTGGCAGAAATGTCATGTAATTTACCGATGGGTACAAAATAACACTTACTTCTAATTTGTTTTACAGGTTTTACTACATCAGTGGTAAGTGCAGTTGCTCAAGGAGGTTGGGAAAGATGCTATTAATATAGTTCATACAAAAACACCATGTTCAGTACCTAGCTGTACCCATTTGACATGGAAAATGGAATGTTCTTCAAACAGCCTCTTATGTAATGTTTTTTCCCATACATTTTGGTAAACAGTTAAAGATAATAAACCTCTAATGATGTGAGTGATTCCTTAAAAAAAAAATGTTTTAATTCTTAGAGTTGCATATATAAAACAGAATCCAGGAATCCATGTCTATAATCTTGGATGGGGAATGAGTTACTAGTCTGAGCCATCACCCTCTAAATTGAATGCATAGATTGTGAGTCTTTTTATTCAGCCTGGTCAATGAATGAATTCTCCAGTGATGAAGAATGAATTCTGCAGTGATGAAGGCGATAAAGAGTGCAAAAAATATGTTGTATGATCTCAGGCCAGGCTTTACTCTTAAAATTAAAACCCTTGAATTCTTTTTGTTCAAATACATTGTGTGGCCCAATGGTGTGTTAAGGACATCAGAAGTCACTGTCCTTTGATAAAGGATACTTTGATAAAGGAAAGAGGCTTGCACAGACTCAGACTAGAAGCCTTTCATTGCTCACATGTTATGAAGAAGAACATTTAGAAGTCAGTGATTATTTTCCTCACTTATTCAATTTTTCACTTATTCAAAACTGGAAAAAAATAATTTGTTGCCTCCAAAAGGTTTCTAACAGTCAACTAAAAATAGCAGAATTGTCTACTTTAAAAGAAATCTCCTTTAAAATGTGCTCAAAAAATTTAAGTATTTTGCCAGTCTACTAGAAATCTGAATTTAGCTATCTTCACTTAGTAAAAAAGAATATCTAAAGACAATGGAGCCTAGGGTCTGAGATGTAACATGACCTAACGCAAAGCACAATAAAAAATTGGGTGTAAGTTTACTCTAGAGATCTAGTGAACCAACTTCACTAAAAAATACAATCTCTCTCCCTTAGGATTCTTAGCAAGAGGTTTCCCTCCTCTCTTTCCTTTATGTGTGGCAAAACCTTGGTTATTATACTGACTGGATTGGATGTTTTATAGTATCAAATTATCAAATACAATTTGAAATATATCAAAGAGATGTGTTCTTTTATAGTCTAGTAAAAGGTCTTTAAGTAGCTGCAAAGAAGTCTTGATTTCCTGGATTTCCAGGTACTTAAATAATAATTCCTTTTTGCTATAAATATTTAATGCACCATATATTTATCTTTAATTTATTACCTTTAATAATTGCAGCACAGAAAGTAGCCCACAGATTGTAAATTTGTTCAGTTCTTCGCATTGGCTTTATTTTTTTTCTAGGGAAAGTTGGCATTGTCCAGGGTACTTGATCAAAAAATTCCCCTTTTCTCTTTTCCAGAGTTTCAAATATTTTAAATATTCAATGAAAGATAAGAACATGAGATGCTACTTGCATTTCTGGCTTACATGAAATGAAAATTTTGCAATTGAAATAGAGCTCATAAGAGAGAACTGCCAAGCTTATTCCTATTCTTCCTTAGAATCTGATGAAATTGTCCATTTCATATTTCTTTTTCCTGAATTTATTTCAAGGAAGCCTTCCAGACTTCCATTATCACTTCCTGCACACCATCTCCACTGTTTTCTCTCTTATTTCCATAAGTTTTATCACCTTGCTATATGCTGTTAAATCTAAGAATATTAAGTCCAAAACTTTTCCTACCAGTAAATGCTTTTTTCCCTCTAAAATGGATTCATAGCCTGAATTTAACATAGCTGCATTTTACAAGGCACTGAGGAGATTTTAGTGAACTTAGATCCAGCATTTGAACAGGCCTAAATATTTTAAATATTTTTAGGAGGTTAATTTTGAAAATGTAAGGACAGAGATAAAATTCTGGCCTCATTAAATTCCATGGAAGTATGATTTAATTCTGCAGTTTCAACTCTATGGAAACCCTTTTCTTTCCCATTCGTATATTAATCAAGTTGCCCTCATGAAATCAGACCTACATGAATAAAATGCGTTATGACCAGACAATATTATTATATAATAGTTATAATTTAGTTTCACCTCTTTCTTAGTTTCACCAAAAGCTCATTTTCTGCCAGTTGATCTGAAGTCAAAATGGGTCAGTTGGCATATTAAAGATATAATAGGGCGCTGTTAAAAATACCTGAACATTTCAGTTCTGAACAGAATTGAAGGCTTCTTCCTTTCACTTTCACAATATAAATAACTTATGTTATCTAAGTCTGATGAATATTAAATTATCTATAGAGGAAATTATCTATATCATATCAAGAGACTTCACTTGAGTGAAAGGTATGCAGGGTAAAATAATAAAATATGGAGATTGGATAATACATCAATTCAATCAGGTTTGAAAGCAATAAACATACTGGAGCTAAAAAGCTAGCACTTTGACTGCTGGAGCCTTGAATTTCCCACTCCTTATTTCTTCTTATTTCTTGCTTCTGCTGGACACATAAAATTGCAAACATTATGTCATTCTATAGAAACGTATCTATACATTGAGAAAGATATCTACTTTATTTTTTACCTTTAGCATTCACCTTGAATTGTAAAAGGATGTCAGAATACCCTCAGATTAATGTGACAAAAATCTTATCCAAGTCAGTTTTGTTTTTAAATATAACTCAGTCAATGTTGTTTTGACTTGACTGCTACTAAGCAGATTTACTCTCCAAGGAAAGATAGTCTGATGTGTAGTACATAGAAGGTAACATTCTGGGGTTTTTTCTCCTTTTCATGACAAATTCCTAGAGCAGGATGAAATACAGTTTTCATAATATGTTTAACCCTCTGACTCAATTCTTTTGATGTGTATTATGTAAATCTCGTCATAATACGTCACTGAAATGAAAGGGTTATTTGGTACTGTAGAGGCAAACTTTAAAATCTGTTCTGACCCTTGTCTCTGAAAATACTGGCCATATAAAAGTGGTTAACAAGAACTTCAACCTGCTTTGCAACTCCTTAAAAATCTATCCCATATAAAGTTTACTAGGCTTAATTACTGCTATTAAAGACTAGATGTACCTAAAATATACCTAATTTCATATTTTTGCTTGATTGCAACCTCTGTTTTCTGCCCTTTTGTTTAACAGTTTCTCTATCCTCCTCCCACACAAATAATTTTATTTTCTTTTTTAAATTTCTTTTTCACAACCTGAAGAAAACTCAAAATAAAACCGGAAATATTATTAGACTTGATACTTTGAATCAAGGTTTCCATTTCCTGAAAGCATTTTCAAGGTAAAATTAATGTTTTTTCTATTACTGAGCTCATTTTATCCAGATAACAGAGGAAAAAAGTTTGGTGTCTTCTCCTTCAATTCAGAGTAGTAATACCTTAGAGGAAGCCAAAGTTAAGTTTCAGAGTATTCTGTCCTAAGTGGCCCTGTGCTGGTGGCAGATCAAGAATGACAAAGCCCATCACATCAGTAATATTGAACAAAGAAGCCTTTACACAAGTCAGTGGAAAGTTCTTAAGGATGCCATATGTTAGAAAAAGATGTTTATTGCCTAAAAATCATCAGTGAGCTGAAAAAAAAAATTGTGGAGCCGGGGGGAGGTGTGTTTGGTTTCTTTTCTGAGAAATAACAGCACTGACTAGAAGCATGTTGTTTGTGTGTTTTCTTTAAAAGTTGACTTGTCCTCTGTCCGGTCAGAAGGTCTAATCCACTGTGCTGAGCAAATGTCTGGGAATGGAGGGGGCTGTATTTTCTACTCTTACTCCAACCTGCATTACAGGTCTACAAAGAACATACATCTCTGTTTCATTTTTTTACCTGTCTGAGAAGCAGATTATTAGAGGCTGTTTAACATTTCACCTGATGCTGGCAAACAAGTTGTCCTACTGGTGTAAGTATGTGAAATAGAAAACATTATATCCTTACCCATTTTGTGTCCTATCCCTTTGTAGATTAGACCTGAGAATAGCCCACTTTTTTAATCTGCCTTTATTTATTTCTGTGCCTGTGGCTTTATTTCCTACCTTATATTAAGGCAATAGTTGGGCTTATAAAGCAGAAATAAAGTATCTTTATTGAATGGAAAGGGCCTGAAATGTATGGAAAACAAGGCCTAGGAGAATGTATGAGCCTATTCTGAGGATGTCCATCAACACCCTCATATTACCTAAGGCCTCTAACAGCTGCACCTTTGGTATGAAAATAGAGTCTATCCTTCCTGAATAATTAAGTTTAGAGTTGCACAAGGAAGTTCACTCTTGCAGAAAGATGTTTAACTTCTCCAGTCATGTAGTTAATGAATGCATCATTAAGGTAGTCATTAAGGTATCATTGCAGAATTGATCTTCAAAAACTGAAGTTGATCAGGTATTTGTTTTGTAATGTTAAAAAGGAAGTGGGTTAAGTGCAAACTGGGGGTTTTTTTGTTTTCCAGTTAGGATTTTTATTTTATGTTCTCTAGCTGTATCATAACACAGAATCTATTAAAAAAAAAAAAAAAAAAAAAGAGGAATTACATCAAATTGTCTTGAATAACACCACACAGGATTAAAGCAATAGTAAAATAGAAGACCACATAAACATAGTAATATAGTCACTGCAGTCCAGCTTCCCTCTTGTGTTAATATTTATCCATTCACAATAGATACCAATAGAAATAATTCATATTTTGCTTTCTGGACGCAAATTTATGTGATCTTTTCAGAGTTACCAGTATGGAGACTACATCACTCCAGAGTCACAATAGAAAACTTGTTAAGTTGCTCTCCTGTATTTCTGAGTGTTACAACACCTTCACACACACTGCCATCATGTCCTACTGTCAGAACATACTAAAGCAGTGTAATTTTTAGGGTTTTTTTTGTTTAATACCAAGAAGAACTGTCCTTTGGTTCATTAGTTTTATTTTAAAAACCTGAACAGGCTACTGGGGGATAATTTCATAGCCCATGTGGGCCATCTGTTTCAGTGCTTAGCAATCCCTGCTGTCTTTCCTGTCCAGCTAAAGACTTTTGGGGTGTTTTCAATTTTATCCGTGTTGACAGGAAGAACAGATTATTTTCTTCTTCTTTTCAGGCACTTGCTGTGTATATGAAGTTTTATACTTCTTTTATACTTCTTCTCCCTATATTAAACAAGTTCCATTTCTTGAAACCATACTTATATCGTATGTTGCCAGGTTGCTTATTATTCCTGCATTCCCTGGATTTTTCTCCAATTGTTCTACCTAGAGCTTAAGTTAGACATAGTCTGCAGCTGAGATACTACAAGTACCACATGCAGTGAATTGATTACTTTGGTTTTCCTATGTCCTTCAATGTTTGCTTTGCTTCCAGAAGTGCAATATTCTTGATTTTTCTCTAGAAAAAAGAAAGAAAGAAATATTAGAATGGAGGAAACAGCAAACACAGAATATGATGAATTATACGAATCAGCTGAAGTAATAAAGCAAAGGAGGTCATAGTGAAAACTAAGATTACAGCTAGCAGTACTGAATAATACAGCAACTAAAGAGATAAAACTTCTCAGCTCTAGAATGCAGGGATGCAGGGAAAACAAAATAAGAGAAAACCTTGGATAGCTCACCTCAATCAACTCAACTCTTCACAAATAATGGCAAAAGATCTCCCAAATGAAAATCTTATCCACTAGGACAGGCATGGTCTCTGTATTCTTTAATTAGCATTGAGTTCAATACCCAGAAGCATTTCTAGCAAATCAGAAGATAAAAGTAAAAGGGAAAACCTGCTTTAAAGTTCATGTGTGCTTTTCACTAGTAGGAATTTCATAATTTGTTAATCTCAAGTGAACATTCAGACTAATTTGAGGGGGCAGACTCCAACGGTTTACAGTTCACAACTAAAACATTCACAGGAAAATCCTAAAACATGCATCTGTGCTTCATGACTTTCTGCAGTTGGCTAAAGCCAGAGAATCTGTGTCCACCTGTCTGTCTCTCTGCCCTTCTCTTCCTCTCTCACACACCATTATTCAGAGATATTATTTTCAGGCTGAGGCCTTTCTTCACTTTAATGAATGTGATTAATTATGATGCTGTGAATTCTGAATCACAGACACTCATAACTTGTCTTTTTTTGCCTTAAAACTCAAGTACAAGTACTGTTAGCTATTTTAAAGTACCAATTTTCCAAAAATAAATAAAAATGAAAAATAAGTAGGGTCATAAACATCTCAGTGCTACTGAACCTTTGAAAATGTGACCTGTAGCTCTGTGATTCAGGGTTTAAAAGAAAATTAAAAACAAAGGAATTGTAGCCTTTAATAAATACTCAGAAATTGTTCGTTTGCACCTCATGATTATTCAGTGGGAATATTGATGATACGACTATGTCAATTCATTAGCATTTATTTTATTTTAGTTCCCAGAAATAAATAATGGACCAGGGCACCTCAAGATGGGCACTGGAATGTCCATGGTGAAACAGATGCAGTGTGATGAGGAAGTCAGCAGTCCTCTGGACTGGCCTAGCAGCCACTCTTATCACGAGCCACATAAATGATAGTTCTTCTCTTCATTATATTGGCCCACACTGAAATGCTCAGACTATGATGCTCATTCATCCTCTGATACTGAAAAGTAGAACACATCCCTTTGAAATGCTCCAAGCAAAGGCAATGCAGAAAAAAATCTGAAACCCTTTTGTTCCTGTCCTGAATTTGTTTCTAATCACAGATGGCCAAAGTTGCCTATCGGCAAGACAGGACTTGGTGCCTGGTGCTGGCAGTGTGTTCTACACGTACCTCAGATCTGGGCAGACTTGAGACGGATGGTTCAAGCCTTGGGAGGATCACCAGCATCAAGTGGCAGACTGTGCTGATGATCCCTGAGTCAGTGAAGGATAAACTCAAGGTCAGATTTCATTAGTAATGTAGGCAATATAACTGCTGGTTGTGTCTGCTGTTTCCTGCCAGGCGACTTTTTCCCTGTGTGCTGGTTTTGCATTGCTTGGCACCTGGAGGAGAGCATATACACGGGTTTTCTCCTTGAGAACTTCCTCTGGGAGTTGATGGGACCAGTTGGAGGCTGATTTAGTTGTTGACATCCTGAGAAACCAATTGGAGAATTTGGTCCACCTCTATGAGTTCACATTTTGAAGTGAGCAAACCGGGGCAGAGCCCTTTTCTCTCCTGGCAGGACTGCAGGTGTCAGGGCTGGGGCTGGCTCCACCGCAGGCTGGCAGGGCAGGGCCGGGCCCCGTGTGGGGAGCTGGCCTGGCCCGGCAGGGAGGAGGGTGGCCGTGGCCAGGGGGTGCCAGCTGAGCCCAGGGAGGCTGATCGAGATCCCAGCCGTCCCTCCCCACACCCCTTCCAGAGAGGTGCCATTTCTGGCCTTGGCCAGCCCCTCCCTGGCCTGAGTGCCCTGAGATCCTGGCACAGCTCCAGCGTGGCCTGGCCACAGCCATTGCATCCTCCACGTGAGATTTTAACCTTTCCAATGCTCACATAAGACTTGCAGACCTTCAATCCTGCCTTGAGTGAGAAGAAAAAGAACAGAGAGGATACACCAAAGTCACTGAAGCAGGAGTCAGGTTCCAGATGGAAGGAGAATGAGGAGACACCGTGAATTGGGATGAAAATCCTTTTGTAAGTTATACTGTGGCTGTACCACAGTAAAAATTCCAATAAACCGTGGAAAAAGACATGGGGGGTTGGAGTGTTCAACTTGGTAGATCATTGAGCAAAAGCACCTGTGTTGAGGATCCTTTGCCCTGAGGGAAGAAGGGGATCTCTGTTCCTGGGGATGAAGTATGAACAGAGAGAAAGAGTGATGAAGAGTTTGCTTTTTGAATAGTTCATTCTTAAAATGAAAAGTAAAATAAAATACCCCATGAGTTTAATGTGGCCTATAAGCCACAGCTTTGGGAAAGCTGGAAAGTAAAGATGGGAGGAGTTTGTGGAAAGTGAAGCTATGAGAGAACTGGGTTTTTTCTTCTTGTGGAAAAGTCACTATAGCCTGACAAGGGGAGACTCCTCTCTCTAGAGTAAACTGAAAAAGAATATTTAAGTTGGTAACTGACTGAAATGTTTCTGTATGATGTTGTTAAGAAGGAGAAGGTGGTGTGGGAGAGGGGAAGAGGGGTGGTCTGAAGGCTTTATTCTGAATTTATTATTTCTTTATGTTGTTAATATAGTTTTTCTTTACATCCTTTACATTTTAGACCTGCCTTGCTTTTGCTCCTAATCCTATCTCACAGCAGAAAATGAGTATATTGAAATTGGCAAATGTAAACTGGTACACTCTGGGGAATAGAACATGGAACTTACTCTTACAGTGTTTGTTAACAAATTCTTGCCTTTTTAACAAACAGACAAACTGTTCTGATAGTTTTTAAATATTATATTGTAGGCACATAAACAGATTTCAAGGTTTGGGTATGTATCTCTAATCTCTGTCCCTGCAGGGTAATGATGATTTGCTGTTTGGAGTTTAATTAAGAAAAAGTTAAGCTCCACTTACTTGTGTTCTTACAATTAAATGCAAATAGGTTTAAAAGAACCTGCTTGGCTATGCAAAGCTTAATACCACTGACGATCCAATTAAAAAAAGAAAGTATTAAAAAGCAGCTTAACTCCTAAATAAAGCAGAGACAACAAGCCACACAACAGGCTGTTTTGTATTGATTTTCAGAGACTGAAGTGGTGGATAATAATCAACTTTAAATTTTATTCAAAATAATAGATACTAAAAAGTTTTCTGTCCTAATCAACTATCCTCCTCATCATATGAACAGATATTGCCATAGGTCTTTTTCTTAGTGCTTTCACTGACTCTGATATGTTTGTACATTTCCTTTAGTTCATTTTTTCTTAAGCAATCCTTGGTTTGCTTTCCATTGCTTGTTGAACCTGCTCATACATCTAGACCATCATATTTGACCTGACCCCGAACAAGTACAGCATGAATACACATTCTAGCATCTTATCTGTCCTTAAGTCCTGATGTGTAGCACATTATCCTACACACAAACACATACGCATGCAAATATCTCATTATGAAAGTAATGAGAACTCGATGAAAATAAAGCACAGTTTTAATATTCATTAAATTAATACTGTGAAAGGCTTGCATTAGCAGTTCCATCACATGAAGTGCTACCTTGTTTCTCTAAGGGAACATCAAGGTTTTCAGTACAATTTTATATCCCTTTTCAGCTTGGTACCCTTAGCATGTGTGTATTCTCATCAAGACAAATCAGACTGACTAGGGCTGGGGACCTACTAAACCAGGGTTTTTCAATGGAATTTTCAAAAGTATCAAAGGAATTTTGAAAATCCATTAAAAGGCATTATTTCCATCACATCTGTTTCCTGGCTGAATGTGCATGACAGAAAAGGCGTACAAGCCTGATAAGGGGCTTTTATGAATATTAGGAGACCATTTTGGTGCAGAGTAATCAAAGACTGAAACCTCATCTTAGGTTTACTGTAAAATAGAATTCTGAAATATGCCACAGGCATATCTCTGATATATTATTGCAAAACTTCAGGACCAATTTAATATTAGTACAAACAAATTATTATTTTGAATGCAACTGCTTTACTGTGGGACACATAATTTTCCTCTGTATAGCTTGGAGATAAAATACTGACAGTATTGGGTAGTCCCACAGTTTCTGACTATGCCAGATAACAGACTTGTTACTAGCCATTGAACCAAGAACAGGCTGTATAATTTTGCAGCCTGAATGGCAGGAGATAACTTACTGAAAAGAGCTGCTCTCATGAAATTATTCCAGATTGAGTGACCCTGAGTTAAGTCCATTTCAAATTAATAGAAAAATAAACCATTTGGATTACTAATTACAGGTTTTTAATTATTTCCAAAGGCCAAGCTTTGAGAAATTAAGGCAGCTCATCAGAGAATTCAGCTGTGCTGAAGAGCTCAAACTCTTCAGTGTCAATGAGGCTTGATGTTTTTGAGGTTGTTGTTATTAATCAATATTGCACAGCTTCCCAGATTTATCTTTACAAACTTCTGAATTTCTTGCAGGAAATAGTTTCAAACCTACCGGGTGAATGACTGCTCAAGAGAAGAATATTACAGTTGTGAGAGATGAGGTAATATTTTGCTGCAGGCAAGAGGTTATTAGGTAAAAGAATGAAAGTTGTTGGTTTTCTGTGTTGTTATTTATAGTTTGGATTTGTTCTAATTAATTTGTTGGTTGAGCTGGAGAGGGACAGGGTTGAAGACCTGATCAAAATTAAGTAGGATGAGAGGGGAGGGGACACAAAAGTAGGTGGACAGGAGAGAAGGTAAGTTCCTGATGGGAAAGGAGATAGGGACTGCCCTGGCCGCCAAAGGGTATAAAAAGTTGCCATGTTGTTGGAGGGTGTGTGTGTGTTCGGCTCTCAGGTGTAAGAGGCGTGCAGCTGGCTTCTCTGAATCACTACAAATAAACAGTTTTCTTTTGCTTTGAAGACTTTGTCACCACATCATTGTATCCAGAAGTGAGGGTATTTCTGGCACCAAAAGGGCTCAAGCCACAGCTAGAAATCAATATTTTAGTCTGGAGAGTAGATGTGGGCAGAGATAACAGAAATATTCTTGACTGGGAGAAACTGATTTACAAACTATAAAAGACACATGAGTTATCAGAGAGGCAGGAGCCTCTTTCACAGACACCCTGAAGGTGTGGGAGACTTCTCTCCGGAGTTTGGATGCAAATTCCGGGGCTTCTCTCCTGGGAAGTGAGGGAAAGGATCTCGATGTGTGCCCTACCAACAACTGGATGGTAAGATACATTGAATTCTAAGTTATATTACTTCTTCACTAGCTATAAAATTAATGGTACCTTTAATCTTGCACTGTAGTTTCTAGTACTACTACTAGTACTAGTAGTTTCTTTTTGTCCTTCCTGTTTAGTATTAGTTTAAGTCTTATGTCTGTAAAGTTTTGTGTCTATTAAATAAAGAATTCATTCTATAATAGACCGAATCAGCCATTATTAAAGAACTTGCAAACAAGGGTGGGTTTTGGAGTGCTAGCCACCCCAATAAAGCTACTGCCTGCTGCTGGAGGCCTGGGCAAAAGGCAGAGACTAAACCCCCACAGCTGTTCATAGCAATTTCTAACACAATTATGCAGAGAGCGTGTAGGGAATGGAGGGACAGATTGATCAGTGAACAAATGTGATTCAGAAGTCAGAAAGCTTATTTAAAAAGTAAGAACTGGCAAAAAAAAAAAAAAAAAAAAAAGTATTCTGGTAAAATTACAACAATTAAATCTCATAAAATAAAAACAAATAATGAAAGATCCATGCAGTAAAAAATAATTTCTACCTTCAATGGGAAATATGTTGCTTGTTTTTCAATGAAGGCAATGTCGAACTGGAAGAGGAAACAGGTCATTCCATGATAAAAATAATCAGAAGAGCCCTAAAAAGTTGCTACACTGGGGCAAAAATTAGAGGAGCTTTTTTAAAGACTCAAGACTTACTACATGATGTGGCATATGCTTGGTAGGAATTTGGAATAGATGTTCTGATTTAGAAGTGGATGTTGAGTTTCCTTTCATATTGTGATCCATGCAATGGATCTGTGCAATGGCCATCTTAATTGAAAAATCAAACAGTGTGATTTATTCCTCATGCTGTCTTGAACTGCTTAATTTCCTAGTAATCTAATGACCACAGGTTTTTCATAGCCTGCTATTCCTCAGTGTTCTTTCATCTTTTCTCATCACTTCTGGGAAACCTGTTTCAAGGGCATTGTAACACTGCAGTTGTTTCAGTCAGGGAAAGACCAGCAAGGCTCTAAGGTCTTTTTGTTTGTGTGCTCCAGTCAAGGGTTCCAATCGACTTGTTTATTACTTGATTCTTGGTGTTCATAGATGACATTTAACCTTCTGTCATAACTCACTGTGTGGATGGATACAGACTGATCTAAATTTAATATCATTTTACAGTATCCTTAAATTCTTGAATTTTTATATCTTGTATATAGAAAACCTTGCCATTGTTTTTTTTTCTGCCATAAAAATGGACTGGTAATTGGCTTGTGAAACAAAGAAGTCCCATGCCCCTGTCAAAACAGAATATAAGTTTAACAAACGGTCTTGGTTGGTATCCTTTCTGAGTATGGATTTATCTGTGAGTTTTAATGGAGCCCTTTATGCTGGAAACATCTTTGGAGACAATTGGAAATAGTCTGTCAGTTGCCATGGACACATCTGTGTGAAAACCCTATATTCCTCTTTTACTCTGTGACTGCATACTGGTACGTGCTATATAGAACAGACTGAGTGTCCTCAGCTTGATTCCTAACACGCATTTTTATGCTACTCCCTACACAGCTAATTTACACAGCTTGATTTTGATGCAGTCTGTATCAATTTTGGCAATTTCTTGTGAGAGCCATGGCACCACAAGCTTGGTGATAGCTCATAATAAGCCTGTATCTTTGCTGTAAAGATAACTGTGAACATCATTAAATGAATGCTGTGCCAGGGGGAATGGGTATCCTTCCAAAAAGCTTTTCATTTATCCTGTGGTGTCAAGCACAACAAACAAACTGTAATCAGCCTGAGCTTCTTGGGATTTGTGTGATTGGAAATTTCTTCGACAGTGAAAATTCAGTGCATTCATACATGAGGACAGCCGTGCACCCGTCACCTTCTGGTACCGCCTGAGAAATCCTAAGCTAAACCTAGTTTGCTATTTGCTTCAAAAAATCCAGCCAGATGCTCCCTTAGTCTTTTATCATTATAATAGTGTTAATTGAGATGAAGGGAATTGAGGGCATGCTGATAGATGGGAATAATGTAGAGAATGCACTTTATCTCCTTAAGTTTTTTTAAAATAAACAATATAAAAAGGATGCACATTATGTATGGGTTATATATGTTACAAATCTAATATAAATAAGAAATTAAAATAAACTGATAAAATATTGCTGAATGTATCTTTAATAAGTTCATTTACTATACACATGATTTTATGAGGACACAACAATGCTGTACTGAAATGTCCAGCTGACAGGTCTGCTACCCCATTAACCAGATACAGCCTATTTGGTCCAATACTGGAAAAGTCTGTGTTTATTTAATAAATATCCTATTTATTCTGGGCTAAAGGCAAGTTTCAAATTTGTAAAAATGCTCAGAGCTCTTCTGAGGCCCTTGGGGGGACTGGGGAGGTTAGCAGTGGTTCCTTGAGATTGTCTACAAGCCAGGACTAAAAGAGGAGGAAGTAACAAACTTGTGAGTCACATACATGTACAGTGATGTCCCATAATTTAAGTCACTGACTGCCCACATCCAGCAATAATCTGCCACTGAAGCACATAAAAGAACAATGTTGTTGATTAATTCCACTCTATGAAAACAGCTTTGGCAATATTCTCTAAAAACCTCTCACTTAATTGTATTTCAATAGAGGAAAATTCAACTCCCAGTAGTGAAATTATTTAGTTTAGAGAGGAATAAAGAAACTCTCATCTGAAAAGTGGGACACAATATGCCATCCACTAGCTCTTCCTGTGTGAGAACGAGTCTTTACAGCAACAAAGGAGAGTCTGCAGAGCAAGAGGAGTGTTTTTGCACTTTCCTAATCGTAGATGACAAGATACTGCAGCAAGCTGGGCTGCTCTATATTGATGTTGCAATGGCCTCATTAGAAAAATGGAATTGCCATAATGCGAGTATACTTGCCTCCATCTGCCAGGAAATTCCCTGAACCTTTAGTGAAAGCATGGGAGTGCTACTCCAGAGTCCATTGTGATGTTTTACTTTGATCTACTTGCTAAAGCACTTTGCTCTGATATGTGTGTCACTGCCATAACTGATACTGACACTAAACAGCCAGGTGTGCAGAGGATACAGATGAAAGTCTTGGCCACAGCTGTGAAAAGCTCATGGTCCAGTGACAGCAGCAGCATTAGTGACCCTGGAGGCAACAAGTAGCAGGGTCATGAAGGCAGTAATTCAATATTTATGCACTACTATGGTAATTTATGGAAAGTTTCATGACTAGAGGCAGTTCAGTGTTAAAATACGTGCTCCTGGCTGGGCACACTTCCCTGCTTATGGCTTTGTACGTTTGCAGCTAGAGGTTCTTTCCTCCCTTTTGTCATTTGGAGCCATATAAGACATGTCTGCTGTAATATATTAGAAAAGGCAGTGTTCTAGACATGATGTTGTGATTAACTAGATAAACTCTTGTTAAATTAAGGCAGGATTTATAATACCACCAAGACTGTGGTATGTAAGAATTGTTCTGGATTTGTTGGTGATTTTCTTAGCTGCAGTGCAAAAGCAGAAGAGATTTGCATAGGCATTTGGAGAGTTGTTCACTCCTGTGGCACAGCTGATGTATGGAGCTTTCCAGTCCATACAGAAATCCTGAAGGACCCCTACAATGGTAATTCCAGTCAATCAGGTTGAGTTCGGAACACAGAAGGCCAGGAAGAGCAAAGGTTTTTGTTTTGTCCTGTGTATCAGGAGAAGTATGAACAGCAAAACAAAGTAGTATGTATGTATCTCTACACTAAGGTAATAAACTGTTAAATAATATAAACAAAAGTACAAAAGTAGCAGACAGATCTTCGAGGAGCTTCTTTCTTCCTCTGTGTGATCCTGAAATCTTCCAGCAACTCAGTGGGATTCATGATATGCTTCTGCCAAAGCCAAAGATTCACATATGTTTATGTAATAATATGATAATATTGTGACTAAATCTATTAAAAATAGATTGCTAACAAAAAAATTGCTTAGAAAGCAGTCTGTAAATGCTGAGCTCTTTACATTACATTATTGCAGAATTTTTGCAAACTCAGATTATATTTTTTAAGCAAATGGTATTGTTTCACATGAAAAGTGAACTAGCCTTATGAGTCAAAAAGTCATCCTAGAATTAATATTTTTTAATGTAAAACTTTTTTGGAAAAATATTTTTATTTGAGCTTTTTTTGATATACAGATGAAATTTCTTGGTCAATTAGCCATCACTGATAAACAGAGAAGGAATTCCTTGAGCAAATTAATTCAAAACATGTTGGTGTTTAATTCAGTGCAACCCTAATTCATATCCGAGAGGGGATGGAGACATCTGGAAAAGGGGCAAGGCGGGAGGTATCTCCTGAGGGAATTCCATGCTCACCAAGTGTCTAGTAGGTAAGAAGCTTGTTAGCATTGTGTAATTCTACCACTTTGATACATTTTGACTCTGCGCTACTTAGAAATAATCATTGGAAGGAAGAGTCAACTTAACCTACCTGTCCTGTGGTTAATAGAGAAGCAGGACCAGTTTCAAATCCTTCTGTAATTACGATGCAGACCTGTTGGATGTCCCTGAATCCAGGTCATTACTCTTCCTTTCCTTCCCCTCCTTTAACCACCACTTTTCTCACAGCAGAAAGGATCCAGACTGTCTAGGCAACCAAATTCCTGTCTCCCTTCCTGGACTGGTTCTATCTAACTCAACTAAAAGTGTTCACAACTGAAATTGAGCATCCAGATAAAAAATCACTTCTGAATTAGTTGCGAATGGAAGGGTGTAGTAGTTATGAGACAATGGGTCTGATCAGGCCAAGGTCAAAAGGTATGTTCGAAAATAAATTGTGCCTAATTTCTGTATTTCAGGGAAATTAAAAGAAAATTAAGGGTTAGAGAAATTGAAATTCAGTAGCAGAAATTGGATACATGGAGTCCTCTTAAATTCAAAATGAGGTAGCCACAATCTCAGAACACAGTGATTAAGACATTAAAAGGAGATGTTCTGCCATTAATATTCTGAATTGTCTAAATGCAGCACCTGTCTTCAAAATCAGTAATGGTGCATAAGAAAGGGGAAGAAGCAGAAAAAAAATCAGCTTTTTATAAATAGTGAAGTTTATAGAAAGAGTAATCCTTGAGGAAATTGGGAAGTTAAATCAAACATTAATCCCTAAAACCAAGCAAGAAGTCTTCAGATGAGCTAAGTAGTAAGAATAATGATTATCTTTATTTTATAACTGCAAGGAGAGTGAAGGATGGATAAAGATTTCTTTCATAATGGTGATCAGAAACCAAAAGTCATCTTGCTTTTCAATGATGCTTTTGTTTGATGACTTCAACCAGTTATTACTGGACTGATGTCAATATTAAGAAGTAAATTCTACACCTGTATTCAGCAGAAGAAGAATATATCCTCAGTGCTTTCATAGGATCCATTTATTAAATTTCAGTATGTATATAATGTTGCAAGTGTACAATTTCCATTATTTCATATTCTATTTTTATTGTTTTTCTTTTCTTAAAAGATGTCTCAATATATTTTTATATTCAATGCTTCTATCACATCAAGTTGCCATGGTAATGCTGCAAAAATATTCAGACTCACAAGACATTAATGAATCATTCCAGCCAGGTTTCTGAAATTAAAGTTAAAACGAGTAACTTAAAAGTGACCCTAGAATCTGTGTTTCACATCCTGAGATCAGTTTTCAGGACTAAGAATGCTGTCTGTTTGCAGATGTATGGATATACTGTGCACATTGATATAATAGAGAAACTCATATACTCATCATATATTTAGGGGTTTTCTTCCCTTCTCCCACACCAGCCCCTCCTATTAAAGAGAACAAGGTTTAATCACATGTTTCTTCATCTCAACTCAGTTTCAGTACAAAAGACAAGCACCAGGTCACCTTGTCACCTGTCTTTGGGCAGTGTCAGCAGTGCTGTGCTATTCCTCACAGATTGTGTAAGTCACTATGGTCTCTGTAAGTGGATGGAGGTTCAGCTTTACAGGAAGGCTCATGGAGACATTGTCCTTACTGCTTTTTTCCTAATGTCCCACCTGAGTCCTTCCTGAAATTTGTTGCTATTATTTCTTGTTCTTTTTTTTACCAAGTGACAAGAAGAAATTGCTCCTTACCACTCCCCAGGACTCTTTTATGAAGCCTCTTACGCTATTTTCCTCAGATCTGTTCAACTCCTTGTGCAAAAAACTTAGCACATTTAGGACCTGCTTCTAAATCTTTTGTCATTATCCCTGTTCTCTTCTTGATATTCCAACTGACAGTGCCTAAAATCAGATCTAAAGCATTAAGCTGGGATGTTTTCAAGAGCAGAAAACCAGCTTCATGCCTCATACAGATCTGTTTCTATATCATAATACCGTGGCTGATTTTACTCATTATCATGACATATACTTACCTAAAGCTGCATAATAGTCCCTAGAATGTCTTTTGCAGAACTGTTGCTAACATTGACTTTAATGTGCCTTCAAATTCTTGCTAGGTATTTATTTTACTCTTTCAATTAGAATTTTTTTTTCTCAGATCAAATAATCTCCCTTTTATCAAGATTGAGTTCTGAACATATCTTCCCAACTACTGACAGTCTGTCTTAATCTGCAAATTTAATGAACCTAATCTTTATTTTGTCTGCCAGGACAAGATGAAATTAGGGACTAAGAAAATATACTTGTGGAATCCCTTGCCCATGCTTCCTTCTGCTATGACAATGCTTCTTTCTTCTTTTTTTTAAATTAAATGGAGGAAACCTCAAAATCATGGAGAACTGCCTCCAGTGCCTAGGAATATTGTATCTTTGTTTACCTTCCAGGAAAAGAAATTATATCCTGAAAAGAGGATATAATATGTCTGCATGTAGTAATTATGTCGAGACGGACAGAGCAGATGGACAGTATCAGAACTGCTTCAGATGTGGTAGTGTGGAGCTCTAAGTGGGATAGTGAGGATAACCAGACACTTTACATAGTACCTGAACTGCCCTGATTAGGCTGTTCTGGCAATCTGAGCTGTACAGTAAAGTGCAGTGATTTAGGCTGCTAAGAAAATAAGGAGGTTTTGAAATCTTTGCTTCATAACTGTAAGTTCTACAATGCCCATGATTCAATAAATTTCAACGCAGACATTGCCAAATGGTGTCCAGGAGAAAATGTAACACTTCCACTGTCTGTCTCGGGTGTCATCTACAGTAGTTGATTGGTTTTGTGACTGAGTCAACTGTTCTTTCCTCTTTTCCTGAGCTGTACAAAAATCGTTTACTCCCACGATGGAAAGTGCATTCCCTTTCAGCGCAGTATCACATGGCAACATTAATTTTGTCTTAACAGAAGGAGAAACATGAGTTATTCCCACTGAAATTAGGAGTTCTGAAAGTTATTTCTGACAGACCTGTGGGATATGTGTGGCAATAAAACATAGAGAATACAGCCCAACATGCTGCAGGTGCCTGCAGCAACTATATCAGAAAATTGTGAAAACCAAAAGTTAGAATAAATGTCACTCTCTTGAGGAATCACAACATTCTTTCCAGGCCAAGTCAAAACCAGCACTTCAAACATAAATGAAGGTTATTTTGCAGTCAGAAAGGACGAAATCATGAGATGGTGAGGAAACATCACCTATTATGTTCAAATTATTTACAGTCTTTAGCGCAGGTCCTGTGATGCTCTTTTCAAGACCAGGTTTCCATTGTGGTTGACTTTGCCGCTTTTCATTTTGATAGGAATGTCATTTTAATGACGTTGTTAAGAAATCTTTTATGTAATCCAGTAGAAAAGAATTCAGCTGAACTAATGAGCTGCTACAGCACTAAATTATTTCAGAGGAGCCATTCCTATTATGCTCTTCTGGAGGAATCCTTTAAACGTGTGCTGGAGAGGCAGCTGTACCTTCAATAAGGGTGTTTTTCCTGTTGTGGTGTTGACTGATGCTGCTCTGCTCCTCTTCTATCCCGTTCATTTTCTTTTTGAATGTGTGTATGTGCTCTATTAATCTTGAAGTCTCCTCGTGGTGTGACTCAGGATCACATGCATATTGAAATGCTGCTACGTTTTTATAACATTAGTAGTCTCGGTTTTAACTTTTGATAAAGCTGCTCTGTTGACTTTCCTTGTGGATATATTACCAATATTTCTCAGGTTGATCATCCACTGGAATGCCAAGAAAATTGACTTTAGAGCAAAGGAGGTCACAGTAGATGAAAAGCAGTAATTATTAGCGAAATTTTATTAACATATAATTTTAAACCTGAATCCCAACTACTCCAATATATTTTTTTAAAAAGTAGAAGAAAACTCTATTTCTTCTTTCTTATTCAACATTCTACACTGATTTTGCAATTTTTGAACTATATTACAATTGATGGCTTCTAAACAGTATTTGATAGGAGTCTTGATTGGAATTAATAACTTTATTAAAGGTGGCATGGTCTATGAGGAAAAAGCTTCTTGAAAGGAAAAACTCCTCAGATTACATCATCATCTTTTAAGGTCTGCATCATGTGCTAATTATGTTTAAGAAAACCCCACACTAATTTAGAAACAATTCTATCCCTTTTCCCCATGAATGTTGTGTTCAGCCTCTGAACTGATGCAGAATTCTGCAGCAATGAAAGATGTTATGGTATTAATGCACACTGATAGACAGAACTACTACTAAATTTGAGCACAAAGGATGAAGGTATAATAAACATTAGTTTTAACAGGTATTAAAATTTGACTCTTCCAGCATTTCACAAGAAAAGAGCCAAGGAACATAATTGTGGATTCAGTATTTTCTAAAGAGCTGTAATAAAGTTTGCTGAGCACACAACAATATGACAACCTATGGGGAGTTGGAAAACTACATTTTCCATTTTATTTTATCATTATAAAATTAAATGTTTCAAGTGAGCTGCTTGGCTTTATGTTTTCACCAAAAGCATATGGAAAGCCTCTTACTCAGTTACAATTAAATTGTATTTAGTAATGTACAATTAAGAAAAGTCTTCATGTTTGTAAGTACCTCTTACTAATTATTTCCATATTAAAAAAAACCCAACACTTTCTCAGCCTAAGTTTCACCTGATTTTCAGAGACAACTTATCTAGCAGACTGTGTGCATACTTTTCAATATTGAGAAGCAAGATACTAAAAACGATAGGCAATCAAATTTGCCTGCCTGATTTGGAATCTTTCCAGTGTGGGAGGATCTAACTTTATTCAGAATGTGCTGAGTACCAATCACAGAAATTTGGCTTGAAACAAAGGTTGCTTTGAAAAGAAAATCCTACCATAAATATATGTCTTTCTATTTGAATTTACAAGATTTAACAATATAGACAGTGATCTGCTATTGTTTTAGCCAATAAAAAGAAATCAAAGTCAAAATAATAATATTGCTCAAAAATTTTGCTAACTCCATTGCAAAGCATTAATTATCTGACAAGGCTTTAAGGATCTGATTCAAGCATATTGAAATAAATAAAAAAGGATACTTTGATGTTCTTATGCAATTAAAAATCACAGGATCAATTCACAGTAAAGATCAAAGATTCTTTGGGCTGTTTCAAGACTTTCCTCCCTGTCCCATCCCTCTATTTCTCTCTAAGCTTTAAACTCTTTGCTTTATTTTTGCCTTTACTTTTCCCTATATTTTTTAGTACAAACTGAGGATACATAGTGAGGAATGAGGATATACTTTATCAATTTTTAAAATTATAGCACTGTTTTCTGAAACACAGCATAGCTGAGAATGGCGCACTCAAACAGAATTTAAAAGCTACTGCAGATCTCTTTACTGTGCAGGAGTAGGGCTTTTTTGGTGTTTTTTTAAAATGAGTCCTGCTGCCTGAAATTGTCTAACCTTTTTATTGCCCCATATGATTAAATTCACTTTCTTATTGTTGTAGAAAATTATATTATATTAGAAATGCAACTGGAGTGCTGTCTATCTTTAGTTCTGAATTCAAATGAGATGTGTTTTGGAAAACTGCCTTAGCTTCTGTTTGTTGTTCTGTTCTGTTTTTACCTTTCTAATATTGATGAGGAGCCTTTTTATAGTTACTTTCACTTTCATCACATCATTAGAATGTGCAATTTGTGGAACCATTTTAAAATCATTAAAAATGAAAGCCATGGGATTTCCAGGATATTGAAGCATTTATTCATTATACTCTATGTCCATAGCTTGGAAAATTATCTCATAAGGAACTCAACAAAGTAAAGGGTCTTGGGTCCAAGCATCTGTTATGCCGGTTCACTCAGTCACCATATCCCTGTTGAGACTGTCTATTTACTTTTATTTTAAAAACGTGATATAATGGCACAACCTTTAGCTTACTGAAAAATAGTGTGGTCTATTGGACTGTGTGTCTCGTTTTATCCTCCCTGTTCTGTCATAGCAGCTCTGGTATATGGTACCCAGAATTAAAATACCCATGACTGATGGAATTGTCAGGATAAACTAAGTGGTTGGTAGGAAGTAGAGTTCAAGAGGAGACAATCAGATTTTCATAAAACAATTTTTTTCCCTTCAGATTACGGTTATTTTTATTCCACTGCTTCTACTGAAAGGTAGATAATAATAAAATTACCAGATTGTGCAGTTCCAGAGAGATTCTGTGAGTTGTCTTTGTGCATCTTTAGTTCTTTTTCAAATGCCACTATGTCTGAATGTCACAGGCAGAATCCTCTTATGAAATGCCACTTAAGCAATTACAGTTTGCAAAGAAATAAGTGCAGAGAAGGAGATGAAAACTGCAAATCAGTTTGCTTTTATGTTGTAATTAAGATTTTGATCAAACATCCAGCTATTTTTCCTGATCCCTGCTGCTAGATAGAGTGGGGGGAAAAGCCTTGATGTGAATGTGGGGGAAGGATCTTCTCTTGTAGGTTATAGAAAGGAACAGACTGCCTGCTCCTGAAGGACAATATCCCCCAAAATTCCAGGCTGCTACATCCCAGGCTGTCCCTCATGCATCCCCCAGCCCCTGGCCTGGAGCCTGGGCTTAGGGTGTCTGTCTCTGGACACAACAGCACTGACCCATCCTGCTGTGCTTTATGTCCTCCAGCTTTCATTATTCCTCCAGTTCTCTTCTATTGTGACATTGCATGAGAGGACAAGCCTTTCTGAGATAAGGGTTAATGAGAGGTTGGTACTAAACCACCGGTTCTTTCTCTCAAACCTGGAAATCCTGATATGATTAGAGATGTGCAATTTGCACCATATTTTTAATTTCTCCACATACCTTGTATTTGGTCTTAGAAGATCCAAGATTTAAATTTGGATGGTCTTCAGTTGTCTTAAATTCTTTTATGTTCCAGATATTCAGACATACCAAATTTCTTATCTCTCCTCACAACATCCTGTTAGATTCAGTAATTATGTTACTTTCAAATGTATAAGGAGGTTAAACCCAAAAATTACTTAATTATATGCTTTTAAAACTCCCAGCAGCAGACAGTAATAGGTGTGAGGACTTTGACAGAATTCTGAATCTCAGCCTACATATTCAGTCCAAGGTCAGGTGGTAAGTCTGTGATTTACACGCACACTGATTTCTCAACGGGCCTTTCCAATTCCAGCAGGAAACTGTAATTAAGGTACAAACATACCTGGTGAGTGAGGCAAGTTACTTTGGCTGGAATTGATGCAAAGAACCTCATATATTGAAAGGCAAATGTTCATAGTTAGCAAAAACAAGTAAATTTTCATGTTCTGTTGCTTAAAATTTGTGCAAAAGTGCACAAACAAATGTATAGTTTTATGATAGTTTTTCCTAATATGTGATGTTTATAAAATCTTTTGAAAAGGTATTACACTGTATCTGTAGTTCCCCACTGATTTGTTTCAGCTATGGTAACATTTCTGAGACTAAAAACATATCTGAATAAGCATCAGTTTACAAATTATAATAATGTTATTACATGCTAAAGAAAATCCAGTAGAAGGGATCATCATTGTGGGAAAATTTATTGCACCAAAATGCTATATACTTTTCTTTTTATGAGTTAATTTTTTTTCTTTTTTTTTTTTTTTGTCCTACAATAGAAATACATATTTTGAAAAGGACATAATTATCCAAGATAGTAGAGAGAAAAGTTTCAAGAAGAGATGTTGCAAATGCTTGTCTTCATGGAAGAAAGAGAATAAAATTAGAGAATATTAAACTCAATATAGCAGTTACAGAGCGTGTACTCAGTCAACTTAGATGTGAGAGAAGTTCATAGGAATTGGAACCATAATTAAGCTGTTGACAACATTCTTTGCAATATAAAAGGTAACCAAATGTTTTGTTGCACAACCACGTTTGCCATTTGTAGGCTCTGAACTAATATTGCCAATGCTTGTACAGAGTAAAAAACCTCCTCTCTTCTAGTAGGGCACACTAAGAGGTGACGTAAAAGTGAATGCTCAGTTTGTTGTTCTGAGTCAATAAAAAGTTACAGCTGTGACCAGAACATCCTGTCCTGTTAGTTTAGAGATATATTATGATACTAGACTGTATGCTGAGGTCATCAAATCCCCAAAATCTCAAAACTGAAGGTCTGAGACTTCCTTCTGGTATCAGAGTCAGCAGCAACCTCAGGGTGGTGTGCTGTAAATCAAGACCTGAATATGTGCTCAGGTCTGGCACATCTGTGTGGATGGAGGAGGGAGGGATTTCCCTGTCTCTGTAATAAAACCAAAACAAAGATCCCAAGTCTGGTACTCAACATACAGCTTCAAAGTTCTGTCTTCAGGCTGTAGGAGGCCAAGGATGTTCAGTGTGAGTGTCATTTTAAAACAACCATTTTTGCCGATCAGGGCAGGCTTATAATAATGTTGCTTTTTAAGTCAATTTTACAGCAATTCAGAAAAAAAAAAAGTGTACAACTTTTGCTCCTGTGTGCCCAGAAATGAAAGCAGGAGCTCTATTGATGTTGGCAGTTCCATAAATTGATTAAAAAAGGACCACTCCATTTGTCATTTCTTAGAAGAGGACAGGGCAGATTTGTCTTAGTCACAGTCTGGTTGAGTAATGTGATTAAAAGCACAGCACACTAGAATATTCACCCCCTCATGGGTTTAATGTTTATCTGGACCATTTCTATTGTTGAGCTATATTTGGGATGTATTTTATTGTGTATTTGTGAGTATCTGTTGATGTATATGAGGGTTTTGCCCATGTACTACATTTGAATTTGTTAGGAAATTATTTTCTGTCATTTTAAAAACTATGGGCAAACAAAATTATAAAATCTACTTAAAACTTTGTCATATGTCAAATCCAATGAATGCTAGAGGTAAAACCACAATAAAAGGGTTGTTTACATTACTTATATGGTAAGCTATTATTTTGCAAATAAGTGTTTCCCCTGTGAGGATTTATTGTCTATTAGTGTGGTGTGCAATAAATAGGAGTGATATTAATATAAAAAGTTTTGAAGTTAATGCAGACTTGTTGCTTCTTGTAGAGTGCTTATAGCAAATAACATTTCCTTTATTAAAAACTTCAAATAATGCTTTTGTACTGTGAAAATTCAAGTTATATCTAGTGTTTAAATCGCATTGCTGTCAATTAATATAAATGATTAATATTTCAAAACTTATGGGAACAAATGTCACAACATAATAAAAGCAAGTATTTATAAGTATTTCCTTCCATGTTATGCAGATTGCAACACTGTGATGGTTTTGAAAGCAAAACCAGTAAAAGACTCCAAGTCAGAAATACAATTTAATAGGAAAAAAGAGAAAAATAAAATACATGCAATAGTACAAAAGAAAAACCACTGACTGAGTCAGAATACAACCTGACACCCCGTTAGTTAGGGTGGTGATAGCAGTCCAGATGAAGTGGTCTTCTTGAAGCAGTGACCCTGGTAGCTCTTGTCCTCTGGAAACCAGTGGGTAAGGGCTGCTCTGGTGTTCCAAATCTCAGTTTCTATCTCGGTAGGAAAGGCTTGGCTCCTCCCCTTGGCTGGAGCATCTCCCAATGGGAATGTAATTTTATCACTCATGCAGTGGGACTCAATAGCCCATTAACAGAAGGTATCTTCCTGGAGGAAGAGTGGGTATGGTAAACATAAAGAACATTGCCCCATCTGGTTTTAACACATCGCCCATTAGCAGAGGGTATCTCCCACAGAGATAAGGCTCACTGCCCCTCCTGATTTCAGCAGATGGTGAGAGAATACATACCTTTGGGAACATCTTTACATTGTAACCCAGGACAGCAGCACAGTCTCCCAAAGGCATCCTGGGGAGATCTGGGTGGCTGCATTGCTATTTGTCAGCCTGTGCATAGGCAACTGCTGAAGGCTGTGGGGTTTAGACTTAATGGATAATGGAGATATACAAAATAAGAACATATAGGCTTTATTCAAGGAGGTTCAGCTTAAAATTTTGTTAACAGATTAAAGTCTATGCATGCTTGATACGACAGACCAATATATTAAAGAAATTTGTTGTGGTTTTCCATTACGTACAAAAGCAGTGGGCTTCCTTTAGTGGATTAGTAAGAGCAGCCAACTTGCATGGCATTGATGTGCTAGGGTTGAAATGTTTGCAGACTATGAAATGGAACTGTTTAAACGTCAAGTGTACTTACGAGATCCTAATGAAATTATGTTGTGCATTAGACTCATCAGTGCTGTCAGGCAGTCATTCCCCCCATATCTGGTGATCTTATAATAGGAGCATTGCAAGCAAAGTGATAAACAGGAGGATTAGCTGTAGAAAGTGCAGAGTAGTTATGACTAATACATATGTATGTAAATGCCACCAGTGGGAGTAAAGGTAACATCTTGACAGATTTGGTTAGAGAGCTTTTTTCCTCCAAAGATGTACCTGAAATTCACAGATGTACCTCTCATTCACTAAACCTCTGTTGTACAACATAGAGAAATTGTTTCCACTAGGCTTATACGATCCTTTTATGTTGTTAGAAACAGGATGAGGTACAACCACCAGGCATTTGGCCATCTGCAAGTTGAGTTATCTGCTCGGTGAAGGGTATGCAGGCTGCGTCTGGGGCTGGTGAGGACAGATGGGCTTTTCCAGAAGGTAGTTTGTTGTGTGAGGTTTAGGAAATTTTTGCAGGGTAAAGAATTCCAGCGGTGTCTCTGTCCCCAGTGATTAGGGAGGATCTTACCTGATAAGCTTAGACTAGCTAGGTCAGATGGGACAATATTAAGCTTTGATCTTGTGTTGCTTATTTCACTAACTGTTTCCTATAATAACTTGATGGCTTATATATGACAACTTAGGAGGAGGAAGCTAATGATCAACAGATATTTAACTGTTCTATCTTTATCTCTAGCTCAGTTGAGGGGAAGTTAATAATCAACAGATATTTAACAGTCTTATCTTTATCTCTGGCTTACACTATACTGTACTTTGCATCCAAATTGAGCAAGAAGAGCAATTATAAATAATAATAACATGCAGGACAGATGCAAGTCCTTCATACATAATGTAGGTTATAGCTGAAATTTACTCAGTTCCCTAAATGCATACTATAACTTCTAGCTGGGTTTTCTTTTCAACCAATAAAAGCTAATAAAAGAATCTCAAATACATTCTGTAGAATCTGGCCAATGGTACAAAGTAATGTGGCTGTGGACATATATTCTACCTGTTACTTTTGGATTTCAGAGTAGATAATTATTGTCATATGGCCCAGAGATGAAGGTTGTAGGAAAAGGCCAGTCCTTATAATTTAAATAGAGTTTTGCCCCCAAGATTCAGCTGTAAATTAATGTATTCACTCCCAGCAACTCTTATCTACAGGAAAAATTGCTGCAGCTCTCCAGATGGTGGCACCACAACCCTGCTTTTCTCTAAGGCAAATAGTGCCCTGAAAAAGGTAAGGGAAGCAAAGATTTTGTTTCATAATATTTGTTCTCTTTTTAAATAAGCATTTAAACTTCATTTTAAGAGTCACACTTAAATCATTAGTAAAATACAAAAAATGCTTCTAATCATTGTTAACTATGGTACTTCATTTCTTTTCTTCAAGCTTTTCAAAATATTCTGTCATTCTGCACATAAAGACTGTTTAATATTTCATGCACTATTTGCTCATGTTAAAAAATGAAGTGACAAAGAAGAGAGGCAAAGATCTTCTACTTGCAACCAACAGTGGAGAAATATATTTGTTTGTAGTATAGGACTGCTGTTCCACTAGAAGGAACACTTGACATTTTGATGAGTGTCTCCAGGGAAAATAGGTACTAACTTCAGAAAGTAACTTTAATTATACTAAGGAGATTAAATTATTCAAAAGCATCCCACTGGTAAGGTGCAGCATTTCCTGAAACAGTTTAGTGGAAAATAACACATTAATCAGTTCAGTATTTTGCACAAATGGCTTAATGATGGGAAGAAATGCAAAACACGAGGGGAGAAGGTAGTACTGATTTTATTCTTGTTGGTGTGCTGGTATTCCCAGTGGCTCTGGTACTGTGCTCAGCTGGGCAAAAACAAGATGTACCTGAGAGGAGCTCAGAACCCCAGAATCTATGCCCATGGCTTTTCACTGACTAGAAGCAGAATAAATAGAACCCATTGTTCACATGTTGGCATTTATGCTGGTGGGATTAGAATCTATTTAGTAGAGAAGACAGATCCACTTCCAAGCATCTCCAGACCCACTGTGGTTTGTCTGCCAATACTGTTAAAGCACAAGATCACATGGCTGCAGGTAGAGTATTTTCTCCTCTCTTCAGGAAGGTAAAAGCCAGACATTTGGGCACAACATTTTTTAAACCAATAAAGAAATGAACAGAAGTATGAGCTATAGCTGTGTTCACTGCACTTCTGCACTTCACACACAGATCTGGGCATTTTTGTCTCATCATGTGCCTGCCACAGGCATTAGTGATATCTCTCAATGATGCACATTACCCATGTGTTTTACACATTGCTGTCCTAAACATCTTATTATCCTGTCCTTTCTCCTCATGCTCCCTCTTTCCCATCTTTATCCCCAGACCATCAGAAAAGAGTTTACACAGCTGGTTCAATGCCAACCAACATGAAGTGAAATAAAGTTGTCAGTCAAACTATTAACCTTATAAAACATCAGTGTAGCTGCAATTTTTCTGAAGCAGTGACACACAAAGGTCTCTCTGCAGAGAATGTCCTTGTAGAGATGTCCTTAGTGGTACAAGTGACCTGTGTGGGGGTGAGCATATTCAGCTAAGAGATGTGAGGGGTAACACTAAAATTTTTGGCCACATTGCTTTGTCTGTTCTTCTTCAAAAAGAGAGGAGGGAGTGCAGTCATGGGGATTTTTGTGTCATGATATTGGTAGAGATGACAAATACAGAAAAACAGAAGCATGCTGGAGGTCCTCTCTTGACTTCCTGCTGCTTTGTTGAGATACAACCAAACTGTGCTATCAGAATTTTCTAAAGGTCATATTCTGAGATAATGCCAAGAAGTTCAT
>JAOTQP010000680.1:14838122-14870981 GCA_026413545.1 Cichladusa arquata
TCCCAGTGGGATGATGTAATTTTATCAGTCATGCACTGGGACTCAATGGCCATTAACAGGAGATATCTCCTGGAGGGCGGATGGGCTGTGGGAAAGATAAAGAACATTGCCCCATATGGTTTTAACATATGGCCCACTAGCAGAGGATATCTCCCACAGAGATAAGAATCACTGCCCCACTTGGTTTCAGCAGATGGTGATAGAATACGTAGTTCTGGGCATATCTTTACATTGTAACCTAGAACAAACATAATTTGAAGGTCTGTTTTCTATCTTTTAAAGGGGAGATGTTCTTTCAGTAATAGATAATTTAAGCAATTCCTTAAGTGGTCATTCTGCATCAGAAGTCTGACAGTTGAACTTGGCTGAGCTTTTCTAAGCAAGATAATGCTTTAAATTTAATGATATGACAAAGACACTTTGTAATTACATATCTAATTTATCATGGAATACTGAGCCATGAGTACTAACACCATGAATGACTGGGCTTTCAGATTCTCTGTGTGCAACAAGTTACTCCTGTATATATCAAATACACAAAGACAGCTCTTTTTGAACTCTGACAATACTTTTATTTGTCCTATATGTGATTTGGTAAGGAATTAATTGGAAAGCAAAAAAGATATAAAAATAACTCCTATTTTAAAACATTGGTCTTGACAAAAACATGAAATATCAGTTTTGTATCTTGCATTCTGTTAAATAATATTCTTACCTAGAAAAGGAATTGCACTGCATTAGACTAGAGATCCAGGCATTTTATTCTTCCAACTAGTTTCTATCCACATATGGCAGAACTTCATGAATAATAAGCCAGATTTGCTTGCAATTTCAGGCTACTGGGTACACAAAGCAATTATTTCACTCCTTCATTGCATTATAAGCTGCAGTGATAGCAAACCTACCTTAACATAATTTGAATGTGAAATATGTTTTGGTCTTGAGTTGAAAAGTTTTGTACAGGAAATTGGATGCTTTATATAGTTGTTCAGGGTTTTTTGTACATTAAGTGAATATTTTTTTCTGGAACTGAAAATTAATGGACTGACAAAAATACCCAATAACATTTCTGGCATTATATGAAATGTATTCTGTCCTGACTCACTGTAAAGCTTGGTTGTAGTCCCTTTGTCATGCTTGTTTAGGTTCTTGGCTTATGTATCAGAAAGTTCAATGTGTTCCAGTTAATCCCATTAGTGGTGAGGTTACGAAGATGAGAAATTGGAGTGGGATTCTTCAGGCAACACCTACACTGTCAGTCTGGTTCTTTGTTTTGCTCCTAAAATCTACTCACCTACAGTTACAGAGCCTAATTTGCCCCCAGGGCTCCCTGCAGGACAGCTCAATCTGTCTGGGAGTCTGTGCACTGCTGCCCACAGAGGCTCCAGGGTTCTTCCAGCATTGCTGGACTCGCAGAGTGCAGCACTTCGGCTCCCACTGGAATGTTTTTCCTCAGATCCTGTTGCAGCTACTCACGTACCCTCCTGCCTCAAAGTTGGGGTGCTAAACACGTACTCAAACAGCCACCCTAAACAAATGCTTCTACAGGCTAAAATGTAAAACCTTCACAACTTTAGGCAATTGAACTAAATAAAAGAATTAAAAAATAATTATCTTCTGCTGGGCCACAGGAATGACGTGGGATATATATGGACACAGCCAAGTCTTCTCTGGAAACTAATAACTATAGACAAGAGAGCAGAACACCATCCAAAACAAATAGTCGTGGCACAGTGGACTAGATAAACCAGAGCCCTTCAAAAAACTTCCACCCTCTCTCAAATTTTCCTTCTTACGATAGAGAAGCGAACTCTCTGTCGCATCACACAGTGGGATGACAGCATAAGCAAACTCTCTGACAACCTGACTCAGCTTCACAGAGAAGCTGAGAGAAAATTAGTAATGTTATTTGGTCAGGTTAGAAGATGTTTGAGATAGGGTTTTAAAGTAATTAGGAATTAAGAAGACACTGATAGTTTTGATATCTGATGGAGAAAAGATTCCAAAGAAGGGCAAATAGAGTATCAGAAAGGGATAGAAAATGCCACTAAGAGAGTGCTAAAGTAAATGAAGAACAGGAGGGAGAAATGCAGCTATTAGAAGGCTGAAGACAGATGACAGTTGCTGAATTTTAAACAGCCCATGAAGACGATAAGCCTGAAGACTTGTACAAGGGTCAATGATATGGATATAAAACCTGAAATTATGTTGTAGAAATCCTATTGCCAGAGCCTCTAAAACTGACCATTATGCTTCCATGAGAATACTGTTTGAAATGCACAAGAGGACTGAAAGAAAAAATTGGATTTCTTGCTAGAGGTAGAGTAGTACATGAGAAGTATCAGCTGACAATTACACTGTGTGACAAGTATAAACAATGCCATAGCAGTGAAATGAAATCAGTGAAAGCCAGCGGGACAGTGTCGGGTCAGATTCAGGCCCCAAAAATACAGTGGAATTCCAAACCCCATTTTGAAATATTCTAGAAATATAAGAAATTCCAGCTTAATTGGACTGTAACTTACATTAAAAAAATTAATATGAGAAATTTCTACATTATTACAAAAATAAAAGAAATGCTTTTTAAGTTGTAAACTAATTCAAGATACGATTCTAGTCACATAAGTCTGCAGAGTATGAGACTGGAATAAATTAGGTTGAATGAAAGAGAAATTTTTAAATGATCCAGATTCCTTGACATCCCAGAGATTGGTCTTGTTCCCAGCAGCCATTTCCACCGGCTGAGACTGCAAGCCTGCTCTAAGAGATGCCTGGTAACTGCTTCTGAACTAACCAGAAATAAACAACCCATCCTACTTGTCTGCTTGCCAGTTACTGTTACCCAAGTTTATCTACTGCAGCACAATATTGCAGTTAGACACTCTCTTTTCTCCAATAAATTTGGGGTAAAATCCAGCTAGCATAAAAATTGCTGCTAGAATCTAAGACTTATAGGCAAAAAAAAAAAAAAAAAAAAAAAGAAAAAGCTGATAGCATGAGCAATACTGCAGCAGGATGGATTGCTGCTTTATATTATACTCACTAGCCAATACATCCTGTAGCACTTGCCAGGTTTCAGACTTAGGACATGTGTAGGAATACTACCTGTAAATTCTTGATCAAAAATCCAGATAGTTATGTAGTTATTCCAGAGTTACACGTTCATCCAGACCAAGGTTTTTTCCCCCTTTCTCTCTTTCTGTTTCTGTGCCTCTGTCTCTCTGTCTGTCTCTCTCTGTCCCCCCCTGGTTTTTGTATGGTTTCCTGGGAACTCAGAATCTTCATTGCCCAGTTTCTGTATCCCACTTTAATGCTAACCTTAGCGGCTCAGCAAGTCTTGATTATTTCTATAGTCATTGGAGTTGGAAAAATAGCTGACTACTAATATCTGTTACCTGAACTGTCCTGTTACTTCAGTCAACTCAGTTATTTCCCTGAAATCAGTATTGTGAATGCTGTTCCACTGGTCCCTTTTTCAAATCTGCTGTTTTCTGCTTCCACTGTCATTAACAGAAGTGGCAAATTTCCATCAGTCAAACTTGAGGTAGTCTGGAGCAGAGCATTTAGGAACAGCAGAATGGTGTTCCTTTTGACATTTAATGTCAGGGCCCAGCCTACCCCGACCCCAGGATGGTGTCAGTGAAGTGGCTAAATAAGTAATAAAGGGATGACTAAAGGACTAGAAACTGAAAGCTTTAATATAAGGAGAAATAAAAGGGGGTGCTCAAGGGCACAAATAAAACATAAACCAAAGTACCTGCTCACAGCTACCTCTAAGAAATACAATCCTTGCTCCCTAGAAGTCCAATGTTCACAGGTCTATGTAGCTCCTTTAGTAGACCCCAAAATGGGGTTGAGCACACACTTAAATAGACTATGAGGGAATGTTCTAGAAAGCTTCCAGCCAATCATAGACCATGGTATAGTCTCTAGTTGCATGGGGGGTCACTCCCAGTCATTCCCGTAATCCTTTTCTTCTCCTTTACTTCTCACCATAACTTTGCTGGATGTTATCTATCTAGGCTTCTCAGTGTCCAGGGTCCAATGTTGTCACCTACTGTGTGGCCAGTTCACAGCCTGTCCCTTCCAGAATGGACTCCTGCAGTTTACGGTTGGAGTATCATGTCAGCTCCTTTGTCACTTTAGAGCCTTTCATTTATGTGTCATTTAATATTGCATATAGCTGTAAAAATAAGTCATTATGAGCAAAATGTTGTCACTCTATGGGCAAAATTTCTTTTGCAGGAATATTTTCAACATTTTTAATTGTTTCTGAGTGACTAGTAAGGATAATTTTGTTTCCATTTACCCTCCCACTGTAATGAACATGTTTATTCTGTGAATTCACAAAATCAGTAGATGTTATTAGTAATGTGCTCCTTCACCATATTTATACCTTTGAATCGCTCTTACTATTCTTTTATTCTTCTGCTCCTAATTGTCCTCTATATATTAGAGATTCTTTTAAAAAAACTACAAAAAAACCCACAACTTCAGGACAATAAAGTTCAACTGCTTACATGCTACGACACCTGAAACTTTAAACCAGTTGTTGGTACGGATAAGACCAGGCAGGCTGGAAATGTCATTGAAATGTGGCCATTGTCAGTGTGATATAAAAAGATATAATGTGCAGATTTTGCCAACAAAGTCACAGTTTATTCCACAAAGAGCCCATTTCTATCAGTTATATTTTCCTCCATGTAATACTTTAGCTTACAGAAGAAATAAAGCTATTTCAATGAAAGAGATGAGGAAAAAAGAGTGAGATGGACAAAAATTGAAACACATTTTAAACACAAAAATCCTTTTTTTGTCTTCTCAACAATTCCTGTGTACTATATGCATCTTAAACTGTCCTAGAGCATGTATTTCCAGCAGTTCTCCTATAGAATTAAAAGTGTTAGGTAGGTAAGATGGGGTAGCTTCAGGAAAGTAGAGAAGGTTCCATTTCAAAGAAGTGCAGAAGCTTTAGTACAGAAGTTTTCAGGCTTTATCTCTGCTGGCAGCTGTGATGCAGAAACACGGTGGGAGCTGCACTGGCTCTGCCACCATGGCCTGTGCCAAGAGTGGGTCACACCCCGGAGCAGGATGACCTGAGGTGTGGCTACAGCAATTATTCTACAGCCTTTTTGGCTGTCAGTCTGTGCTCTGAGGAGGCAAGGAGGATGGAGAGGTCTGTTGCATAGGATAAAAGAGGATTTTATTACTCTGGGGAATTTAGGGGCAAAAGACAGAAATGAGAGTGTGCAACAGCTGAAATATGGAGGAGGTTCAACGGGAGGGTGCACATCATCAGCAAATTGGAGAAATTCTGGGGAGGGGTAAAAGACAGGGTTCACAAAAGCATTGTCCAATGAGGGAGGTATGGGGGGAAATTGGGTCACATGGACTAATGGGAAGTGGAATTTTAGGGGATTTCCAAAGGGGAATTCCAAGCAGGGGGGTTGGCACAAGGTAGGATTGACAGGGAATTCAGGATAGATTGACAAGGTGGGTAGGAGGGTATAATTTGGACGAAACCATTAACTTGGGCCATAACAGAACATACCAGTAACAGGAAACACGCTGCAACAGGAACCCATTGTGAAATATCTTTATGGGTGGAACGCAAACTTCTGTGGGCATAGGTTCAGTCCAGCATTTCAAATTCATGAAGTGTTTATACACAGGACTTGTTACAAGTAAGGAGGGTAACCTCTTTGTGTCATAGCTGAGGGCAGCAAGGTGACCAGACTTGTTCACTTGGGGGTTTAGTGTCCAGACCTTCACTTGCATTCCTAAGTGTGATGCAGCTGAGCATTCTATAGAAAGTTCTTGGGCTGAGTCTTGTAACACTCTTCAGTATCTGGAGGCAAAACGAAGCCAGTAAGCACCGAGTAAGATTTTAGAAGGGGTCGTGCTTCTGTCCCTGCTTCACTGAATGTAGAAGCATAATGGTGACATTTTATCTCCTTTTCTGTAGTTCTGATAGCACTCCAGTCCTCTCTGTGCAGCACTAGTGACTTCAGGATGTACAATTTTACTCCATTTTAGAGTACTTTTCTCCAAATTGGTAATGCAAAACTATTAGGATAATTTTGTTAAATCATTAGATCCTCCATCCATCTGTAGCAACCCTTCTGAAAGAGATACCTCTGCTTGTTCAGGATGTGTCTGTAGTTGTTCCTTTCTTTCAAAATTTTGCATGAAAGCAGACACATATACAGGCACTTTTTCTTGTAGATTAAGGCAATAATACATTTCCTTTCAGCTAGATTTGAACAGGTAGGCTCAGAAAGATATTTTTTCAATGCACTTCTGTTTTGAGAACGGTCTTATATGATTTTTTTTACATTTCTTATGGAGTTATCTGAAGAAATATTACATGATATCTGAAAACCAGCTGACAGGTTCTTGCTGTCAGGGAACTTTTACTTTCTAGCAAATTCTTTGTTTCAGGGACTCATTATTTTCAAGTTTAAGGAGTAAAGAAAATGAATTCTGAACAAGCTGAAATTCCATAACCTCTAAGGTTGTATTTGTAATTAATTCTGCTTCAGTGCTTTTTCATTTCCAATTGGCCTTCATCAACTAAACTAGTTAGTATTCTGTTCCCAAATAATTTTTAATAGAAATTTGCATTCTACAGATGTCTTTTCTAGACATGAATAGATGAAGCATTTAATCTAGGCTCCCACTATAATCAGTGGGGAGAAGAATTTGGGAATAAACCACTGGACTCTGTCCCAGGAAAAGGGAGCCTCCTTGTCTTTTGCCTTTGTCCACATGGGTTCTTCACTCTCCCCTGGTCCAGAGCTAGCCAGAGGGACCAGAGAGAAGAGAAAAATCCACAATCATAGCTTAGAATTTTTAGTACTTAGTCTGCTCAAAAGTTCTAGCAATTAAAAAAATTGTTCTGAGAAAAATTAATACCGTATTTAAGTCTATCATGCCCTCTTTTTATTCAGTATGTACCATATAATTAGAAAATGTTTCCAAGGCAGTTTCATGGATGTTGTTTTTTTTTAAAAGGACAATGAGGCCAGAGGGAAGAGATAAGGGTTTTAAATATACAGTTAAGTATTTGAAAATAGATGCTATAATCTAATATCACAGGGTTGAATCTCCAAAACTTGGCAGGAAAAACTTCTTATTCATACAAAAATTACTTTAATGACCCCTTCTGCATGAAAAATGATTTGCTGAATGCTTGTTATTATTTTTTCCTTTCAGGCTGATCACCTGAATGTTCTTATGCATCTCATATATGATTCAGAGCATTGTTCTCTTTCCTTATAGAGATTTTTCATTTAAGTCACTCATTTGTAATTATTTCCATTATGCTGCACAAATTTGCATGAAACACAGCCTAAATAAAAATAATGTTTATTCAATTGCTTGCAAGGCATTGCTCTTCACTAAGACCTGGAGCATTCTCTGTAGTTACAGTAACTACCCAAATGTGAACTCAAGTGAATTAAGATTCTTGCAAAGCCTTGGCTACTATATGAAACAACAGTGACAAGATTATGGCTCTCAGTGGGAACTGATGACTTCATACAGCATACACTCCTTAAGTGAATCTTTGGCAACATTCTGTGTTTTCCCAAATGTGCTTGGCACTTCACTGCCTCTGATACAATCATGTTTTGACTGTGGCAGCTGGAAGAAAATGAAAAGACCAAATTTTTGCCATAGGACTATTGAAAGGCATGAAGTTGAACTACCAAACTGTGAAAACCACAGGATATTCTAACTTCAATAATTAATTTGGCATTTATAACTGACTGAGAGAAATATTTCTATTGTTGGATATTCTCAGCTAAAAGGCAGAGAGAAGACTAATGGCAAGAACCATTGTAGCTTAGGGCTCATGACTGCAAAAACACTTGAGCTCTCTCATGGGCATATGAAGGCAGTCAGGTGATGCATCCTTTACCTTGTCTAGTAGCAGTCCCACTAAATTATCATCTATAAATTGGTGTATGGATCAGATCATTGAAAAAGAATACGGTATTTGCTTCTAAATACCATTCGTTCAAAAAGTCTATGTATCAGACTAATTATCACTTGATGCTTTCTACTGAGGACTTGAAAAGCAAGATGCAGTGGCTACAGGCTTAATATCTGTTACCTAGGATATTGGGACACTGGCATGCTGTATTTAGCCTTAGCTAACCTACTGATCTATCAGGTTTTCTGGTGGAATTCTACAGGAGATTGTTTTAATATTAAAATGATAAATACTGTGCCTTAAGTTGAAAGTTATTTACATTATATTGCATGTACTTATGTCAATGAAATCCATTTTTATAGGCCCCTGGTATTTTTCTTCCAAAGAGAAAAATGCTTTCATGGGTATCTGAATAGCAGTTTAAATAAAATGAAACATGTTTGGCTTACTCTTTACTACTTTATTCACCATGACAACCAGTCCATTTCTATATTATTGCAGCAGACCTTTTCTAACCTCTATTCATCACAGTATTGTTCAAAAATGAGTTTGTGTATATATAGTATATACACATACACAGTGTTTGGGGTTTTTTTAAATAGCACTTAGTAACAAAGCACATTCTTGTGGGCATCCAGATATGTGAGCCCAAACTAGTATACATTTACAGCAAGCTTTATGGGATGCTTGTCTGATGAAAGGCAGGGTTATTAAGATTCAGGAGAGGTTAGAGAAACTTACCAGTTAATCGGAAATTCAATTGTCAAAATGAAAATCTGTTGCGAGGCTTGGCATTTAAATAACTTCAGTGGCTCCTATCTGAAAGGTGAGTGCAAAGGCACTGAGACTTGAAGCACAGCACAGCATGCCAATGTGATTTGCTTGGTAACAGAAAAAACTCAGGATAGGAATGAGAACTAGTCATTGCACTCAATGAATTTTCTGTTTTTTTCTTGACTGAACCCTACTGGTAAAGATTAATCATTTAATACTGAAAACCTACATCAAGAGTGAATATCTATCTATGAATGCTACCTATCAAAGACAGTTAAGCTATATCTCATCAAGTATCTGCAATGTTGATGTAATATCAAAAATAATGTTGATAGGTGTTTTTTATATATGAAGGCATTAGCAGGATGTTTTTTCTGAGACCTGGATGATATTTTTCTTTTCTTAAGTGAATTGCCTGCTAATTAAATTATTTTAATAGCTAGCTGAGACTCATTTTTCTTGCTCGATAAAAATATATAAAACTTGTTTCAAATAACAGAGAGAACAATTGCTTTAAAATAAAAAAAAAAGAAAAAAACCCAACAATAATTCTAAACTTCTCTTTAGGGGCTAATCTTGAACAATATATCTTTTCCCTATAGGAAACCACAATAGTGTATAGGGACATCAGTCCATCTTTATTAACTGGCTGGAACATTAGGAGAGAGGGTTATTTACTTATGATCCCAAGGCCATATAATAAATGTGAGTGTTAGGAAAACATTAATGATTGTAAAGTGGTCCTAAATCCTGAGAGTGCTGATTTCCCAAGTACCCTAACAAGCCAACCAATTGGAAATAAGACACCTTCTGTTGGGGCCTGCTTGCACTGTAGTCAAAATTAGTATGATTTTAGTAAGTACTTCTCCTCGGGTAAATCTTTTCTATTATGTAATTTTTAATGCACTAGAGTTGAACAATCTTAAAATTTATTTATTTATTTATTTATTTATTATATTTATATATTATTTATATATATATATTTATATCTTTATTTAGTTCCTATTGTTTCTCTCAGGAAGCAACATATTTTCCTGTCAGTGAGTTTTTCTCTATATACAGCCTGCATTTTCTTTGACATAATCTAGTGCTGCTTTTTCTAGTTATGCATTGAATACCATGCTAACTAATCCATTCCCACTTGGAAGTTAATAACATAAAGATGTTATGCCTGGTATATATTCTTAGTCATCACCCAAACAAGTAGCTTGTGGTGGTTTTTTTTCTACTTTAATTTTATAACCTCCTTTAATCGTCTCAAGAAAAAAAGTTGATTTTTATTTTCCACTTTACTTAATTTTCTTTTTCCTCAAGACTTCCTCTAGTTTTTCTGTGTCTTTTTTGTCATATACTGCCAAAAATAATTGAAATGTCTTCCACAGTTATTTAGGAGGATATTCTTTAATTTGTGATAGGCAGTTTGAAATAGTATCCTTGCCTTGTTTTGGAGGCATATTACATGGCACACAGGTGCTAAATCTGCTGTCTGTCATTACTTGTTGTCATGGTTTGATATTGGCCAAATGCCAGGCACTCACAGAAGTTGATTGCTTACTTTCTTTTGCTGTAGTTGATCAGAGAAAAAGGAAAAAAATTAACAAAGGGTCATGAGTTGAAATAAGGACTGGGAGAAAAAAACACTCTAAGGGCAAAATAGGTTCAAATTTATTATTAACAGTCAGAGGAGGATAATGAGAAGTAAAATAAGCCCTTTTTTTTTTCCCAGCCCCTCCCTCCTTCCCACCAATAGTGCAGGGAGATAAGGCGTGGTAGTTTGGGTCTGTTCATCACCCAAGGTTTTCTCCTGCTCATTCAGGGAGTCTTTTTTTCTGTTATGCCATGGGGTCCCTTTCATTGGCAAACAGTTTTCCCAAAGCGCTTGTGGCCTGGGTCACTTGTCCATGGATGCAGTCTTTGAAGGATAGGCTGCTCTAGTTTGGAAGCAAGGCCCCTCTCTCTCTGTCTCTCGAAGCAGGGCCCTCTCTCTGTTTGGGTCTCCCACTGGTTCACAGCTTTTCTCTGGCATCACCTGCTCTGGCATGAGCACTTTTCCCACAGGCTGTGAGTGGATCTCTGCATCCTCCATGGACGTTCTGCATTACAGGGGGATGGTTTGTTTTACTGTAGTCTTCACTATGGCTTGCAGAGGAATCTCGGCTCCAACACGTGGACCACATCCCCCCCTCTTTCTTTTCCACTGCCCTTGGTGCTGCCATGTTGTTTTTTCTCATGTCCTCACTTCTTCCTCTTCCCTGACTAGAAGAAAAACTGCTGTTTGTAAGTACCTTTGTCAACAAGTTCTTCTAATTCAAAGATCCTTGCAAGACCCCACAGTGCTGAGAGGTAGATCTCATCTCTGTGTCGTGCCAGGGAATCACTCACCCTGTTTCACACAGTCCTGCTGCATCAACCCAGTGCCAGATGCAGCATCTCCCCACGCCCAGGGAAAAACTGCATGAGCACTGCTTTGATTTTCTTCTTAAATATGTCATCACAGAGACATTACCAACCTCTCCAATTGGGCCAGCTGCATGTCCATGTTCAGAGCCATCAGAGATTGGCTCTGTTGGACATGGTGGAAGCTTCCAGCAGCTTCTCACAGAAGTTACCCCTGTGCCCCTCCCCTGCTACCAAAAAAACAGGCTGTGCCAAATCAACACACTTGTAAACCTTCATCCTGCAGTATGTCTACTTTTACTGAATGTAGGCAGTGAAAATTATTTCCCTTTCGGTATTTTCTTTACACACTATTTTCCTATAATGAATCTCATTCATATATTTCTTTTCTTCAGGCCTCACTGCTGCTACATACAAAGGCATAAACCCAGATACATTTTTGAATGGTCAATATGTTTATGTTTCTTTTAGAATACTTGAAGTTTCAAGTGGAAGCTGAGTTGTCATTTTGACTTTACCTGCAGAATACTGAAGATGCCATTGAATGATATGGAATTTAGCACTGTTTTGGGGTATTTTTGGTTTGGGCTTTTTTTAACATGTATTTTAATTTTTTTTTTTTTTTTCAAAAATATAAAAACTTTTTTATTTCATATAATGTAGATTTCCCTTCAAAAACATTTCAGAAGTTGCCCACATATGTCTGTTTTGATCAGTAAATTTTATTTAACAAATAGCAAATACCAAGGGTGATTACTTACTCTGTTATATGGGGTTCTTTACATGACAGCTGCAAAGACAAAACAAAAGATATAAAGAGCTGAGATATATTTGGCTTTAAACCAAGGAGATTCCTTTACACTGTATATGAAAGGAGTAATAATGCTACAAAATAAGGAGTTTTGGATCTTAACACTGAATGGCAGTGGCTCTGGTTGGCAAAGCACTGATGCCAGGTATTTGGTATTTTACACCTTACAGCTATTCCCCTCTTCCCTGTGTCTCAGCAATGTTCTCATTGGAAGAATTAAATGCATAAGGGAATTCAAAAACTGTTTTGTGTTTGGCAATTCGCATGAAACCATCCAAGACTATTGAAAGGGTTGTTTTCTATCAGATATGATCAGTTAAGTATATTACCACAACCAGTAGAAAATAATAATTAAATTTACATATTTACAACCTGGGTGCTTTGAGTTAAGGAGTTACCTTGGTTCGTTTATGTCTTTTTTTACAGGACTTTATCTGTTAATTGTTCATTATTATGTGCACTAAATAAATGAGAATTTGTGTGATCCTCAGTCAGTAAACATTACTATTTTAAGTCCATGAAAAGTCACAGATCTTTAGCTAATGAAGTGCAAATTTGAAAGCGTCAAAAGTTTCTAATTGTCAGGTGAAATTATTCTGGTACTGGACTTGTGAAGGAAATGACCACTGGGAGAGGTTGCTTATGTTTAAATATGAAAATCCCACAAATTATCAGATTTCTTCTGCCTGATAATAACAATTTTATCAGAGCCTATCACGTTGTCTTGAATGCCAAGCCTGATAAAGTAATTACTCGTTATCCAAAAGCCATTGGAGGGCCACACTGCATGATAACAGGCTTTTGCCTGGTCTTTCCCTCTAAACATATATATAGATGGTTTGTGCATTTTAAAATATAAGGACGTTTCCAGCATTCCAGAAAATCCAGCATAGGTTTTTTTGATCTCTCATATTCAGCATATAAATAAAACTTTCTTTTTTCATACATTCTCACTGCAAACAGCCTTATGTTCATTGAACTCAGTCAAAACCTTTAAAGCATTGAAAATGACCTCTTTCAGTAGGAAAGAAAATTGCTCATGTCTTTCAAATCTCTGTGTTCCATTCCTCAGAGTTAAATAATTCTATTCATGGATTTGAAAAAAATACTGTAATACTAAAATTGATGGGGAAAATAAAGTGGGTTCTTTAGTATATTAAAAAGGAAAGACTTGTTGCTTAGATCAGCATGACCTGACAAGTTAAAATTATGCCTTTACAGGTTAACATTATTTCAAAGGATTATCTTATCTCGTACTTCCTTTTTCATTGTGAAATTCCTTGTGCAAATATGTCACATCAATGCAAACAGGTCTAGACTGCTTTCATGCTTATTCACATGCTTATTCATATTTCATGCTTATATCCACAAAAGAAGGGCTGAATGGCAGTGGAAAACAAGGCTTTCATATGTGCTTTTCCCATAGCAATAGTACTATTGTGGAGAAGATAAATAGGAGACAGATTATCCATTATTGCTCCCATTGCTTCCATTAACTGTTGTTTAGCAGATGGAATCTTAAAACAATATGTTACTTTCTTGGGGTTCTTTAATGCAATTCATATTTCTTCTGTAGAACCCATTGCAAACTTTATTCTGTCAAGAAAAAAGAAATTTGAGTCCTTCAGAAAATTCCTACAAAATAAGTTCACCTGTGGCTATAAAACCATGATCTGAATGCATCCTCTATCTGAGGAGTCGCTACACACTCAATGCACACAGAGAGAATATATTGGAGATTAATCCCTCCTTTATTGCCTCATTATTTATGCTCGTTACCATTTATTATTGCTTCGGGTGAAATATAGGTCTCATTTGTTTTCTGTCAATTTTTATGTTCCTTGCAATATAAATACAAAGTTGTCTAGGTACATTGTGTTGGTGCAATGGTGTTAATCCATAAATTTGACAAGAAATTAAGAATGGGAGAGCTGAGCTATTGAGGAGAATGTTACCTTTGGTTGAAAAAGTGTGGAAGAAGATGACTAATAGTGGCTAGTGTGTCACACAATCTATGTGAGATTTTAAAGGTGTCTAAGGAACTAGAATTTAAGTCTGGTATCTGTATTGGCTGAATAAGTAGAATTCATGGACATGGAGATGAGAACAAAAGAAGGGGATAGTTGACAAAGCCTGAAAAATGAAGTCATGATTCAGAGAAAACCCATTTACATTCTATGAGCTGATAGTAAGAGAGTTGGCGTGGAAGATCCAGATGAGGTAGTCTGTTTTGAGTACTAAAATATATTCTACAAAGTCCTCCCCAACAGAACCTGTGGCTAAGCTGTCAAAAGACCAGAAGAGTCAAGTGGTCAAAGGACTGGATAAAGAAGCAGCAGCGCAGTGAAAAACTAATGACCAGTTTTGATGGGGTGAAAGGTTCTCAGCAGAGAGCCATTGTCACCTGTGTTAAAGGTGCTACAAAGCACGTAGTGAAGAAAAAAATCTTTCGTGGTGAAGCAGAAAAGAAGAAATACTTCCTTTCCCTGTAAGAGCAGGAGTTCTCAAATAAAATAATGGCTGGTAGATTCAGAACAAAGTTGAATTCTAGTTCATGAAATGGGTTGTTGAACTGTAAAAATTTCTATTACACTGTGCCACTGCTTGGGAGCAGAGAGCATCAGTGGACCTCTGCCCACTGGCAAAGCTCTTAGGCAGAATGAAGAATAACAGCATAGGGAGGGGAAAATTATCCATTTACCTAATTTTAAAAGAAGGTGCATCCCTTAAAACTCTTTGCATTCAGAGATTTAAATCTGCCATCATAAACTTTCAAAGCCCAACCTATGGATCAGATTTATCTCTTTTTTTGGCACTGTAACAATATTTGAGTAGTTTATCTTTAGAAATTATCTTAATTACTTGTCATGGCCAAACACTGCTGGATTCTTGAAAATTTGCACTTTGTTTCTGTCCTTGTGGACTCCATTATATACTTTTAAGTCAATGCTTATTCTCTTTTAAGCTCTCTGAGACTTTTTATCTGAGACTTGGATTTCTTTGCCAAAGTTTAATTTCTTTTGCTATGGATGCAGTGATTGTCTCCATATTGTCTCTTAGACATTCTAGTCCCCTCTTCATTAAGAGGGCCCCTTTTTAGGAGAGGTTTGCTTCTTTGTGAGGATGTTTTCCATATCATCTCAAGTTTAGCAATAATGTACTAAGCATTTCTGTTGTACCTAATTTGAATGTAACCATGAGGAAACCCAAGGACAGATGCAATGCATATATAGATATCATGCATAGTAATAAACAAGTTGCTTTTATGCTAAGACACACCATCTCTCTGATTTCAGGACCGTATAATACTGCAGCTTCTTTACATTGAGTTCACTGTGATATGTCAGCCTTCTTATTTGCTGTTTCCTATACCACTTATCTCAAGGAATACAGAGGAAACAGCAAAATGTACATTAAAATTTTTCATTCTTTGTTAAATAATGAGCAACTGCTGTGTGATTACATTTTTAATAACTAACACCTGCTCAAAGAGAGGTTAATTTTCAGGGTATGTATTAAATACAATTATTGATTGTGTATAATCCTATTCTTAGAAGGCTTCTTACTTAAGATTCAATTGGAGATTTGTTTCAGCTAATTAGCGACCATATTTGCCTGGTTATTTCTATTGTAAAATATATTCTTTCTGTATTGAATTCCACAAATCCATTTTTAGCTAAGGAATCTGAGGCTATTCAAAGCAAAGCTGTTGACCTTGTTACAGATAGTTAGCCTAACTCAGTCCAATTACTCAAATCCACCTGTGTTGCAATTAATTATTTCCTGAGGTTATAAGGAACCAGAGAAGTATAAGTAAAATTTATTTTCCAGCAATTTATATTGCTCTAAACTCATACATTTTCATACATTGCATTTTGGCCTTGCATACATTGTATTGCAGGCCTTGAAAAAATGTAAGTTGTAAATGTCTTAAATGTTTTTAAAAGATTTCTTAATTCATTGGATAATATTGTGTAGAAAAAATTAATTTCACATTAATAACACAGGTTTTTTTTCTACTTACGTTCACCCTTGCAACCTCTTAGCATCATTTGTAGGTGTATATCCAAAAGCCATCATGGCCTTAAGTATAAAAATATACATATTTAAATAATTTAGAAAAGCTCTTTCCAAGTTGTAAAATATTCAAGTGATTTAGGCAAGCTCTAGTATACTGTAGCAGTCGACAGTGTTTTAATGTGATGGAACAGAACAAAATGATGTAATGCCACTGTAACTGCACACACTATATCTGACCTATATAACCATCCTAAAACCAATCCAGCTTTCCATTTTACAGTCTGCTTTATTCCATTCCTTTGCTACAGGTGCAAAATGAAAAGACTTTGCAGATGGCATTGATCTGTTTTTTATCATATAATGCTTTAAAGGAAAACAGCCACTGAAAATTGGTGGTGGCTACTACTTTAGACTGTGTGACTGCTCTGTAAAACATTAACTCATTGGTTCCAGAAGAGCCATATAATGAAATTGAAAATTTGAGGTTCAAGGATAGTAAACTACACCTGGATAATGCCATTATGGCAGATTAATTGTAATTAGAGTTTAAAACTCTGAACTAATTGTGTATAAGAAAATAATTTTTTCTCTAGTAAAACTTTTTACTTTAACACCTTAATGGAATTGTTATAAACATGAAGAATACAAATCAGGAAGGTAGAACTATTTGTACTTTGTTGATAAAATATGCTCCCGTGTATAAAAACAGTGCAAGCTGTCACATGGCAAATGCTGCCATTTGTCTACTTAGCACCTGGCTAATGATCCATGACAGAAATATCTGAGCTGAGTGATAACAGTACAGTGATATAATCAAATGTTACAACACAGATTTCACACCAAGGGCTTCAGTCATGTTTTTTAGCCACTTTGCTGTTGAAGACTAACATTGAAAGGTCTTTCTTGTTGAAATAAATCTGTCTGGGTGACAGAAACAATTTACAAAGCTCTAAATATGTTGTTTGGCCTGTTATTTGTAAGATCTAAGTGTGGAATATTCAACTTAAATAACATTCTGGAAGGTATCATTAGGAATGTGCCTGATTTAAACCTGCCTATAAAACTCCATGATCCATAGAGAGGGGTTTTCTCCACACTACTCTCTCTGGCAATAAAAGATAACCTGATATGACTCATCATGATTTCAAGATGCCTCTTATACCATGTTTGCTTTAGCTTTCTGCCTAAATTCTCGCTGCCTCTCAGAAGCTAACAAAGTTTGTAATTAAATAGTTAATTTCAGAAGAGCAGACTCTGCCAGAGGAAATTACTCTGGTGGAATAGCCTTCAGTGCATGAACATTCTTTTTGATCAAATGATTTTTTTAAAGAAAAAAACAAACAAACAAACAAACAAAAAAGCCACATCTAGGTGGAAAAAAAGTGCCCTGAAGTCCAACCCAGACTTATCTCTGTTTTTCTAGATTTTAACAGTATAAACAGTATTTGCCAGCAGATTGTGAAATAGGCCCTTTTTAATGATAATCCTGTGATAATCCAGCATCTCATCAGACAGCACTGCCAAGGTGCTTGTTCTTGAAGACAGCACTTAAAGGGGCAGGTTTAAATATGCCAAGCAGACAAGCTTGACCCTTTCAGGCACAATGATTATGTGCTCTCCTGAGATAATGCTGACAAGTGATTGAGTAACAGAGGCCAGAAGAGACAATCAATTCAAATCAGTTCTACTTTTAATGAGCATGCAAGGCTATCAGGGAAGCAAAGTAGCATGCAATTGGTTAGGTTAAAGACAATTTTAATTTACTCACAGTGAAAAGAAAGAGTGATGCTGACCCTGTGAAATGCATTGCACAAGTTAATTTTTTTGTGTAAGTGTTCTTGCTTTCTATGTCTTAACCAATTTTGCCTTTGAAAGTTAAGATGTCCCTGAGTTATTCATTAATAACATGAAATTCCACACATATCTTGGTGGAGCTCCTGCAGTCCCACAACATAATATTTTATTGTTTGGACCAGTATGGATGTTACTGTCAAGTTAGTTCATAAGTTAATAGCTTGGTTGAGAAACATCCCCTTCCACTAATAAGGATAGATGAAGCCCCTTTGACCAGCTTCATTTGAACTACAGCTATCTCGGACATTCACTCTTTCCCTCGACAGTGTGAAGAAGATCTAGATGTTGGTGACTGACATTCAGAAGTTGGGGGATAATTGAGCTTTCTGCTTGCTTTATTGTAAACTGCCTCAGAGTACATTAATTGTCTTTGTGATCCCAGTTCATGTACTTGTAGTATTCTCAGAAGCAGTTATATTATTCCATCATGACCACCTAGAGATATAAATAGTGTAGGTCCCTCTGGGTGAAGAGCAGGCTGCAGATCAGGCACATTGAGGAAGTACAGAATGGGGCTCTCTGCACAGGATTGTGCTTCTTGGTGTTTTCTGATGGTGTTCACATATCTCTAGCAGAAAATGGGAGACTGCAAAGAGGGATTCAGTGCATAAATAACACTTCTTTTTTCATTTGCTGGGCTAATCCCCAGGCCAGACCTGGTCTGCATATTTTTCTTTGGCAGTGTTCTGTTTCTAAAAATAATCATAGCACCTGTCTCTGCACTTTTGGCAGTGCACTCTCACAGTTCACCTGCTTGAGTGACTCATGGTTTCCTTGTGAGGTGAGAAATAACCCTGTTCTCACTAATCATTAATTAGATCATCTTTTATCTGTGATGAACTCTTATCACCTTGACTGAAGGGACAATGACTTGATTTAAGATCCAGAAACCACTTTACAGATTTGTGTTTAGTCTGGTGCTGCACACATAACTCAAAAGTACAGGCTATGAATGCCAAGCAACCAGCTGTTGTTATCTCTCATAAACTGGCATAATTTGTCTTGCAAGCATATCCCATTGTCTTTTAAATACACATTCATACTAACAAAAGTTGCAATTATCACTGACTCTTTCCCTGGCTTGTAGCCTCAAACATGGCTTTAGGACATAGTCTTGTACTAAAAGATCAGGGATCATATTTCAGAGAGTGCAAAGATAGCTTGACCATAATTCAGTTTTCTCCACGTTTTCTTTTTTCCCTTGCTATCAGTCCAGTTTATTTTCAGCTGTTAAACAAAATTATGCATGTAAAAGCTTTTTCATGAGCTTGATTTCTTTGCTTTGTTTTTCCAAAACTTCTAGATGTATGGAACTATAGGGGAGGCAACTTGTGAGTTGCTAAGATCGTTACAGAAGTTTAGAGAATTCTAGTAGAATTAATTTACGTGGAATTGTTTAGCTCAGTATTCCAATCACAGATGGGACACATGACTGTATTTTACCACTCTACCACTGCTTTTCAGTGAAGTGGTCAGTAATCTCCCCTAGTGTGTATGAAGAGCAGAAGAGGTTCTCTGCCTGTTTTTCAGAGTCACCTGTGATTATATAATATGCTATTTTAAAAGAGCTATAAAGATAAAGAAAAAAAAAGGACAAAAATCCCGTTCAAATAAAGAACATAAATGGCACAAAGGGAAATCTTAGATGCTCTTCATCTGCAGTTTGAGGTCATGTAGCATGAAATACATTCTTATCCCTGCTGCTTTCTTTTCTGTGCCTTCACTTAGGTCAATCAACAGTTGAGACATTATATATTCTCACAATCTTCGGGCAAATGTCACCTTGACCTCTCCAACATTATGCACTTCATCATAAATTTTACCCTGGAACCTAATGTAATCCTTTACAGCTGAGCACACCAAGATGATGTGGACCAAATACAATAAATTCAGTATCACAGCTTTCCCTCTACTGCTGCTGATGTAGCTTTTTTCTAAATTTAACGAGGGTGGTTTGAATAACTGAGTAAGTCCATCTAAAAATATCTCCTGGTCCTAATTTCTAATCTACTACTTAGTAGATCTGTATATATATTAATTTGATTATTTTGAGGGAGCAAAGGGAATTAGGGATATGGAGCAGCTGGAAAACAGGACATGAGACAACAAGTAATGGAGAGAAAAGAGCTCTAGAAACTATAAACTATAATAATTTAAAATGACTTTTAAATTTTTATGCTGTAATTATTGATTAGTACATTACCCTCAGCCATTGTTCTTAAAATAGGAAAAACCTGTTTAATGTTTACATGGATGTAGCAGCCTTAGTGCAGTCTCTAGTGTGGACTGTTGTACTGTGTGAATTGGTTTTGAAGCAGATTATGGTGCTTTGAGACCTCCAGTATACAGATAGGATCTAAGGTCATTTGCTGTAATATGAGAGTATTTACCAGACTTTGCATTTCATCACTTTGGCTGAAACAGAAGAAAATCACTACTTTATGCTTTGGTAATCTATCTTTTAAATTTAAAGTTAATGACTTGTAATAATTTATGTATCATAATAATTTACATCTCATATCAAAGAATAGGATGGGTTAATGGGGCAAGTGATGTTATGATGTCTATGTTTGTTCTCAACACATCTTCACATCAACAAAATAATATTGTGGCTAGTTACAATAGGAAGAGTTGACATTCAGGTAATCCATGCAGTTGGTTTAACAGTTTGAAAATTGCCTTCTAGGAGTGAAAATATAGAAATACAAATAACACAAACCTTACCAAGAAAACTGCTTTCTGTTAGCTGTAAAGAGCCAGCTCGGGTACATCCCCCCACTTCTTCTTTCTTGTGCACATAAGTGTCAGGGATTTCATCCCTGATAAAGTTGCACTTATCCCAGCCTTAAAATCTAGATTCCATGGTTAATGCATCTTGAGCTAGCAGTAAAAGGGGTCTCTCTCTAGCTGAGAAGGTTCAGCATCTCTGCATACTCACTGACTGGCAGCAAGCTTTGTACTTCTGTCACAGGCAAAGCTGGTGGGTGGAGGTCAGATATGCTTTCATTAATGTTTTCATCGTGGTTTTGGTCATAGAAACCAAAGATGATTGAATTTAACCCAAAATAAAGAAAGCCTATGTATTAGGCACCACAGCATTATTTCTTTAAAAGCTTCAATGCAGAAACAAGTAGTTATAGGTGTCTAAGCATCCTAAATTGCATGTCTTGTATTACAGGGCTTTTTTCAAGCATAAAAATTTAAAAAATTTAGTTGAATTACTGTTGAAAGATAATTTTTAAAGCTAAACTTATTGCTAATAGTTTTCCTTAATTATAAATAATTTTTTTAAAAGTGTGTTTTCAACATTAAATTTTTCAAAACTCCTATTAAACTAAGTTCAATTTTAATTTTTCCCTCTCTTTGGCTTATACTGTAGTTATGCTTTTAAGTGCCTGGCAATAATCCTGATATTCTCATTCTTACTCTTTCAATTTGTGTCTCCAGTTAATCCAATGAGTAGAAAAATCCATTATTCCTCATTTCAAGTATTATCACTTCAGGAGACAACCGAAACCAGAGAACTTCAAATATTTCTATAGCCTTAATCCGTGAAAGAATTATATTCCTTGGCTATCCAAATCTTTGTTCACATTTCCCACACTGTGTGGCAAAAGGCATGCTGTGCCTCTGCTTTAATTCTTATGTTCACAGCTAAGTTAATGAAGGTGTATTTTGGGTACTAATGTGCCATAATTAAGGGGGTTTGAGTGTCTGTTTCAAAACTATTAGACAGGAAATTTAAAGTTGCAAAAAGTGCATAAATTAAGAATAGAGCTGACTGAATGTAGTCAAAACACTTTTTTTGTGGATTCAATTTTGATTTGAAACATATAATGAAAAACAAACAAATATTTCAATGAACATTCTCTTCAGTAAAAGACTTTGGTACTTTCCAAGTAAAATGTGCTGCTTGGCAGATGGTGGCTAGAGCTGAAGAGCCTTAGGCCAATTTTATTAGGACCTACAATAAGAAACTGTGTTGAGACTAACTAGCTTTTGATATCTATTTGTTGTATGTAGTCAAAGCCATTCATTTTGCACCTCTATTTTCAACTATTGCCTTGTTCCATGGAAATATTAGCTGAATTAAAGGTACTGCTATGGTGCATTTTAGATTAACCACCAGACTCAGATGTTTTGTAACTCTCTTAACAAAAATAATGTTGCATGCAGAACATTGTATTTTTATTGGAGTGCATCTGTAAGAGATGTATGCAGAAAACAGATGAGTTAATTATTCAGCTCTAATTGGCAGTAATTAATTCCTAGCTGAAACACTGAGGTTTTACTTTTCATCCAAAGTTTTAAAACACATTTGGATTTACAATAAAACAACATAATTTAAAGATGGAAGACAGACTCTATGAAGAAATTTGAGTTCTTTTGAAGCAACATTTGCTTCTATTCTTTCTCACTTAAGTTAATGGCATGAAAATAGCTTCAGAATATACCATTTCTTTTCCAATTTCACTTAGTCACAAATCCTTAATTAGAGGGCCATGACCTTCAATGCTCCAGTAAATTTATTTTTCCTTTTAAATTTGCCTTACAGCAGATACTTAGTTTGGTATCACTCACCACTACATACAGCCTGATGATTAGCTCTTAATTAGTTAATACAGGAATATACAGAATGGTATTCATTTGAATTAAGATGCTGACCATTTTCAGCCTGCCTGAAAGGGCAGTTTTCATTGTCTGTAACTTGTGTCCCAAATACAATTCTTATTTGGAAAAGTAGATCAAAAGCAGAGATTTAAATGGAGGTGGTTTGCTGGGAGGGTTTGTTTGGTTTTTTTCCTTAACAGAAGTGACAGTGCAAGTTGCCTAGAACTAATCATCTGGAGCTGGTGGGGTTTTTTCTTTCCCCAGTATTCCAATGAGTGGAATTGTCCCAGTCAAGTGACCACATATCCCCCTCTTTCTGCTCTGGGCTGGCAAACAGAGTCTTCTTAGTTGGGCTTCTCTGAAACTCAGACCCTCTTTTCTGTTTTAGATGAGACCTGAAACTGTTTCCCAAAACAAACCCTTATTCTTTTTATTCAGAAGTGATATTGTGGTCAGTAATCCAATGACAGTGAAGACAGTCCCAGTGCTTTTTCTGGCACAGCCTGTGATGCCATCCAAGCCAGGGGCAATGCAAATGAACTGGAACAGATGGTTCTGCCTGTTTAAAATTCAGCAGCAGGGAGTATTTCAAAAGTTGAGTGCCAGAAGAATGGAAGTCAAAAAGTTCTGAACTTCTGGCACATCCCATGAATTTCTTTAACCAATACCAAGCAAGGCACAGAGAGTGGCTCTTCACTAGGCTGAAAGGATTATCCTTGAGGAAGGGGCTGTTTCTTCATTAGAACATGTAGTTTTTCTCATTCTACCACATTTATATGTTTAGCATAAATAATTGTGCTTTTTTAATATTTCTCTATTGTGCCACACACACTTGAAAATCAGAAAATAATCCTTTCTAGGGGCCTGACCCTAACCCTAACTGTTTCCTTCAGAATATTTTCTTAGGAGTTATATCAAATGTGAAGCAATCCTCAAGTGTCTCTTGCTTTCATGTTCTGTAACGAAAGCTTAATTTCAATGAGACGTATATTCTGATTGCAAGTGTACAATAAACACTGAAACCTCGTTTTCCAGCAGCAAGTTGATCAACCTCTAGAGGGATATAGCTTTCAGAAATTAGACTAACTTAACTGCTTTAGTAAAACTTCACTTGTATTTCCTAAATAGGTAATGGTCATTCAAATCACTCACAGAAGTATTTTGTGTGTTGTAGGCTATAGCAGGGAGTGCAGACCCATTTGGCCCATTGGAAAATGAAAATGCATTCGTTTGGGTTTTTTAATAAGTAAACAGAATTTGTGGGCTGAGGAGCATAGAGTTTGCATTGATGTTATTTGATTAAGTAATCTGTTTTGTTTTGTTTTTTTAATTAGCAGATACACCTTGTTATGCTACACTGGAGAAAAAATAGGAAATGTGGAAGATCTGTGCAAAATAACTGCAAAGAAAGTGTGCAAATGCTTCAAGCTGTTAATGAGCTGGTTTTTAGTGCACTTTGAGATACTGTATGAATAATAGGATTGTTTTAGGCCCTTGTCTTGAGACAATAGCAGAGTCCATGCTGTGTTTATTGCCACATTACAGTAATTAAAGCACAATTACACAAGCTGAATAGCAGAGGATCCCAGTGTCTACTGAAAAGACCCAAATGCTGAGAGCATACTAAAGAGATTGCCCAGAAATGTCTGGGAGGTGAGCAAATGTGTATTAGCACTAGACAATGCAGGTATTGGATCTAGAACCATGTCATCCTTGTCCCTCTAAGCTGCCTATTAAGAAAATACAACTAAATATTTCTATAATAGGAGTGAAGAATTGGAAGGAAAGCAAGGGATCTCTTTAATTTCCCTTGTGAACCAGATTCATCAGTTTAAAATAACTGCCTTTCAGACAATATGTTCCATCTAAGAAAAACTTCAGGACTGACAAAGTTTCTGAATAATGTTGTCTAAGGTGAAATCTCTCTTTCTTTGGTTTCTGCCAAGCCACAAATGTAATGTTCTGTATTGTCACTGGTTTCATTAAAAAAAACCACAAAGCAGTGCCCAAATACCCTGTTCCCTAAACACAGAAGCAAGTTAAAAATACCTTATACTTTGTTACCAGTTAGAAAATATCACATAATACTTCTCTATTATTGCCAAAATATTAAATGATAGGGGAAGAAAAAAAAAAAAAAAGGCATGCAAGCCAGTTCTGTAGGACTGTTTTTCCTTGATAAGCAAACAGGATTGTACCGTAAGTTTCTGAATGCCTAATCCTTCCTATTATTCATTATACTTTCTGTGTTAGGGATAAAAAAGGAGAAATGAATCCTATTTGTATTAAAACACAAATTGCAGTACGTAATTAGTAAAGTTCAGTAACGCTGATTATCTTAAATAGCTGTCATGGAACAGAGTATGTAGTTGTCTAAATCTCTGATGCCAAATTCTGGGATTGTTTTTCACATTTATTCAGGTAATGTGGTTGTATGTTACCTATTCAAACTGGGGAACCTTGTCAGCAGGTACTTGGATGAGAAGTTATGCAGCATAAGGACATTATTTCAACAGTATTAGAACATAAATACCTCTTTTACTCTGTCTTATATTTATCCAGCTCCTGAGAAAATAAAAAGTTTTTGCAGAAAGGAGCAGTGGCGTAATTTTGTGAGCTACACGGGTGGCAGGGTCCATTTTCCTTGCTCTTATTGGTTCAAGGGGAAAAAAAAAAAAAGGAAGATAAAAATACGCAACAAGAAAATCTGTTTATTGACCTGGGTTTGTTTTTATTTATTAGGGATTTTTGGCTTGGAAAACACTTATTTAATTATGATTTCTGGATTGATTTGTAGTCTTGACTTCCATTAAGGGATTTTCCTATTCTAACAATTTTTTTGGCTGCTCTTTTGTTCTGTCATCCTCAGTGTTTCTTCCTTTCCAGCCCTTTCTAGAGTGCCTGCTTTAGGTTCAGGATGTACACAGATGCTGTATGGATGAGCAGAAGTAGGAAATGCTCAACAAACAGCAGAATTGCTCCAGTGTTTCAGTCAATTGTAGCAAAACCAACACCTCCTTAGTAAGGCAGGGAGAATTCACAGCAGAAAAAAGAGAGAAGTTATTTTGGTTGTGGAGGACATGCTCCTTTCCACATTTTGAGGGTAATGTCTGACATTTCATCATCTCAACTTGGTTGCATCTCACAGTTCTGCACATCCCTGCACAGGCACAGAGATGTCATCAGCAGATTCTCAGTTTTGTTTGTTTTTATGTGAGTGTGTGTCACCAAGACCTGGCAGAGGAATGCAGGATGCTTCACATGTGTTTTTATGGAGCTTTGTTTTAATTATGGCACATAAAATCTTTGCCTTTGTAATGTTACAGAGATTAACTTCAAAAGGAGGTGGTGACAGATAAAAGGGTGGGCTATTTTCTGTTGATTGGAATATTTTTTCAGTCTAGAAAAGAGATATATGAATTAGGCCAAATTGTGCTTACTCTTACAACAGCATTTTTTTTCCAGTTTTTAACCTTATCACTGACATGTTACACATCTCTCAGTAGTAGCTCTACAGATGGAAAGATTAATGTAAGGGAATCATGAAAGGGCAGGACATGTCCTTCATAGATGTCATGAGTATATTTCTAATAGCTTCCATTCTTTCTGGGCACAAGAAATGGTTTGAGGAGGGGGAGAAAGGATAAATTGGTAACCTTAAAGCATATGCTCAGCCCCTGTAAGCAGTGCATTCAGCTGAAGGGTCAGGCATTTCACAGTGATTGATTGCTTTTGCAAGTCTTGAGCCAAATCAAACCAGGCAGCTATGCATTGACTACACATTAGTCAGGGAAAGCCTGAATTTTTATTGTGTAAATTTCAAACAAAGCAAATAAATCTGCTCCTGGTTTTATGTTAATGAAAAACAATCTGTGCTGTGCAATGTCGCATTTTGAATTTTTGTGATTTGGTTTTCTTTTTAAGGTATCTAGATAATGCTTTTGGTAATTCATGCCAATGAAAGTAACTCTTTTTCCTAAAGTTCTGAAATCATGAAGCAGTAGCTATTATGTGCTATCTGCTTTGAAATTTTAGTATATCACTCTATACTACTGTGCACTCTAATTTTGTTTATAGCATTTGATTATCATGTCAATTTACATCCAGGGTAGAAGAAATTGGCTGGGTATCAGCAATAAATTTTAATAGGTTCACCATCTGCATCATTTGGTGTAGCATTCAGTGATTTTTGTCCTGATGTGGCAAACAAGTTATCATTCTTTAGGCACTGCTGATCTTCAGTTCTGCATGACTAACCTAACTGCATGTTGTTCAATCCCTGATGTCTGCTCCACACATTCTAACAACCTCTCAGAAGCAGACATGACATGAAATACCAAAATGGCAAAGGTATATTCTGTAAGTGCTGCCATTTCCAAAATATTTGCTGTGTCCAGAAGTGGTAAGAAAGAATGTATATCAAGAACCAGATCACCATTTAGTAGTGGTGTTAAGGGCTTTGCACAGAATAAAAGATGTGGAGAGATTATACAAATTGTATAATATGATCAACAAACCTAAGAAAATTGATTAGATTTTAGTGCCTGTGTCAGATTGTCTCACACTTTAAGGCTAGCTCAGCAAAAGGCATTCCTTGGCAGTGAAGTGTGGTCTGACATCCCTGTTTCCCTGCGAGGTGCTGGACCCCAAAGCTAGGTTTGAGGGCAACCATGGCAGACAATACCAAGGATCTCAAGAATCTCCCTGTGCAGGATGTTTCCATCTGTTCTGCACCACTCCTGATCCCTTGGTCCTGCCTGCAGGCCCTCTGGGGTCCTTGATGCCAACAAACTGAAATAAAGGAAGAGTCAGCATCTCTGGGCAAAATACATTCAAACTGTACCTCTCTACTGCCCATGGCCAGGTGTCATCTTGCAGCTTTACTTTATTTGCTGTCAGAGGGGGAGTGCATAGGCTCCTGGAGGAAAAAATTCAACAGCCTGAACTGTATATCTGTTTATACAGATTGAAGTAACTAATTTCTTTTCAATAAGCCAGCACTGCAAAGACAAAAGCTGTATGTTTGTAAGCCATACAGTTACCTACAGTGCTTTTCTTTGTTCTTAAATAGATATTGTAAATTCCAACTGAGGTGCAGTGAAAGGACTAAGTTTCGATCTTGTAGCAATGGAAGGAGTCAAGTGCAAAGAATTTCACATGATTAATGCTGTTGAATAATTTCTTCATGTTAATGGAGAATAATTATAACATAACTCGTTCTCCTAACAAAGGTTTGAGTGTCATAGACATATACAAGATCAAAGGGATGTGCCACAGATTGATATTATCCACTATGATCAGTGTTATTTGTTTCAAGCAGGCACATAAAGAGGTGAGATCCAATTTTTTTTTCAGTTAGATGAGAAATAAACCTTTATTAAACTTTTTTTTATACACGATCTGATGTCATTATATAGAGACAAATTCTGCCAGTATCTTACACCTATGTGTTTTCACCTATGTGTTTTTTGTAGATTCTTCATGGTATAAATACATTCCAAGGTCATCACAACACCTTGATTGCAAGTTCTTGATAATTAAAAAAGTTGAGTGAGCCTGGTTCTATTAATGTCAAAAATCTAGCAAAGGGATTGAATACTCGGCTAGATTTTAAGCTTCTAGTATTTCTTTTTCTTCCCTACTTTTTCATACACTGTCCAAAAGCAGTTTTAGGGAGTAATTACTGTCATTTGCTGTGAGAGGCAGGAAAGGGGAGCAGATAGAATCAAGCATGATCATGGCACCAATTTGTTCTCATTATGGTGATGACTGCAATTCAGTTTCTGTTGCATGTTCCCCTTGCTTTTATCTTAACTCCTTTGGTTCAGTCTTGAAATAATACAGGGGATATATTTTTTAAATTGTGGGGTTTTTCTTCCACACCATGTTTCAGATTAAGTCTTGTTAGTCTGGCTACTAAAGATGATTTGGAGAATCTTATGCAAGTTGCTAAATTGTAATTTTTTTCTTTTTAACACTATTTATACTGTGGAAACGTAGAAGAACCAGCTATTCCCTTTCTGTCTACTGTGCTAGGTAAAGAAAACAAAAAACCTGTCTGAGCTTACAAATGCTTAATAAAAATTCTTCATGAGTAGAATATAAACTTGTTTCATATATAAACTGGAATTATTTAATTGTACCAATGAGGACATAATCATGATATTTTCTTAGTTAAGAGTGTATGAGAGAGACCTTGGATAAGAACTGCTTCTGAAATGCTATATATCCAGGATGCTTTTAGAACCAGGAAAATTGTAGTTAGGACTCTAAAAATGGCTCCGTTTTGCTAGGCTGAGAAACTTATTTCCACGATTGTTACTTACATTATCTGACAAATGGTGCTAATGAGTTTTGGCTTCTGGATTCTGCTTAAAATATTCCATTTTAAACACCTCACCAGTGCTGATTCTACTTTTTTTAACTTTGGAAAAGTAATTGCTGCTCCTGGCACTGTTTCCCTGGGGCTAGGTTCCTGCATTTAAATTACTGCCTGACTTTTGATGGCAGATACTTGCAGGCAGGCAATATTAGCTGTTCAGTTGCTGAGTACCTTTCTGATACCATTATATTTTTATAGAGATTGGAAAATTCATCAATTAATTTCCTGTAAAGAAGATCTAGTTGTTATGTTCTCCAAGAATAATGTTTTCCCATTATCAGAATGGAATTATTGCTTAGATCATTAAAATCTATCCCATACAGTGATATGGAAGATGGTAAGAGTATAGTAATCTTGGTAAATTTCTGTGCTTCATATAATTTGAGAACTTTTTACATTAATATTTCACATATCCATGTTTTTTTCTATCTGAGGTGTATTTTAGATAGATATATATATATATACACACATATATATATATGGAATTTTTAGTTTCTTGCATCAAGTGAGTTGACACAAAATTCCAGAAGATAATACTCTCTTATTTCTGTACAGGATATTCTCATTCTTTACAAGTATTCACAAACTTCAACTTTCAAAAATCCCATGGAATTAGCAAAAAATATAAAATTTGATAGAATGACCATTGCAAGAGTGTTGTAACCTCCACCTCTGTGTGCTCCTCTTCTTTGTTCTGTGTCACAAACATGTCTCTCCTTAGACCAAGAGACTCCATAAAAATAAAACTACTCAGAAGTTTCTCTTTGGCAGAATAAGCAATGACATCTATCTGACAGTCAGCTGCTGCATGCTGTGATTAAGAGAAAATGCTCATTTCTCATGAGGATATTGATTATTCCCTAACTTTAGCTCAAATGCCTAGTTGCTGATTATATTCTAATGTGCTGAAATGCTTTTCCCCAGGATTTCTGCATTTAGACATAGTGTCTAGGTTAGGGAAAACAATGTTTTTTATAAAACAACAGTTAGTTGTGATTATTTACAAAGACACCAGTGAGAGTTCTTTGGCATTGAATAGCAATTCTTATCGACATAACCTGGTCCTGTCATACCTTGCAGCTTTACTCTTAGTTTGCACTGATAATTTATTATGAGGTATCTACTTGACAAAAAAAAATGTAATTGTGTAATGTAAGAGTGCCACTGGTGTGAAATACTGATGAGAGAGACATGTAAAAATGCACTTATGGATGGTAAAAGACCAGTGAAATAGTACCAACCACGTGAAAATTCCTTCAGCAGGGTTCTAATCGTTCTTGCTGAAAGTGAACAAGGGTGAAACACCAGTTTATAGTGGTCAAAGTGAACTTGGTGGCTTTCTCTTAATTTCTCTGCTCAGTTCAACAATATTCAGTCCTTGAAGACTTAAAGGAGAAGACAGCCCCACTCAGAACTGAGTAGCAGTGTTAAGTGCTACACTGAATTAAACACTTATTTCCTGTAACAAGCATGTGTGGAACTGCTCATCCTTGTGGAGCCAGGTCCTTCACAGATCTCCAGCAAAACTGACTCACATCAAAACCAGTGGTTAACACAGGTACTTTTTGTTGTGTTTAGTTGAATGAAATGTTATTACTCTTTTCTAGATCTGCAAAGAATTTTAAGAAAAATCTTTTATATAGGTAAAATTAATTGCAGTGATATAGGGCAGATATACAGACAAAAGGAGCCAAGTGAAACCTGAAAATGGCTCAAAACTGAAGAAAGCATGTTCAATACACACATTCCTTGGAGAAGAGGGGAGAAAGATGAAGAAGGATCAAAGTTCACATTGCAACTTCTGCTGCAAATCTGAGCTGCAAGTGCAGTGCTGACTTTGAGATGAGTGGATAGATCTCCATCTCTCCCCCTTTTTAGGCTAGAAAATGTCATTCTGCTAAATGGTTAAGACTGTATCTGTTCAAAATTCCTATCAGAGTAACTTCGTCCACTCAAAAAATATAGTGGGTTGGTGTTTTGTGTGGTTTTGTTTGGGTTTTTTTATGAAATAGCAACTGAGATAGAAGCTGTTTTGTTCAAGAAGTGTCCCAAAGAAAAGGTTTTGTGAGAAACAAAATTAGGTAAGGAAGCAGGCACATGATTGCTATAACTATATATTGCTATATAGTTCTTTCATGTGGGAGATGCAAAATTGGAAATAAATGAACTCTTATTGCTGTAATTGAGGGAGATTTGGGAGTGTGGGGCATACCTGAAGGGTTTTTTTCTTCCTTTTGGTAGACTGGAAATGAGCAGCAAGCCAGATGAAAACAGGAGTAAAGTCTAATATTACCAATTTGAAAGGATCTTGCACTTCAGAAACAATGGCTGGTTTGTGCACCCTGTGGTAAAAGGGGGGCAGTTGCAACTTGGGTCAAATGAAACTCAAACCTTTCAGCCTCCCTGTCCTAAAAGCTCCCCAGCCCAGCACAATGTTTCCTTTGACTCCAATGCTATCCTTTAGAGCTTGTTCAGTGTTTCAAGATGACTGGTTTTCTGTATATTATCTCTTAATCTTGGGAAGAGTTAAAGTACAGCAGGAAGAGAGAGGAGTGGTTTTGGCCATCTTGGTTTGACCCATTTGAAAACAAAACTGATATTGAGGCAGATCATAAAAATAAAGATAGCAGAACATTCATGACACCTCTTCTGTATTTACAAACTTGTGGAACAGTCCTAAGACCAATAAAAAGCAACCAAAAAAAGCCACCAAAACAACATAACAACAACAACAAAAAAAACCAAAACAAAAATAACCAAAACAAAAAAACAACACAAACAAACAAAAATCCCCCACCAAAACCATAACCCTCGGGACACCCCTGTTCCGAGTGCTGAAATCACTATTGTGGAAACGCATCTGAAAAATCAACCTGTGTTGTGTGGTTCCAGTAAATGATTACTGCTCAGCTTTGGAAGATCCTTCTGCCTTTGCTGTAACAGCTCTGTACCCATTCCAGCAGGGCAGGCAGTGAGTCTAAGCAATCAGGAGGTTAGGGACCCTGACTTGCCTGGCTACAGTACTGCCTATGGAACTTTACTGAATCAAGCTTTTAAGAACTCATGCTTTTTGTTCTGTGGCTTTCTGGTTTAAAAGATCAGAGCCACCATATCATTTGGAATGCTGGTGGGCATATCACTGACATTATGCCAGTGTAATGTGTCCCTGTGCTATCCCTAAACATGTCATGAAAACCCTTCAGCAGTGCTATCACACACAGTTGGACAAAATTAAATTAAAGCATGTTTTCATATGTTTGTTTCCAAATATGCATTTCCCTCAGGAAATTCTGTATGGCTGACTGTTGCTTAATTTCACAAAAATTGTTGTCTGAGCAACAACTGGAGCATTATACTCAAACTTGCTGTAGGTAACCAAATTAATGGTAAGATATGAATATTGAGATAGAACTGGGGTTTTTTTATCAGTCATAAGCAATACAGATGGGCAGTAGAGGTTATGGGAAAGCATGAGCCAGAAAAATCAGTGATGTATTATAGATGGATAAAATATTATCTGTTTTCTTGTATGAAACAAATTTGCTGTGTGCCTTAACAGTGTAAGTGAGCACTTTTCCAAGATCCATTAAAAATATTAGACCAGATACAAGGGATAAAAAGAAAACCAGAATGATTTAGAATGAATTGCACTTAAGAAAATCTGGTTAGATTTCCATGCCATTTTCTGCAACTATAAAGTTATGGTTTAAAAACAAGAAAAAAGTTATAGCAGACTATCTGAATAATAAATTGCAATCAATTGCAATGCCTAATTATCTCCTAAGAGGTTTGAAGAGATAGTAATGGATGAAGCTTGCTTTTCTCTCAGCATGAGGGGAGCTGACTAGAACAGCTTCAAGGCTTAAAATAAATAAACCTTTGCTACAAGTCAGAAAAGGACCAAAGTCTTAAATAAAAAATGTGCTGTTTTTCTTGTTTGAATCAGGCAAAGGCAAGAGTGTAATGTTTGTGTATAGATAATTGAAATAGTGTTTTAGAAAGAAGTGTCTTCAAAATTCTCAAAAAATCCCAGTAAAGATTATTTTTCTATACAATGTATTGGCGGGGGGGTGG
>JAOTQP010000680.1:14871081-14885399 GCA_026413545.1 Cichladusa arquata
ACAATGTATTGGCGGGGGGGTGGGGGGCAGGGGAGGAAATATTTGTGAATTATTGGGAGTTCTGCCCTGTGGTATAGGTGGAACTGGTAAAGGAGTCTAAGCTCACAGTCCAAGAGAAAACCTCATCAGGTTTTTTTCTTAAGGTCATTCATTGTATGCTCACTCTATATGGAAAAAAAAAAAAAACCATAAAATTTATCCTCTTTGGTTAAATGCAGTTGGCTTTATCAAGGATTTCTCTTCTTTCTTCCTCCCAACACACCAAAAGGGGGATTTCTGAGCTTGAAAATAAAAAGTCACTTCAGCTTCTCCTGTGTGGTTTAAATTTACCTGGTTTTTTTGGCTTTTTTAGTAGCTTGGGAGTGGATGTGGCCAGGTCTCCTGTGATTCACACTCATTTGCAAACAGAGAAAACAGAAGTATCTGAGAGTTCCTTGCTGCAGCAGTCCATGAAGCAGCTGTTGAATGGGATGTGACTTGTCAGGCTTCTGTATGTGACAGAGTTCAGTGAGATACAACATTTGAGTCTGGAAAATGAAGGACTAAGAGGCTTATAAAAGATAAGAGAAATCAGGGATGTAAGAAGAGTGAAAAGGCAGGTTAGGAGGTTGGCAAAGGTGGTAAAATTGTGTGCTCAGTCAAAAAAGAAATGGGAATCAGAGAGAAGCAACACTTTCTGAGTAAATGAAACCTTGGTGTGCTGAGCTGTAGGCAGATTTGTTTTCTGCATCTCAAGATTTGATGGAGTTAGAAAAAGTGGCTTTCTTTGACAACTGCAATGTGAAAGGATGTGGACATTGTCTTATAAGGAAACTAAAAAAAAAGGCTCAGGTAGGGGATAGCCAAAGTCTACAAAGTTATGAAAATAAAGTGAACGAAAAGCTGGTGTTGATCAAATCCCTTGGTGCTAGAACAAACCTTGGTTGGACTGCTGGGAGGTTGGTTTAAGATAAAGGTTATACTTTTTTATTGAGATGTTTACAAATTTAATGGAATTTGTTGCCACAACAGGCTGAGGAGACAGCTGAACAGTATCAGCAAGGAGTAGAAGCAATTGGACACATTTCTTCTATAAAAGGACTAAATTTTTAATTGCTCATTGAAAGGAACCTTGCAGCAATATGTGCTCTAGATGCACTAACACAGGGGATGGGGGCAAGGAAGCAACATGGCCAGTGGGCTATACAAAAGGGAAAAGCCTGTTTGTTCTCTTAAAACTGTCTTGTACAGCAGTGCCCAGAGCAGAACACTCAACAGGCCATTCCTTATGTTCTTATGTAAGAAAATGTATTTTAATTTCTCTTAACAGGTTGCCATGAACTGTGAACACTTTCATACCTAGTTAACTTTGAATGATTGGATCTGTTTCAGGTTTTTTTTTTTCAGTTCAAGTAACTTATCTCCTTGCTTCAAAATTCTGAGGCATGCACCCTGAATTTTTTATTTTTTTTAACTTCCTTGAAAAATTTATCAAGAGTCCCTGGTGGTTTTGTAATTATTTTACAGCAAGCTGAATAATTGTGGCACTTTAGATCTGCAGTGATAGGTATGGATTAAAACTATATTCAAAACATAAGAGATTATGCTTTTTCATCCTAATGAGGTTCTCAAGCCTGTACAAATAAGACCCCCATGTCCTGCATCCAGTGTTAGGAGAAGATATTGAGTAGCATTATATGAGGCAAAATATGCTGATATTTTAAAAATCAAAGAAAACAATAATTCACATAAGTTTCAAAAAAAAAGTCTCATTTTAATGAAATAAAGATGCTAATCATTATTTAGCCTGAGTAGATGGAGCACATTACTTGTGTTTAGCCTCAGTAGATGGAGCACATTACTTGTTTTTTGCTGTTTCCCAGACACAAATAGAAGTTAAAAAATACTAAAAGCCCCAGAGTCACACATAGAAAGTGAATCATCACAAAAGTTAAATATTTTCTGAAAACAGTATTGATATCTCTGACAGACACTAAATTGCCTGTCAGCGTCTTGTTCTATGAAAAGTTTTTGCTTTTCATAACCAACTTCTCCTTGAGCATTTTCTGTTTGCTCAGAGATCAACCATTTAAAATTTCAGCCATTCATTGGGAGGTTTGCCATGTTCACTTTAGGAATGCCCAAGTGCATTCATGTAACCAAAACAAAAAGCCTTTTATAAGGATCTGTTAGCAGATTACCTTTTTATTTCTGGTACCATGCACTGTGTTATCTTGTCAGAGCAGCTTTATGCTCTTTTTGATAAGCTTCCCTGCTTACATTGCAGCTTTCCCTGCCCCATTCTCTCTCTCTTCCAGTGTCTCCCTTTAAACCTTCTCCCTTACCCCTACTCACACTTCTGAATCTGAAACTTTGAAAGGCAAAATATTCCAGCTAGAGAATTGCTGGCTCTGTGCCCAGTTGTCATCTAATTCTTCTGTCTCCTCTCAGAACCATCCTCTGTCAGAAGGTCACACTTCTCTCAACTCTGCTGACTGTGGTGAGAGGAACAGGAGACAGAATGATTGTGGAAAAAGCTTCCTGGAAATAATTGCTCAATAAATTTAGCCAAGTGCTAAATTTATAGGAGTGGAGGAGGGAGTGTTGGATTTTATTGCTTCCTCTCGATAGAGACAACAGTAGGGTTGAGATTTGAGATGTATATATATATTTTTTTTTTTTTTTTCTTCTACGTCTTTGCCTTTAGTTTGGGCCAAAACTACATTTTCAGAATTTCCATCCTTCAAGGGAAGGGAAGAAAGTTTCCCCCCTTCAATCTGTTTTTATCCATTAAACTGGGGAGGTATTGTCTGACTGGGAAACTTGGCAGAGTCTCTATTTTCAGGAGCTGTGTTTCTGTATCATGAGGAAGTATCTTAAGACCAGTGTAAATAAAAAGTCACAAATTTATTTCATTTGGAACAGGCCTCCATATTTTTTTCTTCCCTCTCAATACTAAATATGAAGAACTTGTGTGAAAAAAAAAAAAAAAAAAAAACAAACAGAAAAAGCAGCAGAACAATGCATGTTTGTGCCAAACTTGTAATCTCAGCAATCTGAGGCTGTGCAGTGAAATGTCTCCCAACAGGCACCCAAAGAGTGCACCCTAAGAACTCAGAGAAATGTTTTAACATCACAGTTTTCAGATGATCATTATGGGGTATCTAAGCTTAAAGTAGATATCTGTGCAATTGCACATGTGCTCTGAATGCTGATGAAATGAGCTCTCTTACTCATGTACATCACTTTGTATTTCATTTTTGCAGACTATCTATTGCTTGTGTTTCTAATAGTTTGTTTTCTGGTTTCTTTAGAGGATACAAATTGTGAAATGAACATGTGAATGGGTTTTCATCATTTGGTTTTGCTTTGCTAGAATTTGGAAATCAGTTTATAAAGGTCCAAGCAGATGTTAGGAATTCCTGGAAAAAACCCCCAACTATTCATAGTTTTCCAGGGTACTTGTCATATTATGAGAAGTAAAAGCAGAAGAAAAGGGCAGATGCATTGATCCTAGTTTCAAATAAACTTATAAGAGATATAGGTTAATGTAAAACTACATTCAAGATACTTCTAGCAAAATTAAATACTAATAAATTAGATATTAGTGAGGAAACGTGAAAGCAGACATGGAGGCATTTAACAAAGATAAAAATATGAACAGAGGAGAAAATAACAAAATTTTAATGAGATCCTGGGAAACAGGTGAAAGAGAAGAGGTTGCTAATGAAATGGTATAATTTTTGTCAGAAAAATTAAGTGAAAATAATTTTTATTTCTTCAATTCCACAAAAATAAAAAATATAATTTAGCAGGCATTGCAACTATTAATTAGTCAATTAATAGTTTTAAAGTCTGCTAAATTCTGATTTTTATAAGACAAGATAGATGGCTGTAAAAAAAGGGCCTAAATGGGAAGCAGTGGCTTTTCACAGGCACTAATGTCACTGATCTGGAATATGCAGCATTTAGTGTTCCAAGTGTGAGAGACAGTGGTTTGAAAGAGCTGAAATGGGGCAGATTCACACTGAGCATAGGAAAAACAGACTTTATGGACTTGCAAGTAATGAACTGCATTGAGGATGTTTAGGATGAGCTCAGTGAATTTTCCCTGAATTCCTGTTGTGATGAATATAACCATTATCCTTGCCAGCTTAGGCAGGAGTAAAAGTTTGCTGATGCCTGGAAATGCTGGAGAGCTAAAAGCCATGAAAACTAACAGTGACACTTAGGATTGTGTGAAACTGAAAGACAATGACAGAAGATATTAAATGATCAGAGATCATTAAAAAGCAATAGAGATGCTAAATAGAACTTGGATTTCTGCCTCTCCCCTCTTTCCCATACTATGAGATGACAGAGGCTTTTAAGGCCAGAAATTATAATGAACAGACTCTTTAAATTATACTTTTACAAAGATGTGTGAAGAAATAGATCTTCTCAATTCCATTAATATGAACTACTTCACATCTACTCACACATCAAATCTGTAATTAATCCTGCACCACCCCGAACATCTTCGTTGTTCCAGCTGCCCTCCCTTGCTGCAAAGCACAGGGTGCTGGTTGTTTTTTAAACAATAAAGAAAAGGCAGAAAAGGCATAAAGAAAGATCGATAGTCCCATAAACTGTCATGACCTGTTGAAAAGATTGACTCTGAACTGAAAATACAGACAGCTCCTCCACCATCTGTTATACCTGGAGATATCTGGCATGTAGCTACAGCAGTGTCAGGTGGAAAATCTACAGGAGACATTCTAAGGTCATAGATGTAATAAAAACAGAAAGAAAGGATGCTGTGTAGGTGTTGGATGCCAGAGATGGTTTCCTGATAAATACCAGTTTGAGGGGGGAGAAATAAAGGAACTTCCATAATGCTAAAGGAAATAAAGGGAGTTCTGAATAAGCACAGGGGGAATAAGATGGAAAAGTGAACTCGAGACTAAGGTGATGCAGGGCCAGCTGCCAGCTGCATGTGTGTCAACAAGGGGGGAGGCTGACTCCTGCAATACCAGCTGAGAGTTCTAAACACTTTCCAGGAGGGGTTTGTAGGACTTTAAAGGTCTGAGAATCTCTAGGGACTTGGGCTTCACATCTACTCATCAATGACATCCTACCAATTAATTTAGCTACAATACAGTCAGTTTAATCTTTTATCATTTAATGGGCATCCTGAAAAATTTAACTATTTCCATTCTTTCAGCCTACTGCTATTTGGAGCACATTCTATGCTTGTTTAGAAAACATTTTAACAAACACTGGCTTGTTTTACTTATGTGCTTGGGTTGGGGATGTTGTTTACATAAATTTAGGGCCAGATCCCTGCTTCTGGGTAAAGGATAAGGTCATCATTACATGCCTGATACTTTAAGATACTGAAATGCATACACAACTATCAAAAGGATAAAAGAGAACTTTATTTTAATAGTTATTTCATCAAATGTTAAAATAATTTCTTTAAATTCAGTTGCAGTAACAGAAGAAGGTGAATTCTGGAACATAAATAGAGGGAAAAGCATTGCAAAGCAGAACTAGAAAATATAACAGATGGTGAGAGAGATTCATTTAGCTGGAGTATTTTTCTGACTAATAATTACATTTGAAAGGCCAAAGAACACACACTCCTTATGATCTCTATGATTGGAAAAGATATGAATTATTTGGAATTTTACTTGATGAGTAATTTCAAAATGCAAATCTGTAGTGGTAGAAGCTCTCAAATTAGAGTGAGGTCATCTGGGCTCCACTAATTCACACCAATTGTGAAGCATATTCAAATTAGTTTCCATCAGCTGTGAACTTGGGTAGAAGCTCATTTTACTGGCAGAAATCTCTGTGGAAAGCACCTATAAGTCAGCAACAGGCAGGTAGTAAGAAAACTCTTTTGATCTACTTATGGCATAATTCAGAGAACTGGGGTTATTCCTGCAACCATGTGATGGTTAAAAAATCTACAAGGAGATTTAATGCACGATTCCGCAAATTTCATTCTGCTTTCCTGGGCTGTTAAATTTTGCATCACCAGAAAATTTAAAAGTGATGTCTACCATTACACTAAAGACAAATAGTACTTAGAGGAGGGTTCCTGACAGGAAGAAAATCCATGGACAGTAGCATGAAGGACTTTATTATCTTTAGAATGTCTGTCTATATCTCTATCTCTGTCTATGTGTTATGTTTTTGGAAGGCAGTTTCTGTCTAACTAGGATTTTATGAAAATACCACCTGAGGAGGTAACTAGCAATGTAGAATTGTAGCATTCCATGTTTATCAACATCCTTTGTTATTTTAAAATATATGTTGGAGAGAAGTCCAGGATTACTCTAGCCTCCCTGTCACATATTATAGCCCAGGAGTTCAGTGTAGAAGCAGTATATGATTAGTACAGGCAATTCCTAAAGTGCTGATGGATAAAGCTGGACAAATTTAGCTTTTGTAATCAAGTAGTATTCCTAGGGTTGCCACATTTTTTTTTCCTTCTACCAGAGTAACTTTGAAATATTTTTCTCTGAATCTGATCTTTTTCTTAAATCTCTCTCTGCTGTTTGTGCATTGCAATTTGTAGGTTTACAAACTTTGGAAAATACACTTTGCCAGTATTAGGCACTGAATTACTTAACTTGCTGAATTAATGGTAAAGGGATTTGAAGTTTGATTCTGTAATACACATTACCTGATTTTTGTTCTGCTTGAAATCAGTTGACTCTTTCATAAGAATACTGGCACAAATATGGAAATATAGAGCTAGATACACTTATTGGCAGTAAAATCTGGTGGGGCTGTTTCTTGTGGAGGAAAATATCTGTAAGAACTAAAAACTCATGTTGTATCTCTGCAAAATATTTGTATCTCAAAAAAGAGACAGGTGAGAATTCCCACCATTTCTACTTGTTCACATTCTGATTTGTTTCAGTCTTATCTGTTCTGTGTAATAAAACTTGTATCTTTCTCTATGTAAATCTAAACTTACTGTGTGATATTACCTGAATTAGCTCTTATCCTACTTGGGCACTGTTTTCAGATAGAGAAATATGTAGATTTCTTTCTGAACTCTGTGATCAGAGAGGTCAAATCCAGAGTTTTGGAAGAATTGTATAATGGTTTCGATGGACTGAAGTTGCAGTGATTTGTAATCCAGCAATGACCTTATCAGATTTTTGCAAATGTTTTCAGCTGTAGTTTAATGGCCACAACCATGTATTAGCAACAGGAGGGTGTGGCTTAATTTTACATTCATTTGACACTGTTGAAAATGGTTTATTATGTAATCAAGAATAAGTATGCCCCAGTGAAATAAATATCATAGTATTGACATCAGTAAGCCAGCTGGAACTCAACCCTTGATGTTCTGCTAATATTCTCTATAGGGAAGCTTGTTCAGATGAGTGTTCATCTTATCTCAGACATCATCTAAGTGTTGTGTGAGTCAGAAATTATCTACCCTCTTCTGGGGCTCCAAAGCACTGCTATCTCTTGTTCTCATTGATCAAGACTAGGAGGAAGTCTTGGCATAACTGTCTGCATGAAAACAGAAAATAAAATACAAGCAGTTATTTCAGATTGCAAAATGGTAGAATTTTGAAAAGATTCATGTAAAAGTACAACCTGTAATAATTCAAACATTTCCCTCATAGCTGTTATATGTGGTTGTATACTTGGAGATTGAAGACAACTGCTCCAATGTACATTTTCCTCATCACCTTCTATACTCAACTTTTTTACCTCATGGAGGAAAAGGAAAACCCTGAAGTGCTTTTCACAAAAAAGGTCAGGCAGAACAGATCACAATTGTAGTGCAAGTAGTGTTTATTTAATTTGATTTTCATGTACCCTTCATTGTCTGCTATCTTTCACATTCTCATTTCCATCTGGAAGGCTGGGAAGGCAGCTGGCTTCCCAGCAGACACCAACTCCACAATTAGGTAGCTGGCATGCAACTCTTGCTTCCCAGTTTGTGGAGCCTGGCTGCCTCACTGGACCTCATGGCACATTTGCCCATTCTAGTCCATTTGCACTGGGAACCTGGCTGCACTTACTGGCCCTGGGTCAGGAATAGGAAGAGTTCAATGAGTTTTATAACAGCAGTGAAACTGTATATGACCAGGCATTAGAAAACATATGAACCATGATGGTTTAGAAGGCAGTTTGTTGAGTTATCAGTACTGTTAACTCAGAAGGAAATGTGTTGAGTATTTCTTTGCTGTGTACTCAGGCTGTCTCATGAGCATGGCAGAAAAATATTCTTCTTATCCTGCTGGCATTAAATCAGAAACATCCTCATGAAACTGTTCCTTGCACACCTTTCTGGTGGCATGTTTTATGGCATGTAACCTCTGAGCAGCACTAATTTTTGAGCCTGTCTTTAAGCCTGTTCTGTTCTCATCTCATTCCTTTAGGCTTGCACAACTCAGAAATACTCTAGACTTCAGGGGTTGCTAAAGATGCTTCTGATGTTCAAAGCCCTTTCTAAGTTTTACTGCATTTTTTCTTGCTTCTCTGAGAACCAGCAGACCATGATCTGTAGCTGTTTGCTTGATCTGATGTTAGCTTCCCTACAGGTTAGAGAATCAAAAATGTTACTGTTTGAAATTAAGGGAGCTGGATGGTTTGAAATCTAGATATAGATAAACAAAATATAAGCAATAAGCTTAGATAACAGATGCACTTGGAGTGTGACTGTATTATATAACACAGTATCTCTCATGCCACAATTTCACAGAAATAACTTGAATGGAGGTTATTTTAGAAATTATAATTGTGGCTCCTGCTGGAATTCCTAGTTCAGCAGTTTTATTTCTTTTTCTTTTTTTTTTTTTTTTTTTTTGTAGCCTGTGTCCTTTCCTTTTCTCCTCCTACTTTCCTGAAGTATTGCAGAGCTTCCCAGCACTCTGTCAAAAGCCCCAGATTCAGATTTTGGGACTTCTCTTACTGACTGTGCTTCTCTCCTTCAGCCAAATCCATCCCCACAAAATATTGCAGATAACTTGGGATCTTCAAATGATCATCAGCCATGCTACCTTTGTTATTAAACCAACTGAGATTTAACCAGTGTTCCAACAAGAGGGTGCTCTATACCACATCACAGAGTGAGAATTTCCTTAGCCCTAATGTATCATGATGAATTCTTCCAGGTAATGTTATTAAAACTAAACCTTTTGGTTTTACTATATTTTTGATTCAATAAGCCTCCTAATAAATCCAAGCCCAAGTCTAGATTTTATTTTTCCATCTTCATTTTCTGGATGTGTACAAGAGTTATCTAAAGAGAACATAACATTTTTATACATCAGTTACTGACACCAGTTATTTACATCTTTTGCTTTCCTCAGCAAACAAGATTTGTTATCTTCCTTGTACAGAAAGGAGCTGCAGGCAGGAGAAAGGGCCACCATGGAAAAGTCAGTAGGTGCCAATCTGCATCTTCCAGCTGCCTATAACCAAGCAGAATTTGAACCAGGGATGGGCAACAGACTTCATTCTTCAGTGTCGAGCCTTGATTTACTCACTGTCCTTTCAGCTTCTTTACTTCTCCATGATAAAAACATCTTTTGTTGGTTTTACAGTGAAGGGGGAGTAGAAAAGAGGAGATAGTAAGCTGATTCAAGAATCAAATTCTAATTAATTTGAACAGTTAGAGACCATTATGCTGCTAAGCCCAGTTCCTCTTTAAGCAGCATAGCTGCAGATGGGGGTTTTATGTTATAGCAGAAGTTCTGTGCAGTGTTTAGTTTTCTAATCTGTTTTCTTAATTTTTGATTTGGCAGAGCTAATCTACAGGTGAAATCTTAAGAAAATAAATGTTACTTCATTTAATCACAGTGAATAAAGTCAGAATCAGTTTCTGTGGCTATTTCATCTCTTCTGGAAAGTGTAATGAAACCTAACACATCAAGAAAAACTTTTGCAAATTATTATATCTTTGATGGCAGTTTTTCTAACTTCTTTTTCTACACTGTCTGGAGCCAGAGGTCACCAGCCACTGCCAATGTGTTCTAGTCCTTTTGTCCAGAAGCTGATTTTAATTCCCTTTATGCTTGAGGAAGAGCTAGAGGTGGTTTGCCACATCCTTGAGGCAGACATGCTGTGTGTATCCTAGAACTGGCATCCACCTGGTGTTAGGGTCAGTCTTGTCAAGTTTCTGGCTGCTGCTGCCCTCCTCCAGCTTTTGATATTGCATTTGCTTAGCAAAAAGAGCACTCCAAGTGTTCCTTGATACCAGATTTTTTTACAAAATTTTTTTCATTGTCCTGTTGCTAATTTGAATGTCTTGGCCAGATTCCAATGCAAGTAATTACATTCTGTCTAATTTTCCCTGGCATTCCCATTGCAGATGTTATTTGTCACTACTTGCAAGAGTGGCACTGCTGTTGAATTTCCAGTGCATATTTGGGTAAGGGAGAAGAAAACTGTGAATGGAGTCCAGAAAGAGTTTGCCTTTCTCCCCTTGAGATCAAATATCACATTAATAACCTGTTTTTGAGGTGGTAAAAAAAAAACCAAAACTCAAAAAACAACAAACACATTTTGGTCTGGCAAGAGTGGTGCCAAAAATGACGTAGAGAAACCTTTGTTGGCAATATGTTCTTTATATCAATTCTTTAATTACGAGAAACAAGTTGGATGTTGAGTTATTACATCTGAACAACTGAGATCCAGAGGTCCAGGATTTCAGATTTTCATCTAGTTTAAACTGATAGGTCCCATTTAATTTGCCTTAGTTAAACTGCATTTATATCAAATAAGGCCACAGACTTTCAAAGACTCCACGTTCAATTTTCATGGTCTCTGTAACCTCTGCCCCTGAAGACCATGATCTCTAGAAATTAACCTTCATTTCATCAGCTGCATAGTAGAAATGGATTCATGACTATGTTTCATCCATCACTGAGGTTCTCTCTCACATTGCTTACACTCATACATTTGGCTTCTGATATGTGAAATAATGCAGGAAAAAATTACCTTTAAGGTGATCTGGGAGATCAGTAGGCATAGAATATTACTTCAAACCTTTATGAATTTGTTAGGTTTTCTTAGTCATGACTTGCTGTGATTTATTATGATAATGTTTATTATGAAAGGCATTTATTATGACCTCTCTGAATCAGATTGTTTTTAACAAATGAGGTTTGTTCTCTAGATTAGTTTAAATGATACATATTCCACAAGTGTTGGAAACTGAATAAGCAGATATCAGCAAGGTGTAGTGTGGCTTCATAAAATTTAATTAAAGATGCTTCTCTAGAAGCTTCAGAATGGAGAATTTATTGTAAGCTGAAAAGCCTTAGCCTATTGCATCCAACGTGGTTTTTATTTCTGTGGTTTCTTAAATTATTCTATCTCTCTAGATAAAGATATAAATGGTTAAATCTAAATCTATTTAGAAGAGGACAGAACGATTTCAATTTTTTTTTAATATTTCTCCCTGGAAATGGCATCTATTTTCACAGCCATAACAGCTGTTTCCACCTCAGTGGCACAAGAACAGATCTCCTAAGTAACTCACCCTATGTTGTATGATGTCTGGAGGAAGAAAAGGCATATAGAAATTTGGCGTAGGACAAATTTTTCCATTAGATCAGTAGAGTCTCTGATCCAGCCAGAACTACAAACAGCACTGTTTTGTTCTGCATGTGCATGGTTACCAGTGTTACCTTCTCGTTACCAAGCAGTGGAGGTAAAAAGGTTTGCAGGGCACTAAGCAGGTCTAGCCCTGCAGATCCCTGCTGTAGGGTAGAGATATTAGGAGCAGTGCAGCTCTGCCAGCAGGGAGCTGAGGGTGAGGTAAATGATCCTGCTGAAAATCTGTGCCAGATCATACAAACCAGGGCTCTGCAAAGGGCATTTTGCAGTGAGAGTCTGATTGTGCCCATCCTAAGAAAGGTGTTTTGTTGTAAGTGGAACTTGTTGTGCAACCTCACTTGGAGGAGGACAGGGAATCCTAACCTGAGAGTCACTTTCCCATAGTTATTTGGGATGTTTTCTTAGTAGTTGAGTGCACACAGATCTTTCTGGAGTTACATCCACCTGCTAAACAAAGCCAGGAGTACCTCACATCTTTACAGGTTGTGTTTCATTTAATAACTGTTTCAAAACACTTTGGGTTACCTTTCAGACCTCCTCAAAAATAGCACTTCCCCAGTTGTTTTATTTAACACCTCTTGTTCAGAGAGCCCTTGGGAAAAAAACCTCTGCTATAACCAACAGAGCTAATAGAAATTTTACAGAATCCTGTTAAGTTTGCTTCTATCTTTAAAAGCTGTTTTTTTTAGTAATACCATGCCAATACCTAGTTTTAACTACAGGGAAAAGTGCCTGGTACATGGACTGTGATGGCTTTTTCCTGTACCTTTTGCCAGAGCCAATATCTCAAAAGGAAATACAGACTTGCTGTCTGAAGTGCTTACAGGAACAGTCTTGTACTTCTTGCTTATGTAAGTACTTGTTGAGATATTTGTGATATAACTATTCTACTTCCCAAGGCATTAGCTGTTCTGCTGAGGAGATATTGCATTACATTGTGTCATGGAATGTTTCTAAATAATAAAAGCAATATAATTTTGGTAGTCTTCTCTTGGATATCAGACTGCTCTACAGAGATCCATTAACATGCAGGAGTGGAGCCTGACTGGTTGCCCAATCTCCCTTCCTCCACTGATTTAAACCAGACTGTGTATGTCTGCAATTCAATGAGGAACTTGTATAAAATTCAATCTCTGTGCCTTATTATTTTTTTCTCCTGCACCTCAAAGCCCTTGTGAGAAATGCTTTAATTAAAGAAGTAACACAATGGCTTTAGTCTCACTGGTTTAAACTTTATATTCTTTCTATTTAAAGAATATAAATATATTAATATTTATATTTATAAATATATTTATATTCTTTATATTTAAAAATTATATTCTTCCCTGCTCTGTAAAGAGAATGGGGGGAAAGTGTTGAGAGGGAGACAAGAAAATATTGTCTCCCTTTGTCAAAAATGATAGAATAGATTTGCAGCAAGTATTGCTTTGTACCTTTGCTCCTAAATATCCATTTTCATAAAGCATAGCTTGAGTTATTGAAAACAGCTTTGAGTGTGGTGATGTGTGGGTAGATGTTTGCCGTTGTTGGGTTAGGAGATCTCACACCATTTGTATTGGAACTATAATGATGCCCATAAAGTGTTTTTGTTCTATGTAGCCCAAGATAAATTCATGGTTTGTGAGATTGAGATAATTTTACTTCCATTAAACAGGTTTTCCACTCACCAAGTGAGCACAGTACTTCTGCAGTAAATATTTTCCCCTCTGTAAAACATGGCACGGCTGAATTCTACCCTGGAATAGCATCAGTGTTCTGACTGAGTCCTACAAAACCCCAGAAAGTCAGAAGTAGGACTAAAATTAGCATCAGATGTTTCAATCTTTAACTAATGCCAGAGTGCTGAGTAAATTCTCTGAAGTGGGGCTGATGGCTTGCTGAAGAGATAGATCAGGTTTACCAGGGCTTTTTGGATTTGTGCCCTATTCCAGCCAAGCAGGCAGGCTGAAGTCCTGTAGCAATGGAATGTCCAAGACTTTTGATTGTCTGTAGGTAACTACCTACAGCTGACATAGGAAGTTTCACTTTTTACCTTACACCTTTTCTTGCTCAGGGCTGATGACATACATACACATATTAAAGGTGGGATTTTATTCAAACTACATTATTTATTAAGTGATTAACTCTAGCAGGTTCTTGACTTGAACAAGAGTCATAGTCATACCCTGAGACTTAGAACAAGCAGTTTGATGTTGTGTATAGACGATGAGAGGCTGTATCACATCTGTGTTGTTTTCAGATCACAGACCTCCCTGTTGAACAATCTTCTGTCTATTTCTGGTAATGAGTTCCAACAGGAACTGCAATTTAGTGGATTCATACTTGTATAACAGATTTGCAAAGTATATATTGTAGGGGCTAGCAGAATTGATGGTCTTTAAATTTACTGTCACTGCTCAGCTTAAGGTACCTTTTTCAAGGAACAGTTAAAGCTAAAGTGCTTTCCAATTATGCTTAAAAAAGTAAGAATGCAGAAAGAAAAAAGGGGAGAAAAACCTCATACCCAAACCAAAATTTTCTTCTGTTATAGAATTATTTGGACTTTCATTTGATATTTTAGCAATTTCATCTTTAAAAACTGTGTATTTGCAGATGCATTCTGGGGCATCTGTGACCCACTGTGAACTCCTATATGACCCACTGTGAACTCCTATATGATGGAAGAGGCAGTTTCCTTTATTGGCAGAGTTGCTAGGGGATCCTATCAACTACTGTTTGTAAATAAATATGAAGTTGCAAACAGAAGCAGGTAGGCATCA
>JAOTQP010000680.1:14885409-14912829 GCA_026413545.1 Cichladusa arquata
AAAAAAATTCTTTTTTTTTTTTTTTTTTTTTTTTTTTTTTTTTTTTTTTATCTTGTAGGAAAGAAATCCTGGAAATGCTAGTCTCTGCTTATCTTGCTATGGAAAAGTTTGTGGGGTTTTGTCTCCTGAATGCTCCTGGAGGAGTAAAACAAGTGTACTCACTAAGGCTGCAGTAAATGACAAGTTATGAGCAATTATCTTGCAATCATTCTCATAGGCCATAGCTTTCAGAAAGATACCATATTGCATTGCTTCAAAACAAAGAGCCTCAGTAATTATTCATCTTTATTTTACCAGATTTATTAAATGGTTCAGTAGCCAGATTCTGGCAGAACAAAAGAAATGGAATAGAAATGTAATTATATATCTGTGCTACAGGTTTGGCCATGCTTTTGCATTTCTAGAAAATTTAATGCCTATTGAAATCATCCATCCTGATGCATATGCAAAGAGCTGTGGCTGTCTTACCTTTCTGAAAGGTCCTATTTGTCATAGGACTGTGAAAATACTCCCAAAACAAACCAGACAAAAGTTTTGCTCTCCAGGCCTCTGCTCCATCAGTTCTCAAACTGCTTGGCTATTACAGACCAATGGGTGTTAAAACTATACTCTCTTTTAAAGCTGCATATAGTCAGTAAATTGCTTTTCTAGAAATCAGTGGAAGCTAAAACTGTGCAAATTCTGTCTGTGCTGCAAAGGATTTTCTTTCTTGTGCACAGTATAAATAACACAGTGTTCAGTGTGCAGATCTGATTAACTGCACTGGCTGATCCGAGCAGGCAGCTCTATTCACGTCCAAATCAATCACACAAGACTTCCCAGAACTCAGCCAGGGTTATGTGAACATATTCATTGATCTTTGGTGGAGACCACAGTAAAGAATTCTTCTTTGATCAGTAAAGCAAAATCATGTTTTCTGGCTTTTGAAAATCAAACTGAAGAGTCCACAGTAAGGATGACTTTAAAACCTACCAACTTAAAATGATGAAAACTTCCAAGTTTTTATAGAAACTCACTAATTTGGAGATATTTGTATGACAGGCAACTTTAGGATACGCTTTGGTTATTTAAAAATCTGCTTTTCTTCCTACATCTTCCAGATTTCACCCATTTTCCAGAGACAAATCTCCTTCAGAGTCCTCTCTTTTTCATTTCCCTCAAGAAATCTAATAACAAAATATAATGTCTCCAGGATTTTTTGGGAGGATGGGGCAGGCTGGTTTTTTTGCTTTTTTGTTTTTTATTGTTGTTGGTTGGTTGGTTGGTTCTGGTTTTGATTGGTCTGCCTTCTTCAAGAATTGTTTGGACATTACTCTCAGGCACATGCTGTGATCCTTGGTGATGTCCAGTACAGGGATAAAAGCTGAACTTTGATGATCCCGTGGGTCACTTCCAGTTCAGGATATTCTGTAGTTCTATGGTTCTTACTCAGGAAAAAAAAAAAAAAGGTGGGAGAGGTTTTTTCATGTTTTCACACTGTAAAATGTATCTGTTGGGGTTTTCCTTCTTTTAAATACAATATTGTTAATATAGTTCTGCCTTGTTAATGTCAGGGAGCCGAAGCTTATTTGGTTATTATAGCATTAACTGGTTCCTATTGTTAAGAATTAAATTCCTCAGGGCTCTGGGCAGACATTCACAGGTTAATGTGAGGAGGCCAACAGTCACCAAAGTATTTGCTTCCACCCACCAGCGAAGGAGGGAGGGAGGAAGGAAGGAAGGAATTGCAGTCAAGGAGGGGGATTGGGATTTGGCTTTGAAACTGCTGGCTACCATCTTGATAAGTGCATCTGCATAGCAGACTTGGTTTACTGTATACTATCAGTGGATAATTATCTTGTTTGTAAAGTGTTATCTTACTGTTCTGTTTACGTCATAGTCCATTGATTTATTTTAAAGTGTACATCATTATCAGGTATACTCAGTACCATTTTTTCATTATTGTTATGTCTACAGGTTTCATATACTGTAGATTTTATGGGCTTTTGTTGGTTTTTTACTAAAAATGTTATTCTAGGAAACAGGAATTATGTGCTTGAAAAACATGACACAGAATGTTCTGCCCTTTGCCGGATTTTACTGTTAATGTCAGCTAAAGTTGCTTATGTTAAATGCTCATTTTGTCATTTAAAACTTGCATTTAGATGGTCTCCAAATTAGGATTTTCCTGGTAGGTGAAAGCCAGAGGCCAGCAAAGCTGGTGCAATGACCATGTGTCCCAAGGTGGGTGTGCTGGGCATGTCAGTGCCTGGAGCAAAGCATTTGTTATGTACAGCACTGTGTCTGCCTGGCACCGTGTGCTGGGGGACTGTGCCAAAGGAATGCACAATCTCTGCTGCTTAGGTCTGTGCAGAAATATAGCAAATCAGTCTCTAGTCACTTGGCAAATGTCAAAATATGCTCTTTGAGCTGAGGTCCTCCCAGTTCCCATGGTTCTCCAACAATATCTGAGAAAATTTTCAAGTACATTAAGAAGAGTCAGGGAAATTAAGACAAAAAATGCAATGTATTCTCTCCTATGGTGACAATTATTTCTCTTAAGTTCACTTTTTCTAGATTTTTACATGTCATTTTCATAGATCTAATCCTTACCATGTTTTGGAAATTATGAGGAGGATACATGGATCCCACTGTTTACCACAGGTCTAAATGCTTTCCATTCTCACTATTGCAGGAAAACAAAAAGTAAAAAAGACTGTGACTCTTTCCATCTTTTTGATTTCAGGCAATCCTGGGAATGAGGGAAATTTCCCTTTGCCCCTTTAGTGCATGCATAAAGGCTAAATGTTTGGAAGGCCATTATGCTCATGGAATTCCCCATGGAGCAGGTGAACAATCCTTTCATGTTATGGTGGTGACACCTGAGGCACCTGGCCTGTGCAGCTGTCCAGCCTACACCTGGGTGGTGGCTTCAGATCCACGTATGTGCTGTAGTCACTGCACATACTTTGAACAGTCCCCTATTCAAGTAACCTGAGCTTGACATCTTCAAAAGTTATGACAGGATGGTTCCCTATGCATATAAGTACTTAAGGAAAATATGTAGTGATTCTCCCTCTCCATGCCAGCAAAGAATCTGTTATATTACTCATTTCTGTTATGTTAGCAGTTAGCTCAAAGGCGAGTCTTTGCATTTCTTGTATTAAATACTGTCTAGCTGGTTTGCACCTAAAATTGATTTTGGAAAAGCCTTCTTTAGATTTCTTGATAAAGTAAGGATTTTATGGGAAATGCTTTAGTTTTGTTTGGCTTTCCTTTTTTTCTTTTTTTTTTCTTTTTTTTTTTTTTTTTTTTTGGTAGGGTGTAGTTCATAAATTCCAGTTTTATCACCCAGAGTACATTCATATGGACTTCAGGACATATCTAGCTTTCAGCTTACTGGTTTTAACTCTGACCTTTTGTATTCAATTGGAATTGACTAAATGGATTAAGAAGCAAAAATCTTTACCTTAAAACTAGCTTAAGGCCAAGGAATGAAGATCCCAAATTCTGCTGGTTCTCCCTGACACACTTGCTTGCCTTTAGCATTTCAACTATTTAAGATGAAAATCCTAACAGGTAAGAAGCAGAAGCAGTTTGCACACTATTCATAGATTAGGAACTTGATTTTCAAATTGCAGATATGTAAGTTGTAACCTGCAGAATGTTTAAGAAAAGCACATTCTATAGATGGCTTCTAAGCCTCTAAGCAGTTACAAATTCCCTGAACCAATTCTGATAACAAAAACCATTTCCTGTTAGTAGTGATGTCCACTGATCACATTTCACCTTGGCTTCTTACTGCAGACTGTAGTAAAAAACATCTTTTTCATAAATTCTAATTAACCAAAGGCAAACAAAAGTATAATTTAGTCTATTCTCAAACTGTCTCTTCATTCATGTATCACAGATGCTGTTACACAAGTTACATGTCAATCATTTTTCTCCAGTATTACTTTTGAGAAATAATGAAAGATATTAATAGAATCCTGGGCTGAGAGTTATAGGAAATGACCAGAGTTATTTTTTGTTCAACTTTTGTAGCAAGAAGTTGCTTTTCTAAGAAAAACTAAGCTTATGCACAAAGGTATAGCAGAGGGAAGAATGATAATACAGATCATAGGTATTACAGCTTGTAAGTGCTGTAATCTAGCATTTAAGACATTGGGGGCTTTTCAGTCCCTGTTTCATGATGAAATGAGAATTCAACATTAGTTTTCATAGGTGAACTTGCTTCTTCAGAGTTCATCTAGTTTAGAAATACTAATTAGTTGCTAATACTCAGCTGAATATGCAGATGTCCATAAACACTGTATATGCACATACACCTAAACACTTGGCTGTGTTTGGAAGGAGGGTTTGGTGTAACATGTATTTCATGGTGCAACTGAGAAATGCTACTTCATGACTTAAGGAGGAAAAGCTCTGAGCCCTGGTGTTTACTCAGCAGTGCAGAGGGGTGATTTGTTAAAATGCCTAAGTGGGAAAGTACAATATATTTCTCTAAGCTGTCCCAATAGTTTGGGCAGTCTGCTCAAGTAACAGACAGAGTCTCTGAAACACACTATAATAATTATTTATTTTAACAGTACCAAGAATATATGACATTTATCAGTCTGAACCTTGTAATAAAACATCTGTAGATCTCAGAGTTTTAAATGTGTGGGTCTGAAAGCAAAATTTAGTATTATTCTTTGCCCTTATTAACCCTAGTGGTTAGCAGGGGAAGTTACTGAGGTAATGTGAGAAGTTACCAATTTCAGGTAGTCAGTATGAATTCCAGTTTTTCTGAGTTAATTGTTTTAGTGTTAGTTTCAAAGTATTTAAAAACAAGTATATTTGGTATTGATATTTTTCTTTCTTAATTACTGGAGTTCAAAATCTCTGTAGTTCATACCTTCAAATTCCCAGGCTAACTAACACGTTCATTGCCATTGTAATTGAGCTGGGACTTGAAAGAAAAGGCAAAAACAGTGAGTTGTGCTTCTTTGAGAGACATCCTTCCAAATAATATCATGCTTAAAATCACATCTTGATGCTGAAACCCACTCCTAAAAGTTAGAACCCAAATGTTTCAAATCTCAGATTTTAACTAAACTTTGTTTTCTTTCAGGGAGTATTGTAGAATCCGCCACACATAAAACATAGTTACTGCTTTTTAAATGCCACTGATGCAGGAGCCATGTGCATAGGACACACATTATCATACATCCACATATGAAACTGTAAATTTAGTCTGCCAGGACTATGCCTTCATCCTGCTCTTGCTGACTTTCATTGCATCTCTGATTCTCCCATATTCTTTTCACTCAATCTCTGATAAGGTCCATGTTCTCAGAGGTATGAAGACTTTTTTCTTACATTTGACAAGTTCTCCAAAGTGGTCATTTCTCTAGGAGGAGACAAGAACCTGGGCTGTTGGACTCTTTCCAAAACTCTGCTTTACTTGAACAAGTCATTTGTTCACTTTTCTTCCTCTAAATTAGGACAACTTTGGTTAACATTGCAGAGAATGTCAGAAGAATTTTTCAAGCTCTACATGAGCTTTTTCTACAAAGAAACTCACAGCATATAGAAATTGTATCTTAATGCTAGAAACTGCCTTCTGTCCAGTTTTTTGTACAATGTGATTGTTTGATTAATCTATAGTACTGCAATTTTTTTGATGGAATAGAGAGAGTTGAATTGAAATAGTTTTAGAAAGATGAGAGCTACATTTGCTGCCACCTATTACCCATTAAAGGGAGAAAACCAGTAACAAAGGCAAACTCAGTGAATTATTTACTTATATTCTGGTCAGTTTCTGAAAGATACTTTTGGTTTGGATTTTTTTTTCGTATGTGGGTTTGTTGGTTTTTGGGATTGGGATGATCTTTTTTTTTTTTTTTTTTTTTTCCCCATAAAAATGTGAAATAACACTGCTTTCTTCAACTGCTGTTTTAAAAGTATTGGATGGAAATTTACTTGCCCTCTGCTCCTTCAGGCACAAATTTTGTCTTGTCAAACCAGACATTTGCAGTGAGTCTTGGAGAATTGTTTCTCAGGCCAAGGTACTGTTTGTGCTCTTCTACGTTAGCAGAATGAAAAGATGATGTTTGATAGCATTGGCAGCTCTGTTACAGGGATGATGAATTCTCCTCAGCAGCCATCAGTGAAAATTGAGGTAAATCAACTCCTTGAAGGAGGCAGGGCAGTTAATTTCAGGAACTGCAGTTAAATAAAACCAAACAATTAATCTTTACTTATGCAATGATTTAAATTGGCTTATTGGCAAAAGATTGTATCTGTAGTTCTTACAGTTGCTGTTATTTCAAAAAAAACCAAAAAAACATATGTTGACTTTTGTGCATATAAAAGCTCATTCAAATCAAAAAGAAAAATGAAGCAGGAATCTATAATCTCTCTTTAGAGAGTTTCCAAATTGCAGGAAGATTCAGAGCTGGGCTTTAGCCAGGACAACTTGATGGGATATTTTCAGAATTTTTAAGCTTACAAATTATATTAGTAGCTGTATTCAACTTTAAGTGGATCTGAAAGTAAACTGCCTTTAGCAAAGCACTGTTTGAAATTTCAGATCCTTGGCTTCTGTTCCTTTTCTTTCACCCCTAGTGGGGCTGTTGCTTTCTCTGGGAAATTCAGTTTTATTCTGTCAAATTCCTGGTAGTTCTCTAGAATTTTTATGTAGCTTGTTAATACACTCAATCTGTGACTGTGGTATACAAAACAGCACCCCAGTTTTGCTTTTGGATGGTAGTTACAGTCTGATCTGGATCCCTGAGGAGTCCATAAACATGGTCTATTTTAATGTCTGGTAGTGTTGGGGTTTTTCTCCTATGTTATTCTGTGGAAGCCAAATGAAATGATAGCCCACACTTCTCAGATTCTGCAGTGAGCTAAATGTGTAGGCCATGCTTAAAGTTCTGTCATGAGTTTATACTAAACCAAGCTTTATTACAATATTATAGTTCTTTCTGTATATCAGAGATATGAAGCTTTAAGATACATGGGTCTAGACTTCTGAGAAGGGATTAGCTTTTTAATAATTTGGTCCTCAATATCAATTTTCTTTTTATAAACTGTAGTTCATTGTTTGTCTTAAATTGCTTCCTGCTATTAGTTTCAATCTGCCACTGATGTTGGATATTTATATTTAAAATCTGCCAACTTTCAACTATAGTCAAAACTAGATATCTTTTAAGGTTTGGGCAATTTATAAAGCAGGTAATCACATTTAACATTTTTAAGTTCTTTTAGGTGATTTTTTGGAAGGGGTTATACTTTCTGTGTGCATGCTAACAAGTGACTTAAATGATTCATAATTGATAATAAATTTCAGTATTTCTACTATGGATGTGTTTGTGTGCTGAGAATATCCAAAGCAAACCTTTGCTCATAGCTCTTCTTTCCCCATCAATGATGATGAGTGATGTTGCTTCTTCTCCTTCTTGCTTGAGTCCTCTATATTTAATTTGCAAAACACTGCCAAGGGAAGATAAAGACTGTTTAGAGGACTGGGGTAGATCTATTTTTTTTCTATCTACTAATTTATTCTCTCATGTTTGTTTTCTTTATTCTTCCTGTATATTTGGCAGGGAGCAGACAAGAATTGACTGTGTTCTGTTGAGCAGCCGCCACTGCCTCAAGCTGTTTCAGTAACACCTTGCCAAAACACTTTTTCTTTCCAGTTTTGTCTCCTTGAAAAAGGGAGGGGGGTTGGGAAAGAGATGTCACCTGAGAGTTGCCTTGGGCCTAACTGGGTTGGTATCAGAAGGTGAAATAGTTTCATCATCCTGAAGTGGAGCAGAAGATACTGAGAAATCAATAAACAAAAAATCCTGCAAACACACATTGTTTCGACCAAAATGGTTTTGGCTTCTATTACTGCTGTCTCATCAGCGTATCTTTAAATTGCAAAGTGTTGCTTGAAACAGAAACTTAAATTAGATCCATATCCTAATATGCCATCTTTATTTGATCTAGTAATTTTACTATGCTTAGAAATTTATCAAAACTGATTTTATTTTGTTACCCATTTCTATCTGAAGAGTTCTCAAAAGTTTTTTAAAAATTGGAGAATACCCCATCTACCTATAGCAGCTGGAATCCTTCCATATGTTGGAAACTTTATAACAAGTATATAAATAATTATTTGCCACCTGTGAACATCTTGCACTTGTTTTAAAATCTGCTTAAATATTATTGTCTTGCTCCATAGACCTCAAAATCCTGGTTTATAGGGACAGATAAATTGTTTCATACAGGTTAAGATTTAGGAGGTTTACAAATGCAATAAAAAATTAACAGTTATTTGTAACTATTAAATAATATATTTTATACTATGGAGTTTCTGAATCATATTTCCCCACACTGTACTGCAAAAGGAGAGCTGTGTCCAAAACATGTCTGCTATTAGCCCATGAGAGCCTCATTCCTCCTGCTGTGCAATTCTTAATGTGCTGTCTGATGTGGAAGACAGTTTAATGAGAATTCTGATCATTAATTAAAACTTAACCACTGAAAATGAACAATTGGTAATTAAGTGAATGTGATGTGATGACTAATTAGTTGATGTTACAAATAGCCAAAATGTAGTTAATTTTTAAGCAAATATTTGAACTGTTTGAGAGAATGTTATGTAACACAAGCAGCAAAACTTTTCTCTGTTTTTTTAATTGCAATCTTAGTTTACTTGAGAATGACTTATAGTGTTCCAAAGAAGGCAGGCTTCAAGGTCAGGCTTAATCAAAAGGTAGATTAAGTCTATCATTGCATGTTTGGCTACAGAGATAAAAAAAGGCAACTTTTTTCATCTCCATTGCTATATAGCTCTCAAATTTACAGTTTATTCCCTGTGCACAGCAGGGAGTTGCAAGTCATTAAGAGAATTCAGTCTTTCCTTAAAACTTACCATCATGGATTTATTTAAAAGTTTAATCATATTCCCTCTTTCATCCCAGTTTCCATAATTTTATCCTATACAGTAAAAAAAAGGTAATGATTAACACTCCACTTCCTAGCAAGCAGTATTTTTATGGTAGCCATTGTGCATAATAGAGGGTGCTGATGGAAATCTTCAGCTGGCTAATTGTGAACAGCATTTGATTAGAAATGCAGCCCTGGAGCAGGAGAGGAACCTGTGCTCCCAGTTCCTCTGCTGGCAGCTCTGCCCAGGAGCAGTTTGGGCACCCAGGGTATCCCCTGGGAACAGGCTGGGTGAGAGGTACTGCTGCCTGGGGCACAGCTGATCCTCCACAGGTCCTCACTGCTGTGCTGGGACCTCAGGACTCCTCCTGCTGCCTTCAGCTCTGGATTAATTACGGATACGGATTGAAATCCATAACTAATTCGTAACTCTGGACTCGTTATGGGGTGCTTCTCTTCTAAGAAAGAGCTGTAATGGGAGTGGAATTAATCCACTCATAGGAAAAAAAAAATTCTCATTCATTTTCCTCCAATGAAACAACCATGTGAGTCTAGGGAGGAAAATAAACCTGTTAATGATAGGTTACGTATTGCTTTCTGTGAAATCATATTCCTTCTGTTTCAATGTAAAAACAGTTGGGGATACACTAGGCTCTCCTGCAATAACCACTGACAGTGGTTTGCTGAAAGAAAATAATTGGAAAGTGTTTTCCTAGGGACTTCTAAGCATAGAGTGAAGAGTAAGAGTAAAGGAAGTCTCAGCTTCTTGTATGGAACAGTCCTTTGGAGGATTAATCATCTCCAGAGGACAAGAGCTACCAGACCTTTCTAAAGGATCACTACTTCAACAAGACTGCTTCATCTGGACTGCTACCACCACCCTAACTAGTGGGGTGTCAGGTTGTGTTCTGACTCTGTCATTGGTTTTCTTTTGTACTATCGCATGTATTTTATTTTTTTTCTCTTTCTTCCTATTAAACTGTACTTCTAACTTGGAGTCTCTCACTGGTTTTGCTTTCAAACCATTACACTTGTATACATAACGGATCCTTCAAACCAAGCTCATTGTTCAGGCACAAGTGTCAAAGATCTTTGACAAGAAGAAATGTGTGTCAGATTTGTGCTAAAGGTAAACCATTTATATGAATATTTTCAGGCTATTGTTCAACAGCTGATTTGGACTTTGCTGTGAGTCCCCTTCCATGAAGAAAATGGCATCTGCTTTTTTGCCATCAAAAGTTCTAGTTCTAAAAATCCAAAATATTTATTGCCCTTTCGGTTTTTTTCTTTTTCTACCAGTGTTGAAGGTCACTGTCCCTTTTAAAAAAGGAAAAGGACTCCAAGAAATTGCACTTCCTGAGGGCATTTTTCACTTAGCTAACAAGTCTTGAACACTTTTTAAGGAAGAATTCCATTTCTTATGCATGTTTCCATATATGAAGTAAAGCAGCCTCTCAGAATGTCAATTAGTCAAAAACTGTGTTTTACAAAAGGATTAAGAAATTAATCTTAAAGGTTAAGAATTTCTGTCCTTTCTTTTCCTTCTTGCTTTACTGAAGGAAGATAAATAGTAAATAAGTTTAAATGTTCATCGGGTATGGCACGCACGTCGAGCTTAGTTTGTACTGTGAAATGTAGTTGATTTCCAGCCATCTAGAGGAGAGCAAAAAAGCTTTAGCTTAGTCAACTCCTGTCATTTTTCATTTGTGGAATTTTATCATCTCCCTCTGGTGGCAAATGTCTGACATATCCATCACACAGTTGCTATGGTGGGGAGGAACCCTTAAGTCTGTTACAAAGCGCACGGTTGTAATCAGCACACTTCCAGTTACAAATATGCAAAGCACATCATCTCTGCTCTCTGGAGCGTAGCTCTGATGGGAGAGAGAATGAAATGTAGATTGGCTGGAGAGCTGGGATTTGCAGTACCCGGTTTGCAAGAATGTCAGAAAAAAGCAACAAAAACAAAGGCTCTTGCAACACAGACCCAAGGATGAAATCCCAGACTTTCATGTGGCACAAAACACTGGCCTGCAAGTCCAACAGTCCCTATCAAAATCTGATACTAAATAATGTTGGGGGTTAGGATCTTTCCTGTTGGTTTTTTGGTTTTTTTTTTTTCCCTCACAGAATTTTGTCCCATAAGTTGCTGGAAACAATAACAACCAGGTACTTAAGAGAAACAAAATAAATGGCCAAGGGCAGGGACAGAAGGCATCTGGCTGTGCTTCTCTTATCTGGGGTATTTTTCAGAGGGGCAGAGTGAAAGGGTTAAAAGCATTGTGTCTGGGCATACTTAGGTGAGGACAAGATGTACTGTAACCAAGCTAGCAAATATTGAGACACAAGCTAGAGACTCAGGATGAAACTTGGCAAGAAATAGGGAACAAACTTGCAAAAATGAAGGACAGAGCTTGCTAAAACCAGTGAGGAAATCACTGAAACAGCTAACAAGAGAGTGCACGTGCCTAGAGGAACAAGGTGAAAAGTGCACGGTGAGGAAGACATCCAGCCTTCATCAAAAGACTGCCAAGGATGACATAGAGCCTTCCTCAGTGCCACCACCACGGTGCACCACACTGTGCTTTGCATATGCTAATCACAGTAATAAGTACTAAGAAATAGTTTGCATAACCACACCTTTTTCTGAAGAAAACTATGAATATTCAAAAAGTATAACCATATAGCTGCTGTGTGCCTGTGTGTGCGCATGTTAGGAGGAGATATCCCCTTCATACCCAGCACGCTAAATAAAGCAAATACCCACTTCTTAAACTTTGTCTCAAAAATGTCTCTTGGCCCAGTTTGAGGTGATTCAAGAGATACCATGAGATTTGGGCTGGTAAAAGAAGGGGCTGGGGCAGCTGCTAGCTCTCTTTCTCTCGAATTTGGAGAAAGATGGTGGGAGCTGCTGCTCTGGGGAGGGAATTCACTGCTGCCACCAGCACACAGCCTGGTCCTGCTTCTTCTGCCATAGGGTGGGCTTCTGCTCTTGAGAGCAGCCACTGGCACCAAATTAACAACCTACCTCACAAAAGAGGGCCCTTGCCATCTGTTCAGGTGCCTCGGGAAAAGACCAGGACCCTGACCCCCTCCCCTTCTGGAGGATGTGTTCCCATGGCTGCGTGTGGCAGCTGCTGTGGAGAACCCGGCTGCTGCTGCCCTGCGCCCGCTGTTCTCATGCCACTGCTTCAACTTCACTACATTGTAGCTTTGCACTCCCCTGCCCTTCTGGGACATCCTGCGGTTCCTGCCTGCCTGCCCAGCAATTCCAGCCACAGCTGCTGTGTTTCTGATATACCTCACCTACCACTGTGGGACCTTTGCTCATCCCGGCCTTCCCTACTTCCTACTCTGAGGTTTCCTGCTGTGGTTCCTTTCACTATCCAGAGAGGGCGCCGAGACCAGCTGCCCTCGGGATTTTTAACAGAGCTCCCTTTCCATCCTTTCCTGCCAGTTGCATCCACCACTGTTCCCATGATAGAGAGAGGCTGGACCACAGCGCCCCCTGCAGGAAAGGAGAATCACTGCACCTGCCCTGCCCGGCCGGGAGCCACCAGCGCCCCTGCTGGCTGTGACCAGAACTGCACCAAGGGAAAAACTGCTTAAAGAGCAGAAGAGACTGTTAATTGAGTTTTCTGTTCATGTTTGTTGTTGTTACCATTGTTGTTGTCTTGTTTTACTCACTAGTAAAGAACTGGTTTTTTTTTTCTCATATCTTTGCCTGAAAGCTCTTAATTTCAAAGTTATACTAAATCGTAGTGAGGCAGTCATATTCTCCATTACAAGGGAGATTCCCACCTTCCTTGGCAGGCATCTGTCTTTCAAACCAAGACAAATACAAATTCTCAGAAAGGACAGGTTTTGCACATAGGAAAATGAAGGATGCCAAAGGGTAATAATTGGACCAAGACTTGCCTTTTGTACTTTTCAAGACACAGAGATGAGAAAAACAAAACACTTGTTTCCTACCCATTGGGGTTTGTGCTTGATTAACATTGTTGTCTGTTAAAAAAAAAAAAAAGTCTTTTTTGAAATTGATTCATCCATGAGAATCAGAAATGATAGCTAATAGTGTGTGCTAATATCAGTACATCTCTGTTTTGGTTTCAGTTTGTAACCAGGCAGAAACACCAGTTACCATAATAGTTTAGATGTGCCAATTTCAATCTACTTATTTTTTGATGTGAGATAGAATTAGGAGCAAAAGCAAGGCATGTTTAAAACTTAAAGGGTGTAAAGAAAAACTTCATTAACAACATAAAGAAATCATAAATTCAGAATAAAACCTTCAGACCACCCCCTACTACCCCCTCCCACACCTTTTTTCTCCTTCTTAACAACAACATACAGAAAGACTTCAGTCAATTGCCAGCTTAAATAATCTTTTTCAGTTCACTCCAGGGAGAGGAGTCACTTCTTTTATGGCTATAGGGATTTTTTCCATACGAAGGAAAAAACAGTTCTCTCATGGCGTTACTTTCCACGAACTCCTCCCATTTTCACAGCTCTCCCAAACTGTGTTTATGGGCCATGCTAAACTCATGGGGAATTTACTTTTAAGAATGAACTGTTCAAAAGCAAAAGTTCTTTTCATTTCTCTTTTCTCTGTTCATACTTCATCCCCAGGAACAGAGATCCATTTTTTCCCTCGGGGCAAAGAATCCTCAACACATATATTTTTACTCAATCTATGAAGCTGAACACTCCAAACCCCCATGTCTTTTTTCCACAGTTTATTTTTAGTGTAGTACAGTCCATCCCTATAGCTTACAAAAGGATTTTCAGCCTAAATTCATGGCATCTCCTCATTCTCCTTCCATCTGGAACTTGACTCCTGCTTCACTGACTTTGCTGTATCCTCTCTGTTCTCTTTCTTCTCACTCAAGGGAGGATTGAAGGTCTGCAAGTCTTATCTTAGCACTGAAAGGGTTAAAATCTCACATGGAAGATGCAGAGGCTGTGGCCAGCCATGCTGGGGCTGTGCCAGGATTTCAGGATGCTCAAGCCATGCTAGGCAAGGGCTGCCCTCTGTCCTCCCTCCACCTTGCCCAGCAAGCAAGGGTGTGGAGGGGCTTTGCCAGGGCAGGGCAGGGCAGGCCCTGGTCGCCTCACAGCTGCTCCAAGCTGGCGGCCATGCCAGGGGGGCTGGGATCGTGGCATCAGGCCTCTCCTCCCCATGGCCATTGGGGACCCCCATTGCAAACAGCCTGGCAGCCTCCTGAGCCCACCCCTGCCCAGCCCGGGCCACATGGGAGTGGTGCCCAGGCTGGTGTCACCTTGTGAGAGGCCAGAAACTAAAGAGAGCTTTCCTGGGGTTTGCTCACTTCAAAATGTGAATTCACATAGGCAGACTAAATTCTCCAATTGGTTTCTTAGGCTGTCAACAACTAAACCAGCCTCCAATTGGTCCCATCTACTCACAGAGGAAGTTTTCAAGGAGGAAAAACCTCCATGTATGCCCTCGTCCAGGTGCCAATCAATGCACAACCAGCACAATCTCCATTAAAACTACTCAGCAAACTTGGAAGTCTACCTTAAAAACTTCCAACTGATTTAAGGTGTAAGGTGACGCTGCCTGTCATGAATAATTTAACAACTAAAGTATTCTGGATCCCAAAAATCATAACTTGAAACAGTTGTTGAGTAATCCATTTAACCTGGCTGTATGACTTTTTTCCCCTGGTCCTATGTATATATATATATATATATATATATATGTAGCTGAATGTATCCACATTAATACTGCCCTTAGTCATCAGTCCTTTGTGTCTTTACAGTTAATCTATGTGTGTGTAGAATATTAGTAGGTGTTCTATATAAATAAACTCCCAAAAGAGAACCAGATGCTGAATGTTATAGCTGAGTAAACAGAACTGCTGAAAGGTGATGTGATATAATATGCTTGGCATCTGTGAGTCAGCATTAAGATGTGCTCCAAATACTATTGCAAACACTGACAGTTTCCAGATACAAAGAACTCAATGTGCTTTCATTAGCGCTGCTGGAAATTGCTCCCACGGGTCGTGATTCTCACTAATTCAGATCACTTATGCAATTTCAGAGTAGGAACTGTTTCAGGCAACTGCAATGTTCACTGATTTTTGCACTGCTTGGTGAACTTTCCATTTAGAGGTTTCCCAGCATTGGGTTTAGAGCTAATACTTCAAGTTCAGTCGTCTCAACTCCCAAAATGCTAGATTAGAGAATGCTACTCACGAGATGCCCCCTGCCCTGCTTAATGATCTGAGCAAAAAAGCAGAGACAGAAGCAGAGACAGTCTGTTGGGTCAGGGCCCTGATTCACCTTAACACTCATATTCATTAATCTTCTGTTTACATAGTTGAAAAAGTACGTGCTCCCTGTGAAGTGAGATAGCTTCATAGTCAAGCTGGATACCTGATTCCTGGCCTGCCTGTCAGTGGAATGTAAATGCACTTCCAGTGTGGGAATGTGCAAAGCCCCAGTGATTAGAGTGACTGGATGTACAGCAGTGACTGCCTGTAAGTGCTGATCACCTTCAATAATGAAGTTTTTCTGACCCGGGGTAAAACTCATCAGTTTAGTTTTACAAAGAGCTCATCCATGCTGGGCTGAATTCTGTATTTTAAGGAAACTTTCCCCAAAGTCCTGCTCTGAGTTTTTGTTGTTACTAGGCACCCCTGAGCCACACAGTCAGTGCTGTTCTGACAAAAGAGGTTGTGCTGCTTTAATACAAAGGATGCTGAGCAGAGAGCCAGAGAAGATTCAGCAGGCAGACTGGCCACAGACAAGCTATGAAACTCTCCTCCTTTTAAAAAGAAGTTCAAGCTGGCACAGAAGTCCTGCCTTCTATGACTGATTGGTTTTTTTCCTACAGGTAAAGCAAAGTTTCTGTGTATTCCCAGAGCTACACACAGCCATGCCTTGAGGTAACTGGCTGACTGTACCTGACCTGTGACTGCAGATCTCTGTGCCCAAGATACAGGAGTGCTGAGTCCCCCCCAGTGCTGCTGTTACCCTGACCATCTCCCAGTCTTTAAACAATTGCTTCCTAAAAAGCAAACTTTCCAAAAGACTGAGCCAAGTAATGGGACATTACAAATCTACCAGTTATTTATCTGAACACACCTTGAGAGCAACATAAAAAAAACACTTGCATTCTTAAAGCCCTAAAGTAAATTCTAGGTAATCATAAAATAAATGTTTTCAAGCACAGTAAGTGTATTTGAATGCAGCTACTGTATTGGTGAAGCACTTGCCGAATTTTTTAATGTGACAGATTCTGAAATATGGAAATCCATACCTTAGGTATGGAGGCAGAAGGGTGAGGCAGTGCTGGGGGTTGGGGGTTGTTTTTGATTAGTTTCTTTGGTTTTATTGTGGGTTGTCTGGCATTTTAAATACAGTCAGTAACAGCAGAAGCAGATAAAATCCTGATCTTAGTCTGCAACTTGTTAATCTATTTCTGAACTATTTTTCAGAGGTTCTGCAATTATGATTCTGTTGGACAGTGTCTCATTCTATGATGGGCTTTAAAAAGTGCTATCAGTAAAATATTAATGTCATTTTTAGTTCTGTAATGTTGTGAAAAGCAAAATTCAGGAAGTGCAGAGGTAGAAATTATTTTTTTTTTTATGATTCTGTCATTTTAACAAAGTTTATAGGTAGGATGAGTAGAGGCAGGAGAAAAGATTAAATTTATTTCTTCTAAGGGGACAAGGTCGAATGTTAGTGAGGATTTAAGCAGTGTGTTTCACTCTTGTGAGCTCTGGGAGAGCTGTGGGCAGAGCTGTGCTGCTGCCTTGCACAGGAGGGCAAACAGTTGCTTTGGAAAAGCTGGTGGATAATTATGTGGGCATGATAATGAGGCACTGGTTTGGTTCTCAGTGTTCTTATTCTGACAGCAAATGCTTGAGCCTCACCTTATGTCAATGGGATAAAATTGTGTAGCCAAGGAACACAGGCATGGCCAGATTTGCAAGAAGTTGATTTTGGTTTGCCCTGAGTTTTTGCTTAGCAGTTTTTGCTTTTCGTTTAAGTTCAAACAGCATACTATTGTCAACACCTCCATAGAAACATCCAAGGGTTATTTTTCTTTTTTTCCAACCAAAGCCATCGGTCTGTATAATTTATACCATGCTTTTGCATTTCCTCTCTCTGATTACAGCCAGTACATAGGGCTTTACTAATCTCTTTGATAAAACGTCCTCTGTTTTTCCTTGTTGCAGGTTTCCAAGCCACATATTTGGCTTCACTTTGGGGTTTGGATTAACCCAAAAGATCAAAGCAAAAGACCATGATCATTTAAAATTTGCCATGATCATTTTGACTTGTAGCCAATGCTTAATAAGTTGGGAATTTCCATGGATGCAGAAGGGATATAACTTCCCAAATCTCATTAACATTCAGAGGGTTTTGGACACATTTCAAGCTTCTTTTACAATCCTATGAGGAACTGGCCCCACTCTGCTTTCCTTTCTAAATATGCATTTCTTAGTTTATTTTTTTTTAATTGAAAAATTCTCCATATTTAAAACTTGCACCTCCCTGGATGATATTAATGTTGCTGACTCTAAGTAGTGTTGACAGCCCAGTATAATTACACATGATAGCAAATGACACCTTGGATCAACACAGGTTACCAAGTAGGTGATTTTCAGATGACTCTTATTCCTTCCAAAAATAAGGGGAAAAGGTGGGCCTTAGAAACCTGACCAGAAAATCCGAGGTTTTTGAAAACATTATCAATTTTTCTTCATGATGTAGTCAGCATGCAGTTAATTAGTGTTCTACATCAAAGAGAAGTTTGGGTCTTTCTAAGACACCTTAAGAACATACTCAAGCCTTTTACAAAATATTACTGAATTGTCATCATTTTCAATGGAAGAGTAAAAAGCAAAACACTTTAAAGCTTAGCAAATTATACATATATAACTGCCTACCTAACATGTATAAGTGTTATTAGATCCAGCCCATCTTCCACCATTTTGGGAATAGAAGAGCAATGACAGCTTATAATTGTTAGCAATGGTTATTAGTTATTTGATAATTACTAAGTTCCCTGACTCTTCAGTGTTTCCTTAACTTTGTAGATCCTGATTTCTGAAGCAGCCCTCTACAAGTCAAATGTTGTACTTTAATAATTCCTATTAATCTGTGTAATTTTATAAACAAAATCAATAATTCCACCCCTTGCTTAAATATTTAGTTTAATAAATGAATTTTAGATCATTGTAGGATCATGCTTTTGCTTAAAAAAGTGCAACTTCTGCCAAGTGCCTGGAGAAATGTCTGTGGGAAGACATGGATAAATAGCAAGACCTGAACTAAATGGGATTTCCTGTGTTCTTGCTTTGTTTCCATGCTGTAGAACTCAGTCTTAGTTGTAGAAAACCTGAGAATGAAATAAAAGTGAGTGTTTGCTTGGCACCATCTTTAGTCCTGGAGTGGTGACCCAGAGAGTGGGAGCCTGAACCTCCTTTGCTCCTGATCTACAGCTTTCAGAGAAAATTTGCTGTGAGGTTTTCACAAATTTGCAGGAACTTTTTTTTTTTTGAACGAGTGAGAATACAAAATCCAATTCAGTAATTGTGTTTGCCTTGATTATATGGCAATGGCCATCATTAAACTCATGATCCCACATTTTCTAACATGGCAGAACAGGAAAGGAATATCTCAGACAGCAACAACTGAAATCCCATCCATAAGTCCTGCAGTGAGCTGCATGTTTTTACAAAGCACCTGTGCAGGTAGTAAACACCAAAGCAAGTATCTTTGTGACAATGTGGGAAAATAATTGAAGAAAATGTCTGTTTTCAGGTGAAGAGTTTTCATTTTTAACAATTCAGTCAGGGTTATGGTTTCATTGTCAGTCAAGTATGAATAGAAACAAAGTGCATGTCAGGAATAGCAAAATATCTTGAACTTCTCAGAAGCCTTTTGTTTTTACTTTTAACTAAAGGAAGTTAAAAAATGCTTTTACAATGCTAAACTTAGATATGGTTAAGACTGGGAATTGTAGTTGCCCCTTCTGTAATTTTTGGTGCTCTCCCTAGTATTCTTTTTTTTCCAAATGTACTCTATTTTATGAACTCAGGATTTTTTCTGTACTAATACATTTTCCTTATCTTCTAATTAAGCACTGCTCCCAGAACACTTATGTTGGTACATTCACATCTGTTTTGGTTTCTCATCATCATTTCAGTTTGGGACTTCTGCAGTTGGCACAGGTGAGGCTGTGACCCTGCTTAAGCTGCCTTTGCTGTCTTTCACAAGTGTACCAGTTTCCAGTTCAGCTAAAGCAGAAATCCAAGCAGACAGCTGCTAGCAAATCTTCTTAATTGAATTTGAGAGTGGCTTGAACAGGTAGATAGCACTAAAATTCCTTAAATCCCTTCAGTTTTCAAAACTTGCATTAGAACCATTCCTTAAGATTTCAGCTCTGCATGAAGTACAAGAGCACTTTGTAGCTTTTCATGTTCAGACATCTGCTGTCTTCCCTTGCAATCACTCACTTCCCTTTCTCCTGTGACCTCTTGTCAGAGACTGAAATGGTTTATGCCTTAAACACTGTTATGAAGTAGTTCTGCCCATTATATCAAAAACTGCATGAAGAAGCTACAACCACAGAAACCCACCTGTCTTTGAAGATGCCTGACTGGAACTTTGGACTGTGAATTAAGCCACCTAGATAAGACAAAGGGGACAATGTTGTTCAACCATCTGAGTTCTAGGGAGAAGACAACAAGGCTGGTGAAAATGAATGCAACCACAAGAAAGCCAAACACAACAGAAAATCATCCCTGTGTGTATTTGGGGTGAGGGAGACTGCAGCCCATAGAGGCCAGGTTTACACAGACTCCCCAGACTGAGCAGGGAAGAGGAGGTTTCAGGTGTAACCTCTGGTCAAAGGCAGTGAACATCCTCCCTTACACAAACTGGCCCAGCTGTGAAACCCCCAAGCCCACAGGCCACATCCACAGGATGTTCACATGAGAGGCAGCTGAGGGGGTGTCATAATCCATCAAAGACCCCCAGAAGTGTCCCCAGAGTCATTGCTGAGGCCTTGCACCACAGCACTGCACTGCCACAAAGTGATGCAACAGACCCAGAGTCTGCTGCAAAAGGCTGTGACAAACTGCACCTCTGCCCCACAGGGGAAGGTGTGCAAGCTGGGCATTCCCAGCTGGCCTGAGCATACATTAACCCATCAGATTCTCTGCTTTTTGGAGGGAACTCACCACCAAGACCAGCTAGAGAGGCCAAACACAACATCATTGGGATCTTGGAGTGGTGATATTTTCTTTAATTTGTATCTGCCACTCTCTTTCTGTCCGCCCACCTCTTTTCTATTTCTTTCTTTCTCATATGGACTATCAAATAAAATCTATACTATTGACTTTGGCATATGATCTTATTTGCACCTGAATTCTGGCAGAGGCATTTCTAATAACTTTGAAAGCTGGACCATAACACCTCTGATGTGTTGAATTAACCTCTGAGATTTCACCCAAAAGTAACAAAACAATGTAAAAAAAACAAAAGCAAAACATTTTTATTAACTGTCATAATCTTTAGCCTTAAATTTGTCTAACCAGTGCAGATAATCTTATTGCTGGGTTTTATGACACCTCATACTTGGTACTTTTTGGCAACCCTCCATTCTTTTATAAATCTGTTTCATTGACAGGTTTCATTGTTGGTTTTTTGTGGTTTTTTTAATGTTGCCAGTTGTGCAGGTCTTTATTCGGTGTGAATCCACATGAAATACTGAAGCTGATGCTGCAGAAGAACTATTGATAAATTACAGTAGTGTACAATGAGAAATCAGGCAGTGACTGATGGATGTTTTTCTACATGACTTACAGGTTGTATCTGAAATCAAGGCTATCCCCTTTTTCTGCAGAGTGCTGTTTGCAGCTATTTTTGTTTGAGGCTTTTTAATCTGAAGGGCTGCAAACAGAGGCTTGGAAGTTTCCTGCAAATAGAATGTTTGGACAGGAAAGCATCATACTTTAACCTAGAGTGAGTTCTTTGCTGATGAAGGTGGTCAGAACATGGGCTGGTAGTTTGTGGGCTGTTATGCTCCTGTGGTCACTGCTGAGGCTGCTTGGTAACACCACATTGCCAGGTATCTCAGATTTCCCAATGCAATGCAGAAGAGATGGAAATACGTTAGCAATGCAGTCTTTGGTAAAAACTCCTGCAGCTATTTTAATACTGGAAAACTAAAAGTGAAAGATCAAGAAAATACTAATGACAATTAAAGTCTTGGGCATCTTTCATTTCACAGTGCTTGAGATGTAATCTTCAGACATGCAGGGCTTTCAGAAAGCTGAAAATGGACTTTTGGTGTAGTTTATATGAAAAGTTACTTAAATATAGGGATAGAACTACAATATGCTTTTAATATTATATTGCTCAGTTCTCAGTGAGTGCTGGGATCATTAACAGCACTTGATACATTGTGTATTTAGCAATTACACAAATGCCATGCTGATATTCTCATATCCCATCCTCATCACTGAGTTACTAACACCAAAGAATATGTTCAACTTTTCACTCATTTCTAGAAAATTTGCTAGAGAAGGATTATTAATTTCTCAGATTTCTCACTGTGAAGCAAATGTAGCTTGAGGCTTAATGTGCTGACAGTGTTTCCCCATTTTTAAAGGTAGTCTAGCTGTCATGGTTACAGTGTAAGAAACCAGTCCACCAAGCTTAATGTGAGTTTCAAGAATGAAAAAAAGGAGTTCGAGTCCTTTAAAGAGATCATTAATAAGAAATTGGTTTAAAAAGAAAGTGAAAACATCTCTGGTCCAATGTTATTTTGCAGATGTGGTGGACATTGTTGGGCTGGTAGAACTGGATGATTTATTTCCAAGTCACAGAAACATTTTCAGAAGGGGAGGATGTTTAAACTTTCACTGTGCTACATGCCATAGATACCCTTTCCTCTCTTTTTACTTGCCTTCAACTCCTATATAATCTTTGTGGCTTCAACGTTTCCCTTCTTCTGCACCCCTAAATTTATCTCTAGGCAAAAATTCCCTGTGATGTCTCTGGGTTTTTTTGAATGCTGCTGTATTTCCCCTCCTTTCTCTTCTCTCGTGTGCTCAACAACCATAGGCATGTGCTCCAGGGTGACAGCAAGAAACTTCTGCTTGGAAAAGCAGCAGCAATGGAGCAGTTGGTGTGGTTGAACACAGCTGGTCTTGAAAGGGAACCACCATGGAAGATCTGGGACTTTGAAAATTTGAAAATCTATAGCTCTGTGCTTCATATGTAAGTGGCAAAGGCCTGAGCGGGGGCTCATGACATAATGGCCAAAATGTGAGAAATGAGCAGTCTGAAGGTGTTTCTTTTATAATGGTTTCATCAACTAGTGAGCTGGAAATGTTCCTTGTTAACATCTCACGTAATATTTCTTGCCTACAAGTAATCTCATTGGTGCCAGCCTCCTGCTGTCTGACTGTTTCCTGTGCTGGGAAGGGGGAACAGCTCTTTTCCTGCCTGCGCCTCTCCTGTGCGGTGTCTCAGTGAACTCATGGCAATAGGACAGAGCTGCCCAGCACATCTTCATGTCACTGCTTACACAAACTGATTTGTTTGAAGCAAATGGTTTCTCAAATGTCATTTGAAGAGCCTCCCCTGAATGCATTGCAGAGTGCTGATGTAACTCATTCTTTAAATGTCCCATTCATGTTGTGATATGTGCAGGAGGTGGGGGTCTGCAAGCAGTCTTTTCCTCAGAAATTCCAGTTGTCCTTTCTATCAGATCTATTGGGGTTGTTCACATCTTTAAAAATGCAGAGTCACAGCTTCCTTGGGAGCTTTACTCTCTTTCCAGAAGGCTGCAGGCATAGCAGAGGAATGCTTTTAGGAGTGACCTTTTATCACACCAGAGAAAACAGTATGATGTTTATTAATTCACTTTTGTGATGTTTTAGGCAAATGTGATGGGTGGAGAGGCAAGAAATGTATTTGGTAATGTCATACTCTGTAAAAACAAAAATATTATAAGGAAATGCTTTGTTATCGTTGCTCACAGTGGTGGCTTTCTGGTTTTCAAAATACCAGCAACATGTCAAATGCTTTCAGAACTCTAAGAACAGCTCTTTACTCAAATAATTCACAGTCATAGCAGGCTGTCATCTGCTGGTGTGCATGTGCATTTTCCATTTTTTATTGCCCTTTTTCACAGAGAAGAAAAAAAGAAAAGCATCAGAATATTCTCTGTTGTTAAATGAAGAGAAAAAACAGGGGAGGAGGACTGCAACATGAGTAGGGAGTTGTTATTTATATGATTTATATGAGTTGTTATTTATATGATTTGTTGAGGGTAAAGTTTGGATGATTACCTCGAATGTTGCAAAGCTTTGCATGTCAGCCTTGATACACAATGAGAATTTGTTGGTAGATACCCAGAGGGAGAATTGTTTTGAATTCTTGCACTGAATTTTGGAGTGTGCCATTCCTGTTTGAGAGGATGAGTAGCAGTTCATTGTGGGCATGTGTGTGGAGCTGTAACCAAAACCTGCAGTGCTGGGGCAGCAAGAAGAGACTCCTGAGTCTGTGCCCATGTGGGGCCTGGCCATGTCACTGCTCATCAGGTACCAGCCCACCCCTTCATGATCATTCTGAGAACAAATCCTTCCAACATGTCGTGAGTGAGTCTTCTGTGAGGCTTAAATATTGCAGTGCAACCTTCCTGTCGCGTATTTTGGGGGAAAAAAACTGCTCAGACCTCTTAAATAATCTAATTTTGTCCATTTGTTTACTTCTGCCAGATTTTCCTTTCCTTTCCTACAGCCCTAGAGCTGCACTTCAAATTTTCACAGTGGTTTACTACATACATTTCTTTCTGAAGATTGGCAGTATATTAACACTGTGTTCTAAAAATAAGTTGGAAAACTTCAACTTGACTCTTAATTGAAGCTTTACTGATTGTCCATCAGGATTCATTTTGCTAAAAATATAAATTAGATCTCACTGGGTAAATTTCAGCCTTTTCTAATCCTTTCTTCTAATTTCTGTATTGACTTGAATTAATTGTTATTCCAGGATTGCAAGCTCTTCCCTAAGACTGTCTAATGACTTTTACCAATGCTCTATCACATTTGCTTTGAATTTTAATGATTCAGGAGATGGAGAGTTTCAGCAGTCATTGTTGCCTAGAGAGGAAATTGGTTTTCATTTCATTTGAAAGTTATTGAATGTGCTGTTCTTTCTAAACATCAAAAAATCTGGATTTGCTGATGATGTTTTGTTTTTTAAGCTCACTTTTTCCATGTCTTGACAAAGTCACATTTTGACCTGAGCAGTATCCTGAATGGTCTCAGAAGTCCTGGTTGGAATCAAGAACTGACCTGGTTTACCTTATAGTTTGTTTGATCTTATGAGCAATTTTCCACACATACCTTGTGTCTCCTTTTACCATGCAAACCAGTTTTTAATTGTCAGGTGAGGGGGGATGGCAAATTTTCTCTTCTCCTGCTTTGCAGAATGCCCTTCCCACTTGTGCTCTGCTGCCTGTGTAACTTCAGGGCTCCCAGAGAACAGCTCGAGTGTTCTCTGGGGACGTGACTTCCCATAACAAGGTCATTGTTTTCTGAAATCTGCAATGTAATGGAAATATAACCTCCTGACATCATATAATCTTACTGCTCAGCCAACTCTCTTTGAGACAAGGTTTTGTTCCAGTAGTGGATGAAATAGTGAATTGCAGTTCAGAAGTGAATTTATGTGGCTGGAGCAGTGAATTCTGCCATCAGCTGCTGGGGTGGCTTTTGCCTCTGCTTCGGTTGGCAAAAAGGGAGAAGCATTTCTGACACACTGGATGTTGTAAAAACTGATAGGAAAATGTTCCAAGTTCTTTTGACCAGTGGTGATTAGTTTAAAAAATATAGTCACTTTGACATATAAGCACTTTCAGAGAGCCCATAATTGAGGCATTTGATCTTTTTTTTTTTTCCCCAGAGCAGTACACAGCAGATTTTTGTGGGGACTGAAGAGTCAAGTTCTGTTTGCTCATATAAAAGCACAGGCTAACAAAACCCCCATATTTCTTTTTCTTAAGAAAGCAGATGAACAAAAGAGGAAAGAGCAAGTGGGGCAGGAAGGATGGAGAGAGAAAAGCTAGACACAAGTGTCAGATAGGAGGAGACTTTGGGAAGACTGAGGTGGGTAACACTGCGCTTTTTCCAAGGCAGATTTAAGATTGCTGTCTTAAGTACTCTGTTATATTTAACGAAAATTCAGAACTTCAGCTAATCACCTTTGAACTTCATTGCAAATGCAGTTTATCCCAGCTCTGGGAGTAATAGTAATAGAGCTTAGAAGTAGAAGGAATTTTTGTATCTCTTTTATTTCTGGGGTTTTCATTCTCTCTTGTTCACAGAACAATGAAAAGTGCTAAAGTGGTTGCGTTTGCAGAAAAAATCCTGAATACCTTGGCATAATTTTCAAAACTGGCAAATTCAGTGAGAAGCTATTCTTCGTATCAAGTTACAAATATCTCCTGGGTGACTCTAGGTGATAATCTAGTAATTGTCATTATTGTCTTATTGTCATTAAGAGTTTAATTCCTAAGACTTATCACGGAAAAGCTGTTGTATGCACAATTATAGTAGGTATGGGTAATCTGCCTGGTACAGTTGCTTCCATTTAGTGAATTTCAGTGGTGTTTTCATGCAGCCTTTTAATTAAGTTAATGTAAAACTCAGTTTCTAGGGCAAGTAATGATTTATGTGCCAGTATTTCAGAGTGTTTGCTCTTGAGACAGATGACTGATGGTTTAAACGGACTGAAAATGTTTCTTCTTTTTCTGTGTGACAGTTCATTAACAGATTATACACAGAAACATCCTTACCTAAAAATCAGATTCATCAACAAATATGTCAAACATACATTTAATCCCATTCACTTGATGAACACAAATAATCCATAAAGGTGATTAATTATTGTCACTTGCTTTATCTTGCATGATCGAACTATAATCGATAAGAGCTATTAGTCTTTCAAGTTAGAGATTTATAGACCTTGGTCATGGAGTAATAGCCAGTATGCACATAAAAATAAGTTTGAAAAGCCTTTGCTTTTACATTCATGTGTCCTTGAGACACAGCTACCAAATTGGATTTCATATCATGAAACGAAATGGATTATAATAATCTTGAATCAAAGAAATCAGAGGGGAAAATGGGTTTGTTAACCTAGCAATTGATTTCTTTTTCCACCTATATCATACTGGAAATCCAGCTACTCAGCATTTTTTAAACTATGTATGCAAAACAGGCTTTTCAGTTCTTCACTTAAGACCTCTTACCCCGTTGGTGTTTAGGTCTTGCTTTGTAATGTGTCAGGATCAACCCTGGGGCTTGCAAACAGCTCAGAGCAGGCTGATTCCAGAACTCAGTGTACTGTGTTCATTGTTGTCAGAGTGATTTGTAAAAGTTACAATTCCAGCTTCCAGTTAGTAACTTGTAAGTTGTCCTAGTTCCTGTGACCTTAAAATTTGTCTCCCCTCAAATTTAAATAATGTGGAGAAGTTAAACTTTTTAATTTAAGGTTGCCTTACTTCAGAATCATAGATCAAATGAAGAGTTCGTTTTTTGTTTTTTTTTTTTGGAGGGGTGCTGCTGCTACCTGGCAGACTCAAGTTAATACTGTCATATCCATTTACCTTACATTTAATTGCTACCTTGTTTTTTTTATCATTGAGGAATCTCCTTCCTGGATTCCCAGATGACCCCTAATTCTTAACACAGAGAGCTGACAAGAAACTCTGTAATAATAAGAGGTAAAAAAGGGTTTTCACCTACTCCAGCCAGAAAAGTACTAGCTGTGGTTTAGTTTTAGGATTAAAGGCTTGGTATGTATAGGTAAGGGGGGGGTGAAAAAACTTAAGTTCTCGAAATTAAGAGATGCACGAATCACCTGGGAGCAGAACAATTCCTATGTTCTTAAAAATATTCTCAGCACAGCTCTGTGCATTTTAATAAAACAAGGTAAATTATGGTTCATACAATGTTCCTGAAGCCTCTGCTTTTCTCAGCACTGTTTGACAGGAATTATGATATTTTGACTGTTGAACTTTCATTTTGACTCCACAGGTGGGAGATGAGTACACTGAGAAAATAGTTCTAGTGTTTCCCTCCTCGTGGATGCACTGTGGTAGTCAGTTGGCAAACTGCTGTTACATTAATCCTTCCACTGCAGATAGTAAATCAAGTATAGAATGGTATCTGTATAGGAGCAGATTAATTTCATCCTATCTCTGTGTGATGGTAGTGGCAGTGAGGTCAAGGCAATTAAAAAGTCCTAATTTTTGTGGACTTATATTTATACATTATTTACTGGAATTATATACTTGGGTCTATTTAAAGCTGTCTTTTGGCTCATCATTATAACTTTAAAGTAAAGATTTCCCACTGAAATGATAAATACTAATTTTTTGAAGTAAGAAATTTGAAGTTTTCTGCAGATGAGAGGCTTTTTATACAGTTGGGTCTCACGTCCCACTGTGTTTCAAATAAT
>JAOTQP010000680.1:14912850-14948781 GCA_026413545.1 Cichladusa arquata
GGTGGTTCTAGGTTACTAACAAATGAACAGCTGAATTTAGTTACTAATCAGGCAAACAATAGATTTAGTTTTCTTTTCAGACTGTTGTTATAATTAGCTATAATACATCAACTGAATGTTTCATCTCCTCTCAACTGACGGGTTTTTTTTCTGTTTACATATACAGACTAGTTTAAATTCTACTTTTATTCTAATATGTATATTTTTTTTAATTTTGCTGTCTGCTGCCTCACCAAAATGCTATCACTAATTTTTTTTTTTTTCCTGAGAGAGTTCAAGAAGTGTTTGGACAATGTTCTCATACACATGGTATAATTTTGGGGCTGTCCTGTGCAGAGCCAGGAATTGTGTCTCTTCCTACTCAGGAAATTCTATGATTTTCATTGATTTTGTATCGTTTAAGATAGTGTGTATATGCTCCACTCCTAGGGACACACCAAACTGAGTTGTAACACATAGGGGAGAAAGAATAGTGTGAGATCTTTCCTATTCCCATTCATGTAAGAACCCCTGGAAATTGGCACAGATTTTCAAACTTCTGTCTAGAAATAAAACTCTTCAGTTTTACCTTCACTGGTGGATGAGGTATGAAACACCCACTGGGATAAAGGATGATGTCTAAGATACCATTCCTGAATTTTGATATATGAAGAGAGAAATCTGCCCCTTCCAGGATAGGGCAGTGGGAATAAACTACTTGATTGTAGCTCCTTTTTAGCCTGGCTTAACCTCGAGACAAAATCACTCTCAAATTGGTGAGAAACCAGTTTAGGCACCCAAGAGCTGAAGCATTATCTATAGTCACACATATTAAAGCCTCACTGCTCTACCACTGCTTCTCATGTGAAGAGAGAGAAACACCTAACTTTCAAGGCTCCAGAGGATTTGCTGAATTTTCCCCATAATAGAAAACTCAGGCAACATTATGTTTGGGACCAAATCAACAGCTATTTAGTTAAACAACAGAAGATAGTTTTAAAGGTATTTATTCTGCTGTAATTTCTAGATGACAAAAATATTAAATAAAATACTGGTATATGTTGGATGGGGTGATAAGTTGAGATTCTGCAGCAATTTCTTCCCACCAGCTGGGCTATAAGTAGGTTGGAGTGCTGGCAGCTGATATTTAGGATGTAATCTGAAGAAAGCAGAAAAGTAGAAGCAAGGGGTAAATTGTAGAGTGAAATGGACATAAATAGAGCAGCAAAAGTAGGAACCTTGATAATATTTTCGTGGAATATAACAACTGCAATTCCTAAATCACTTAACTCTAGGGGAGGATGCTTGTTCCACAACTGATGAATGAGATGTAAAGGAAAGTATTTTTACTGGAGAGCCAGAGTTGTCCCACCACAAAGGGCATCCTAGTTTGAATTGTGATATGGCACAATGATGTTACAAAAACCAGCCAAAGTCTATGTCTGTGTTTAAAAAAACTGCTTTCTGCAAGGGTAATACAAATTTCACATTGTTAGTGTTTCATACCCCATGACATGATGTGTGTGTCTTAAGGGGCTTGATGTTTAGAGTGCAACTCTAGTTCTTCCTTTGTATTTATTAGTTTTTTTGACAATTTATGTTATACAGATTTTGTCACCTACTGTAATAAATCCTTTGGAGCCTGGTGAAAAAGAGAATGTTTGTTCCTGTTTCATGAATACAGCCAATTTCTTCAGATTCTCCAGGGAGTAAATGGAGACAAGTTTTCACTTTCAGCATCTGTGTGTTACTGCTGGCATCTGGCAGCCCACTGCTGGTAATAAAAAAGGTACAAAATATACTGATTTATTTGTACACTACTCTTCCTAGCTTGCATCAAGTTTCCTCTTCTGAAAGATGCCACTGAGTTTAGGAGTAACAATTTGGCCTAATGGACCAGTGATCGCTGCCTGCCAGGGAAGCTGGAAGAAGTATAAATATTTTCCTTCCATTTCAACACATGTTTATCTTTCACTAATGTATTTTCTGAGGTTAAATATGTGACTGATTCATTCCAGGTCTGTATGGTCACAACTGGGCACTTTTTCAGTCATCAGCTGTTGTTCACTGCAGCTTGACCATGTCAAGATTATTGGGTGCCATTTGCTCCAATGGCTGCTACTGTCTTCTGGTGTAAGTGCTCATTAGCAGTGCTTTCATGTGCATTTCTTTACTGTAGGTCTAAAGCAGATATTTAAAATTAAGTTAATTTCCCTTTTGGTGATATTTTCTGTGTTTCTATTCCATTTCCTTCTCTGTACTTAAAAGAGACAGCAGTCTGGCATGGCATAGCTAGAGATGATTAGCAGTTTCTCTTAGGGATTTCTGACAGGCTAGGAAAGCAGGTATATCCAGCCTGACTCCTCAGATCCTGTCTTCTTACTTAATCAGTTGCCATTCATTACTTCTAAACAAGTCTTGCAGCAACTGCAGAGTGAGTTTTGCAAGCACTCCATATTTCAAGAACCTGAAGGATATCTAATGTGTGTGGGGCTTAGTTTATTTATAAAGTTAGGTATAAAAAACATTCAGGAATGAAAGTAACAGCTCCAAACTCACTCACATGCCCAGATGGAAAATCTTTACGTATAATCCAACATATTTTGAGTTTGCCCTTTGAGTTTAGATGGGCTGATCCCTAGCTCCCTGTGCCTCCCAGGGCAGTGTGTCCTGCAGCCTTGCCCTGCTGTGCCTGCGTTTGGGGAGCCTGCAGTGATGACACTGGTGGTGCTGCCTTCCTACGATTTGTAACCAGAGCTGTACTGTGTTAAAAAGGTCACCAACAGATTGGAAAATGATGAATGCTTTAGCGCTGCTTCAAATCATTACACTTTGATCAGAGGTAAATTGATTTGTATTTTAAGCCTATCCTTCAAGTTTAAGGCCTGTTGATGCTATTGAATGATGTGTCACCAGATTTTTTATGACAGTAATTTCTATTGTCTGATATAAATAAATTTGGCTGACCTGTGTTGCATCTTGCTTTCTTCTTGAATTGTTTGTACTTTCCCTTACAGAATAAAGAAATTGTTTTGTCTTCTGCTACCAAGCAAATGTCATGTAATAACTGAGCATTCTGAAAATTCAGTCAAGCATGTCTGCATATGCAGGAAATAAATAGATTATAATTCTGTAAGGTGTGTATGTATAGCTGAGAGAGAAGGAGGTTGTGCAGAGGGACAGGCTTTTACTCCATGTGAAAAAACAGACCTTTTTTCCCCTACATGAATCTGTGTGCAAGATCTCTCTCAAGCTACAATATATTGGTTGTTTTCCAAAAAGAGATATTAAACTTATAGCTGGTTATTTTGCCCATCACTGAGAATAGGGCCCTCCAGCAAAAGACACTTTTATCATATTTGTGTATTTTTTGTGATGCATGGATGATATGGGGTTTTTATCTTGTTTGTCAATGATATTCACATTTGAGTTGCAGGAGGGGCTTCTTTGGTGATGCTTGGAGCAAAAGTATAAGTGTGGCAATTCTCTCCTCTGGTACTGGTGACATTTTGTGCTTCATTTTTCTTATGGAGACTATTGAATTGAGATCAGAGATGTCAGAAGGAAATATCTTTTTTTTTTTTAATTAAAAATTGTGTTCAATTTCGATTGAATTTCTATGTTACAGTCACAGGTTCAGGGGTATATTTAAGATTGGGATGTATTTGTGAGTGGTATATTTAGAAAAGCAAATGTGCAGCTCAAAGAAACTTAAAGAAATGTGAGAAAAGAGACTGTGATGGATATAATGGATCATATCCAACATTTTCAACTATTCCTGAACACAAGCTAAGAAGCTCACTGTGAAACACATGAGTGTTCTGAACTTATGATTTTCCATATTAATAGGTAAAAATCCTGTAAAAGGTTAGTTTTTCTTTTGCTGTCTTACAAAATTTCAGTAATTGCTCCTGCTTACGTTTGTGGTCTCACAAAGCTTCTGTGATGTAGCTAAATGCTGCATCAGTAATGATCCTGTGTGAATTGGTCTTAGAACTGAGAAGGAAAAGAGAATGATCATAGAAAATTGGCTTTAAGGGCACTGATGAAGGGCAAGGGATGCACCATGTGACCTGGTTATAAACAGCATGTACAGAAGTGATTGGATTGAAAAGTTGCAAGGGAGCAACTCAATAAATAGGCATTTACAGGCAGTGTATTCATTACTGAATATTAATGGTTCCATTTGCAGTTATAGAATAAAATTAATTATTGCTACTAACATAAATATGATCTATTCAAAGCATTGCATGAAGGAAATATATACTCTTTCCATTCAAAATACAATTTTCAGAAAAATTAAAATTGTATTTATTGGTGTAGCCCACTGAATATCTGATTGCTCATAGTCACTGAACCAGAACAAAAAGTATCCTTTTGCCTTAAATTACCAGCTTGATGAAGGAATTATATTTCGTATTTCATTTAGCGTTTTAGATCAAGAATTCTTCAGGTTCCATATCTTTATCATGCAAAAGAAGGAACTGAATGATCTCATTTTCTGTTGATGCATGAAAGAGGGTGGTAAAAAGGAAAAAGCTGGATGGAAATTTGTGAGGGAGTGCACAGGGGACAAAGTTGATTTGATCTATGTCAGTACTCCAAAAGTTGTGGGATTCAGGCAAATTCCTAGATCTGTTTCTATAATAAAGTTAACAACTAACTTTTTCTAGTCTGATTTCTTTGCAAAAATGATCTGCTTTATGATGCATAGCATGGTAGGGATTTTCTATTAGTTAGGGCCTTTAAGCAGGGTTTTTAGTAATGATCTCATTGCCACTAAATTACTCATTTAGTGCCACTTGTGCCACTAAAGTAAAGTAAGGGTAAAATAAAAATTGGAACTAAGAGCTGTATAGAAAGTCATAAAATGAAACTTAGGCTGAGACTTCATTGGAGCATTTGGAACAGGCACTCTAATTAGCTCCAGAAGAGTTTGTGGCACTTTCCTTCAGCCTCGAACTTTCTGCAGAGATTTTTCTGATGTCTTTGCATGGCATCTGGAAAGTCATCATTTTCCATTCAGTTCATAACTCCCAGCAGGAACCCCTGGCATGGCAAGAATTCTTAACCTGAGCCAGTCCTTCTGGAAAGTTCAGTGGCTGCTTGACAGCCCGCCCTTCCCAGGGCCTTGATTACCACAGTAATGCATATTCACTATTTGGTGTTTACTTGTTGTAGCAGAAGCTGTAAAATTTAAACTTTTGCTTTTAAATGTGCTTTTAAACAAAGGGTATGTTTCAACCCTAGGCTGGACATCTGTGCTTAATCCTTCATCTTAGCTACTGGGTGGGCATCTGCACATTGTTTCTTCATCTTCAGCAAAGACATTTATCCTTTTTGAGGTGGGATTTAGAGAAAAATGCAGGTAGAGGACCTCATTCACCTTTTCCAATGAGATGCTGTCTTCTCATTTTATTAGACACGTTCCTCGTGTGCCCAACAGCTAAGATGTGCCTTCTACTTGATTTGACTCACTTCTTGTTTAATATAAATGCTGCAGCAAACCTCCATGGCACAGAGAACTCATATTGATTTATCTTTTCTCTCCTGCCAACTGCTGAATGCAAAGTGGAGTAGCTCCTTGGATTTAAGGGGATTCTGTATGGAAGTTTCCTGAAGGAAAAGGGAAGTGATTTTTATGCAACACTTAAAGGAACCTTATCTTGTTAGATGTCTGTTTTTTTGTTTTACACAAGATTTTCATTGGTCAGATTATATAGCCTGATATAATCTCCTTGTATCCAGTTTCTTTTCTTCTTCAGCCTAAAGCAACATTACTGTGACTGCATCACAGAATCCAAAACAAGGAGCATGGAGGAATTGCCTTTATACTTCCAGATCACTTTTGCCTCCATTCTTTCCTTCTGCCACTCCACTCTCAGATGTATTTATACTGTTTTTCCAAGGATCCCTCCTATGGTTTCACACAAGGAGAAAGAGCTTACCTGCTTCTCAATGTAGGGAAATAATGCTGAAAAAGCATTCACAAATGTTGGTGTCTTTGCTGTTTGACTATTGTTTCCATGTCAATTGAATTCCATGAAGAATACTAGCAAATATATGGTTGGTTCCTTGTAATGCCACTAAGATGCCCAGAGAGTGAAGTGAGTTAAGTGTATGGCAGTTTGGGAGCAATTTTCACCATCTTTACATGTGCACTTAGGCTCAGCATTTGCAGAGAACCAGGATGCTCTCTGAGGCCATACAACAGATGTACAGCTGAACAAAAGATGGCAGATGTTCTGGTTACAAATCATTACAAAGTCTGAAAGAGACTTTCAATAGTCATGAAGGCTGGCTGGATACAAGCTTCTTAAATATAACAATATATAACATATAACAATATATATAACATATAAAACATTATAACAATAAACTGAATAAATAAACATACACTGCAACAGTCCAACTGCTTCATATTGCAGTGATGCTGCTGGAATCTGGAGGCACAGATTAAGGGTAGGGGCTGTCTCTTAGGGCAACATTCTCAACTTGAACTCTTCTCTGCACAACAAATCCTAAGCATATCATGCCCTTGTTCCAGGGTTTGCATTAATCTTAGAGTCCCTTTCTTGTTTGGTTGTTTTGTTTGTGGGTTTTTTAAAGTCTTGCTCCCAGAACCAGTTAGGAGGCATATTAGTTTGTTAGTGTGCTAAATGCTAGAATCCACATCAGGTTTTGGACTTTGACATCCATAGCAGGGAAAAGGTGTGGGACAGACCAAGCTTTTGAAACCCATAGTGTTCCTCCATGGATAATTTGATATTGCCCAGAGTAGAATCTCAACATGTTTGAAAGAAACAAAAGATGAAACATTTCCATATTCCATTAAGCTCAGAGGAGCCAGCCAGTGTGAACACAGAAGCAATACTGCAAGGACACTGCAAGTTTTCTCTCTCCTTCTTTTGAAGACATGGCATTGACCTTCACTGTATACTGCTTAATTTATGGATTGGGGAAAAGTCTTTGCAAAAGTTCCTCTTCACAGGCTTCTGCTTAAACTGAAAGCTGCAGCTAGTCAAGGGAAGACGTAAGAGTGGATACAGAGGATAAAGACAGCTAAAAAAAATGGAACAAGCAATTGCTTGTCAGAAAGGCTCTTCTAAATTGGAGAAAAGTATTAAGCAGGGTTCCCAAAGCGATGGTCCTTGAACATAGTCAGTGTCTAATGTATATACATGACTGACAGGGAGAACTAGTTAGCTGCTTATTAAACTAAATTTGGAGCAGCAGAGGATGTAGAACAAATAATAAAGGAGACTTGAAAGAATTCCAGACTTAAGTTTGAGCCATAGTGTATTAAGTGAGTTTTTATATAGACAGACAAAAAAAAAAATCATTTAAACTGTAAGAGAATAAAGCTCAAGGACTGTAGCTTTTGCAGCCTGAGTAGAAAGGTGCAAAGAACAGCATGTCTTTACAAGTATTGTTTCCCACTGAATTAATTGATTCCCTCAAGTAGCACCAGATTTTTGCCATATTTACATACCTGATTACTTGGCACACAGGTTATTCCCAGTCCTTTTTCTGAAAATATTTCAAAGTATTAGAGAATTGTTTAGTGAGACAATTCTAACTACTGATTTTTCCCAACAGTAAGAGCAACTGGGGCAATTCTGTGGCAAAAACTGTCTCATGTTCCATTTATCCATCTGTAGGAATGAATGTACATAGAAAAAAGTGAAAATTTGGAGTATCAGAACGAAAGTAAAAGAGCAATATGGGTTTATTTTCCAGGTATATGTGGTTTTCAGCAAAGCTAATAGATAGCATGCCTATGCTCTCTGGCATTGTGCTGATGTACATCCACAGTGTTCTGGAAATCACCTATATTGTGCTATTGCTGGAAGGGTCCCCTTTTCTCTCTATTGACCCAATGTATGTCAACTGTATCTCAGCTTCTCCTGTCCATGGATAAAATGTAAATGTATTACCAAATGCTGTCCATCTAGTTGTAGATCTGTGTCCAAACAACTGCAGGGTAGATTACTTAGAGAGGCCCCTTAGCACCAGAATTGCAGGAAGTATAGGAGACGTGCCTGGTGTGTTCAGGATCCACTGCCCCAGCAGGGGCACATGGACCCTCTCCATGGGCTGTGGCAGCATTGTCCTTCCCCCAGGTGTATGGATGGTGCTCAGAGCATTCTCAGGGACAGCAGGAGCCAGCCAGGCATTGGGGCAGTCAGGGCACTTCATCTCAAAAGCTCTTCCTCGTCTCCTCTGACGAAAAGACAGCAGGGCAATTATAAACATCCTGCTGCCTCAATCTGACAGAACCTTGCAATCCCTTATTGCTGGCATGAAAGGATCTGTAAATCCAAGGTCCTTGTCCTTTTCCTTACAGCTGACTTCTGTGAGTTATGTGCCTCATTTTGCAGTATTTCATTTTTACACAACCCAGAGGAGCATTGTAGAGTCATGTTCCCAGGATCCTGCACAGAGCTGTAGCACTACAGTGCTGCTGGCCAGACGAGGCTCCAAAGAAATCAGTGCAGTGAGGCAAAGCATTTTATTGCTGTTGGTAGTGTAGTTATATTTTATTGTCTTGGCTGCCACCTTGGACAGCTTTTCTGGCACTGGCTGATGTGGGTTAATCATGGTTACTGGGGCAGAGATAGGGTTGTGTATAAATTGCTGCCATCAGCTTGGAGAAGGGCAAAAATAAATAGGAACTTCTGATAATTTTAATTTTGGTTTGGAAATGGATTGGCAGGAGGTTTTGGTATTTGATTTAAAATGCATCTTAGAAATGTTTTTAATTATGATTAAGATAGCTGCTAAATTTAACAAGATACAATTAAATATCAGTTTATTAAGTTTGAATTTGTTACTGATTAGCGGTTACGCATGGTGTACGTTTTTAATGTTCCTTAATACGGAATAAATGGTTTGGATAATCAGCTGGTATTTAATGTATTAATTTCTATCTCAAAATGCAAAGAAAAACATGCAGTTCTGAGCTGTGCATTATATCTGTCCCACCTATTCCAGACTTGATCCCTCGCATTCAGCCATTTAAAGAAACTGCAGCAATTGTAGGACAAGGCTTCAGAAGCTCATTGAAATAGGGATTTATGTTATGGAGTTTAGTTGGCTGGTTTGTTTTCTTTTTGTTTTCTTTTTTTTCAGACTGCTGTATGACTTGGACATGGCTGTGTTGCAAAGAGAGCAGTGGTCATTCAGAGACATGGTAGCTTTAACTTTTGTCCCACTTCGGGCTCTGCTGAACAGGATCCAGCTTAGCCTTAGCTATGGCACCTTCATTACTGCCACCTAACAACATACTTCAAAATATTTTTCATTGAAAGCACTGTTGATAAGAACACATGTGGTGCCTTCAGGAAATCCAATTTTAATTTAGAAGCTAGATTTACCAAATGTCTGTTTTGTTCTTCTGTATTTTTAGAGATTACTTTTAATTTTAATGGAATGCTTTGGAATACTCTTGCTTGGAGCACACAAGGTAATGTTTTCAATAATTAGTGCATAACACACCACTTCTTCACAAGCTGTTGTTAGCTGTGTTACTTGCATAGTGGTTCAGATCTTTTTAGAAATGAATATTGTCTGTGCACAGGGTTTTCAGGGAGTATTTGCTGTGATACAGCACTGATACCTTAAAGTCTGAACACTGGTGCAATTTAACTAATCAGTATGTTTAATTAAGTGCATTCAGATACCTTACTCTGAAGTCACAGTGCCTACACAGCTCATGTTTGCATTAGGTGGGAGTTTGAGCTTTATGCTGTGCCTCATACCATAACAAGGATGAAATATGCATTACCATAAAGACAGGCAGTTGCAGATTTGTATTTGCAGAGCAACAGATATCACAAAACAGCATAAATAGATTGTTACATCCACAGAAATATATATATATAAATATATATATATAGTGCACATGCCCTGTGACCCCAATTGCCTTCACAGGATTTTGCTCCTTCTTTTAACTTCTCATTATTAAAGTCTCATTGAAGCTTTTAGTAGCCCATCAAAGAGAACTGAGTATTCAAGGGTCCAGATTTAATCCTCTGAGTAATAAAATAGTAAAAACAAGAACATATATGAAAATTGAATAAAATCTAATAAATGTGTTACCTTATACTATTTTGACCATCAGAATTATCATATCGTGTTCTTGACTAAGGGGCTTTGCTTTGGTTAACAAGTGCCTGAAACCTTACCTATTTTTTTTTCCTGGATCCATTTGTCAATCCAATAAAAGGTCCATAAGTCCCTCTAAACATGCCCTCATTTACATTCTTTATTTATTAAAGTTACATAAGAACTAGAACTACAGTTTCATTGTGAGTAGTAGATCTCTTATGGAAATGTCAGTCACAGGAGAAATGTAGCCTTTATCAAGGAGATGTGCAAATTTGGGTTTTGGCTTGTGTGCTGGGTTTTGGTGTTTTGTTTGCATTTTTAAAACCTTCATTAAAAATAAATAACTAAGAAAACCCACAACAACAACCACAACAACAAAACCCCTAAGATTTATTCCTTGATTTTGAATTGAAATAACAACTTTAATTTTTGGTCCTTGTTCTGTTACTTGGATTTTTTTTCACTGACCTGCTGTTTAAATCAGTGGTATATAATATTATTGATGTCTGTTTTAGAGAGAAGCTTAACATGGACTTTTCTGGCATGTCATTTAATGAAGAATCCAAGATGAACGATTGTGTTAGGAACTGAGAAACGTGACTCCCACAAATGACACCAAAATGGCCTTTGATGTACTACCACCAGTGCATGGTGTGGTGCTGTCCTTGAACTGCAGTGGAAGGAGTCAAAAATAAGCCCTGGAGGCAAAACTCAAACTCTGGTTTAAGCAGGAAGGCTCTATAATTGCTATGTAATGTAATCTATACTTGGACAAAATCTTTTGCTTTCTTGGGCAGACTGCCCAGAGAAGAGATATCTCTCTAAAAGAGCAGCAGGTGGTATTTGGAGTATTGCCTTTCTCTTTTCCTATTGATCTTCTGTACACAATATGTCATTCTCAGGAACATAAATCCAAAACTTTAATGTAAAGACTCATACTTCCTTTGAGTCTTTATAAGCTCTTCAATAGCTGGAGCTAAAAATCCATATATTTCAGATTTTGAACGTGTTTGATTCGTTCTTTTAAGCTATAAAAATAGCTCAAATTTAATATTTTCAGGAGAACTTCAGCTCACAGAAGTATGCTCTACAGTCTTTATTTCAGGGAGATCATCTAAGCTAATTCAGGCTTTGAGACACATGGATTTTGCAGATTTCATTTTAGGGAATCCTAAAATGGGTGAGAGGTGGGAAAATTATTGTGGCTCTTTAGGGAGTTATGGAGAAAGAGACCTTAAGGCCCTGCTGCACAAGGAATAAGTAACAGATAATCAGATGGGAGAGTTATGCCTCATAACTGCTAATAGAAATGTACTTCTCAGCTTTATCTCCTTTAACCAGTATTAGGGACTCCTGCAGTCTACAAACTTTGTGACTTAGTTGCATTTCCAAACCCAAGTTGCCCTGAATGCAAAATGTCCATCTGCCATTTTTTTAATCTCATGCAAATTCAATTTTATTATAAAATTATATATATATATATTTCCTTCTCTTTCTGTTATGTTTCTCTTATGGCTGTAGTTAGGGAAATGAGTCAAAATCTGAACCATCAAAGAGCTGTTGGAAGGAGGGATGATTAATTTGGCCTAGACAGGTCGAAAACATCTGTGAACAGTGGTGCAATTGTATTGCAAATCCTGCTGTGTTTTCCTCTTTTTAACCACACTGCCTAAGATGCTCCCACCAGATAATTAGATTAACATCCCAACAATTTTTTCCCCATGCCTTTTGAAAAGGAAGCAGCATAGCATCCCACCAGACAGATTGGATTTGATTGCTATTCTTAGATGAGAGAGCAGCAAACCACAAGACAAGAAAGCTGGGAAATATGTTGTAAAATTTAAATCAGGACTCCTGTCCTCTTTCTGAAATTATTTAACCTTGAGCTTATTTTTCTCTGGGAAAATTATCTCTGATGTCAGAATCACTCAAATAATCATTGATGTCGCTTCATCACAAGACTGAATTTGCTGGTTCATTAAATATGTCTTGCATATATGATTTTATCTAAGCCTGTGAAGAGGAAAATAACTGCAGCTGAAGGAAAACAGCTTTTTATTGGGTTTGGTTTAGATGTTCTTTAAATAGTGGGATTCTCCCCAAATCTGATGATAAGCAAAAGCAATTAATGAATTTGTGGGAACATTTTTGAAGTCTGTTTGCCTACAAGATTGGTGTACATTTCCAAAAGAGAGCATGAGGGGTCACGAGTTTATCACTCCCTGTGTGCTTGACTGTGAGGCAGCACAATTAGAGCAGTGGATTTTATTTATAAAATACTATTCATTTGCCTGTTCATTACTGTAGGTAAGGATTTCTAATGCAGAGAAACACATATACAAAATTTTAAGAAGCTTTTGAACATTCAGCAGGAAAGAGGTTTGAAGAAAAAAGTGCTTTGCAGCAAGGGCAGATTAAAAAGCCAAGCATTGGAACTGATCTCTGTACTTTTGTCTGAATCTTGCTCTTATTTGAGAGAGAGACAAAGAAAAAATGGTCATTGCTGCTGTTAGACTGGCAAAATAAAAAAAATTACCTCTTGCTTAACACATTTTCTGTTGTGTAGGGAGACAAGCTCATGCCTATAGTCTCTGTGAAATAGATTTGAAAAGACAGTCTTGGTAAAAACCTAAGCGTTCTGCATATCAACAAACTGTGTTATCTCTCCTTCAACTCTCTCCTAACATCATTTCTCCCAGGAGGAGACCTAAAAATATTTCTTCTTTGCAATTGTATGTGTTAGGTGCAAATATTGCTTTTTCTTTCTCCAGACACTAGTGAAATTTAAGCTGAGATTCATGATGTCTGGGGAAACTTGGTATCCTCAGATGTCTCAATGCCTGGAATAGAGAGAAGGGAAGAGTTTGGTAAAAGACTTAAATTTACATTTATTTTTTTTCTTACTGTGAAGTAGTGAAACTGTAACATAAAATGTTTTTTTCAGAGACAGTAATAAATTCTTATTGTGCTCTTACCAGAACATATTCTTTTTATTCATCTACTTAGTGATCTTATATTTTGTATCTCATGGAAGAGTATTCTGCTGATTTTCCATGATTATAGATGGATGTGAAGATTCAGATCATGATTCTTAGCCAGATCAAAGAGTCCTCCCTTTCCTTCATAACTTAAAATAGGGTTTTCCTCTCTGAGAGCCCACTAGATCATTGCTGCAATCACATGACTAAACAAAATCTCTTACTGCCATCTAGTGTCCCCGTGCTGGGATATTTCGCTTTTTTAGCCCAGTGGAGCCTTTGAGTATCACTTGTAACTGTGGAGCTGTCAAGTGAGAGAAACATTTCTTTTTATTCCAAAACTTTCCTTTTAGTCTTTTTGTTTTCCTCAAATAAATAACTTCCTATCTAATTTCATAATAGCATTAAGTGTTTTATAATGATCTAAGAACCTCAGCTTTTGCAGTTTCTAAAGGAATGTGTTCAGTGTTGGAGTTAACTGGGGTAAGAAGTGCAGACAGTAAACTTCTGTCTGTGCCCTTCTTCTCACTGTTCTGCTGGAAGCTGTTTGGAGAGTTGAGAAAACTGAATTTGTTACCATAGAGTCTCATCCACCTGGGGAAAAAAATTCCCTTGGAGAAGGTGTCCCTGCAGTTCTGTGACACAAATTGTCAAAATTACCTTAATGAAATAAGAAGAAATGAAAACTAATCAAGAAAGCATTTTATATCTATGGGGATTTGTTTAAAAAAATATGTGTGCAGGACACTTTTGAATACAAAAAAAAAATATCAGGTCTTACAGAGGAAAGCCCAGTTTTTAGTAGTGCCCCCAGCAGTTTGCAGAAGAACCCATTGTCCATGGCTTTGAGCACTGAGGATGGCAGTGTGAGCAGGCTGAGTGTGCTCCCCTTCCTGCTTTATGTGCTGGCAACATAAACATATGTAATGACTGGTAGAAGTACCTCTTTAAGAGCTGCATTGATTTTAGATCTATTCACTTCTTAAGTAAAATGAACTGCTACACTGAAAGCTTCTTTCAAAGCTGCAGCCTGATAGCCCCAAGCAGACTGTCAGGCTGCATGTTTATTTACTGCTCCATTGCACCCCCATGATTGATTCTTTCTCACACTCCACTATTGATTTTTCTGTTCTGTCTTTCTTCAACCACAAATATGAAGAAGTTCCTTGTAAGCCAAGTTGCCTTAACCACTGTTTCAAGAGCCCTTTCTTTAGGGTCTCTCTCCCCAGACAGGCAGGAGCCTTTAGCTCAGCATTCCTCCAGCTGGGAGCACCAGCACAGCTCCAGCCATGGGAATTGTGGAGATCAGGCCCAGCTGCCAGAGAGCTCCAGAGGAACTGCAGAACACTCCATCCCAGCCAAAACCTGTGATGTGATTGATGTGATTGATGTGATGTGATGTGATGATGTGATGTGATGTGATGTGATGTGATGTGATGTGATGTGATGTGATGATGTGATCACAGGTGATTGTGGTAATTTTATTCCTGGAGCTTTATAGGGAAACATATTTTGCCTGTACTTTAGAAGATTTCTTATTTCTGCCCTTTTCTCTTCACAAACACAGAATATCAACAGTTATTCACTGTGATCCCCTTTTCTGTAGTCAGATGGCAATTCTTTGTGTTCAATACAGCCTCAATCCTTGAAATTCAGTGTAAAAATTTAAAACTTTGACTGGGAGATGAGGAACTAAGTCAGATAGGGTTATTAATATGCTTTTAGAGCTGTGCATTTCTTTGGTTAGGAGAAACTTTGCTTCTCTACAGTTTTGCAAACACTTATCAATTCTCCAATAAATCTTTTATGTTTACTGTCTTGATTATTTATTGCTCATGTGTTTTTGTTTCTAGTTTATATTCCTGTCTAATGAGATTCTACAAGACAAAAAGATACTCAAATTTGCTAAATTTTACTGAAAGCTTTTTTTACATGCATAATGAAAGTTATTCTTGTTGATTTTGGTTTATTGGTTGGGTTTTTTGTTCTTTTTTTCCCCCTCACTGTGTGTTTCTATTTCTCCTGGTCAATGAAAACTAATGAAATTTTTTTTAAATCAAGTATCATTTTGTAAGTTTTCATTGCTGCAATATTTAATATTTAGTTGACGTATGAGTGTTCCTTAATTGCAGTGTGTGCATAGTGCAGGAATATAGACAAATTAGTTTGCAGATCTTCTATCCAAGGAAAATTATACTTACTTAATATAAAAGCTAAATGTTGCATCTAACTGAATTGGAAGCAACTTCTTTCTATTGATAAAGAATATTCTATCATTGGCTTCCTTGTGTACACTAGCAATATCCTGTCATTCCTCTGGACTAAAATTTACTTCACATGCCCATGCCTTATGAAGGGTTATTTTTTTTCTCATTCCAACAGCAGGTAATGGCACTAGGAAGGTGAATTTATTCCTCCAGAAGTGAGGATCTTCCATTCACAATGTCAGGCAAGTTGATAAATCACTGTAAGCCATGAGCTCGTGCTGTGAGTGCAGGTACAGCTGCTCATCCATGCACGGATGTGACTGCCATTGTTTCTTACAGGACAGAAAGACACCCTGGGACACACAGGTTGTGATTTTAGGTGGAAAAAGGGCACATGTAAAATGGTGAAATCAACCAGGGAGAATTTTTTGTCAGAGGTGAGAGAAATATGGCAGGAAGGGAGTTTACATGTGGAAATGGGAAAGCTTCCTGTGGTTTCTCTTGTCCACTCCACATGGAGCCGACTGGCTCAGACCTTGCCCCACCCCACCACAGCTGGAAGGGAGTTTGATTCCAGAGGAGCTCATTCCATGGAGACCAAGGGAACAGCTGACCAGCCCTGCACGAATTCTGCCAGGCTCTCATCAATACAAAATATTTAAAACAATGCTCTAAAGCCAGTGAGACGATTTCTGTGATGGGTGTCTGTACAATAAACTGCAAGTGATGCTTTCAGGAGCTCTGCTGTGTAAGTGCTGTGCCTGGTTCAAGGTCAGTCCTTCTTATTTTGGTGCCCCCAACTCACAATAAATAGCAGGTGAATTAGCCCTTCATACCTTGAAACAGTTACAGATTCTCCTCCCCCAAAAAATTAGAATTTCAAATCATTATGAATAACATGAAGCAATTAAAAACTAATATAGAAATGTATGCAGAGATAAAGCAGATACTGTGTTCTGCAGGTTTAATGAAAAATTGTTGCTTTTGTAGTCATGCTTTCATTTGATCTGTTTCTCAGGCTTTTTTGTGATGAAAAATCTGAGCAGATTGATTCATAAAAAATTACTATTCTCTGACCATTTTCTGTTATAAAGATCTATTAAAAGTTAGAGTTATTTCTATTTAAAATCTTTTTCCGAAAAAAGAATTTATGTTGGAGTTACTATTGTACTGCTTGTCTTAGGGAACTTGGAATTACCTATCATACAATCCAGAATTGTTTCTTTCCTTTTTGCTTGTGATACTTTCTGTCTCTCAAACAAGCTTTCAATATGACAGTGAAATTAAGAGAACGTTGTTTCCCTTTTTCTGAAATGGGAAAGAACTACTAGAAAATTGTATCAACATAGGTACAGGCATTCAAAATTATTAAGCATCTAGGAAGCAAATATTAGTCTCATTTGAGGAATGAGCAGTTTCTGTGCACCTGGCTATCTCTTAAAGAGAAGTCAGCTAAATATTTTTTTATTTATTGAAGCTCATTAATGTATGCAGTCATGTAAAAATTATCACAGCTTTTCTAGGAATTTTTTCATCCCTTCACTATAGAAAAAAAAAACAAATATAGGTCAACACTGTATGTTATTAACACTGAATAACATTCCAGCACAGTAAAAATTTTATCAGTTACCTGTTTCTGGAGGTGAGAAAAAGGACTGCAAATAAGTAAAATCTCAACCTTTTAAATAAAGTCTCAAGCACACTATTTTCTTTAGATAATCTGTTCAATTTATATGTGTCTTTGTAAGTGATTTTCACTGATTAGGTTCTTAGCAATAACTTCTGAAATTTTTTTTCTAATAGCTGTACTTGCAGAAGTCAGTCACAGTATTTGTTTAGTAATAACTACTCTCTCTTTTCACTGAACTTACAATAAGGACATTTGCAGCTATAACACCTTAATTGCAAATATTTCCATATAGTACATTACACACATTATCAAGTTAGTGCTTAAGAAAATCCTGCTCTCCTTACAGTAGTTTGAGTATTTTTATTTTGAAGATGGTAGTAGTTTTACCTCCTTTTTGGATTACTTTTATTTCTCTGTTAAGTAAAATGTAGAAAACCTAGTTAGGTCACTCACAAACCCTTCTAATTTTTATTTGTAGACTTGTGTTAGAAATAACACTAGCCTTTATATAAACATTCTTTCTAACAGCCATAATGTTCCACTGTGTTAATACAGTTACCACAGCCCTGGGGCACTGGGAGAGTTTGCAAATTCCCAACAAGAACAATTGATCATTTGGGGGAATTTATTTTCTACTTGAAAACTCAGAGGTTGTGGTACTTGGTTTAAACAAATTTTGAGCTAAGCTGCTTTCATTTTCATCCATTTTCCATGTTACCATCCCTATCTGAGGTCCTTGATGTGGGCTCCATCTGGCTGCTTGCTAAGCATTTGCTTTCCTGAGGAGGCTTCATCTCTTCCCTTCTGGAGTGCAGGGCCAAGCCCCTTGTTTTTCCAGACTGGTTCATGTGTTTGTTTCTTCAGGATTCTTTTAAAACTTGAGACTGTGGGTTAGACATTAATAGACATTAATAAAGCAGATATGAGATATTTCTATTTAACTTGATCACCTCAACTTCACATTGCTCCTGAGCTGGCAGACAGTGGTTAGTCTGAATCATTTCCATAAAGGGGAAACATATTAAAGTTGAGTTGAAAATTACTCAATGAAAGTATTATCTTACAGTAGTTCTGATCTTTGCAATGCTGTGTTAGATAACAAGAGGTTATGAAGGAAGTTGGCTTTTCAGGGAAGGAAAGGCTGAGACCAAAGAGCTCAGACAGGAGTAAGTTCTGGTCAGGCCAGCAGCCTGTGTCTTGGCTGGCTGAGACAGGAGGTCCTGCTCCCCTCTCAGAGCAGCTGAGCCACTCAAGGAGGTGTCCAAGGTGATGGAGAATGATGGGGTATGACACTTATAACTGAAAAGAGAAGGGAAAGAGATACAAAGCATTAACTTTAGCAAGATCAAACTGTAAGGTAAGATAAATAAAAAACATCAGGGAAGTTAACTTGAATTAAAATTAATGTATTTCAATTATGGTTGTTTTCCACCTGCTTCAAGTCATAATGTTTTCTTTTCCATCCATCCATCCATCCATCCATCCATCCATCCATCCATGCACTGGGTTTCATCATTTCAGCCTTGCAGAGCTATTCTTTGATTGTTTTTCCTCAGGCTAGATCTCTGTACATAATGTTATTTATTCTTGTTCAAAGTCTTCTTTCAAGCTTTCCTGCTGCCTAGACCCATTGATATGACCAGTTAAGTACTGTTTGCTTAGCCACTGGGCCACAATCATCCAATGCCATTTTAAAGAATATGACTGATTTGAGCATTTTTCTTGAACAGAAAGCAATGATGGAAGGCTGCTTAATGCACAAATAACAACAGGAATCAATTAGCTGGTTTAGTTACTGTGAGAAGTGAAGGTAGAATGTTTATAAATGCTATATGAGCTCTATGTTACTGTAATATGTGGCACATAATCTGAGAAATGGTTCCTCTTTTTAGGTGAAAATGATCACTTTCCAGGAAGAGGAATAAAGATAATCTGCTATTAAGGGTCTGGATTTCAGACTCTTGAGAAATCTGGAATACTTCTTATAATGTTATAAATACTTTTCTCACTGTAGCTCTATAGCCAGCTTTCTTCATGCCTTGTTTCTTTTTGTTCAATGAAACTGTGTATTCCTTCAGGAAGGAACTTCTGCATATTTTGATAAATTATGCATCTTGGCACAAGAAAGACCTGATTGTTTTAAGGCAGTTTTTTGAGGTCTTACAAAGAAACAGCAGATGCTGTGATGACAACAACAGTCACTATGTTATTGGATCTTGCACATGCATGGTCACTATTAGACAGCAAATCTGTAACTGAAGCGTCATCTGATCACACAGATAAACTCAAAATCTTCTAGTTATTAAATGTAGAAGGTGCTTGTTCTGACCAAGACAAATGTTGTTTAATTTATTAGGCATAAACTCAGTGGGTAAATTGAGAATAATCTAAATTAAAACATGAAAGAAAACAAAAAATGGAAAAAGGAGGCATTGCTGATAATGGCAGGCTGGGTTGGTTTTGGTATTTTTATCAGAGCTTTTGTCCACCCTTCTCCTATCCAGTTCAAACACAATTCTGGCAATGTCATTTGAGGCCAATGAGGTTGGTTAAATATCTTTTCTCCCATAATAGCTAGAAGCCACCAGAAATCCTGTAGTGGCTAATTATGAAATTATCTGTCTCTAAGGAAAATTTCTTCTTAACTACGTGAGCTGGCTTATTCCCTGGAGGAAGAATGTTTTATATTTCTCTTATAATTATACAAGGGAGCTTAGAAAGTGCTGAAACAAAATCCTTTTTTAAAATAAGTGGATATTAGAAAATTATAAAATCCATTGTCAGCTTTAGACACAAAATAACTAATGTGGAAAGCAGACACAAGGTGGAAAAAAATATTCCAGAATATTTTCTTTTATTTTGAAGGGTGGATGTTAACTGAATATTTTTCTCTTTCATAAATGGTTAATAAGAGTGGATTTCATACTGACTGCTGGGTAGAATGGGTAAATCAAGTCTGGCATTTCACAGCCTCTCCTATACCTAGTCCCGGGCTTGCTGGGTCTAACTCACCACAGGCCTGCACCAGCAGAACAAAAACCATTTTCAGCTGATCTCAGCCATGACAGCATGAAAAAAATGTCACAGATACATCTAGCTATAAAAATCTATTAAGTTTATAGACAGTGATATAAGTTAATTGAGCATCACTGTCCCACAGAGACCATATAAAAGCATAACCAGAGCTGAGTCAAGACCTTCTGTGGTTTTGAGTCTGTCAGCTTGCATAGCATCCCACACTCTGAGGATGGGCTGAAGTTAATACTGGGTCTAATTAATCACCTACTAAAATTGTGCCATTGTAGCACAAGGGAGATGTGTGCAGAAGGGGCACAAGCCAGTGTTGGCTGTGATTCTGAGAGGCTGTTGTTAACATGAAAATAGAAAACATCACTCACTGGTCAGCCCTGGTGAATCCCAAGACAGGGTGAGTGCTGTCCTGCCACCAAGTGAGCAGCAGATGTTGAAGAGATTAAAACTTCCCAAGTGGTTTCACGTTTAGCTCTATGCTACTTTTGTAGTTTTTGTCCCCAGTCTCCTCCTGTGTGATAACCCCAGGAATACAGTGAGAGCAGATCAGGGCTGACCACATCCAGGCCTTGGGCAGGAGCCAGGAGTTAATTTTGTCTCAAAGACAAGGAAGCCTGACTGATGAACAGCACTGCAGAACAGAGGATTCACAAGATTTGGACAGAGCCAGTCACAGAACTGCCTTGCACAAACAAGTGAAAATGAAATGCTATAGTCTAATATTAATACTACTATTATAGTCTAATACTGGAGTCTAATACTGTTTAGTCTAATACTGAATAGTATAGTCTAATACTATAGTCTATTAGTGACTGCAGACAGAATATTTATGGTAGGATGCAGTGTTTAAAGCAATGGAGTGTATATAAGAAAATCTGATTTGGAAAATAAAACAACACCCACTTAAATGTCATATACACAGCTTAGAATAGTGTTTAACTGTGATGATAACAATTGAGCTTATAATGAAAAGGGCCTCTTCACTAGGTTTCAGCAAGTACAGGACTATCAAAATGTTGCTTTGCTTTGCAAAAATGTTAAGTTGGCACACATGAATTATTTAAGTAATTCTTGAAAGCCAAATGTCTGCAGAGGTACTGAGGTTGCATGTAAATTCAGAAACAAGGATAGTGCTGGAGACACGTACAGTGCACTAGAGCATAAGAAATGCAAACTGAATTGCAGAGCATACAAGCAGCATTAAAGAAATGTATTTTGGCTTCCAGTCAGTGAACTCAAACATATTGTAAGCTATGCAGACTTCTTAGCAATTTGCATAATTATAAACTCCCCTTGAAACAGTAAACATAACTGCAGAATTCAGTAATACAAAAAAAAAATTATCATTTATATGAATTGCTTATTTGACTTTTTAATTTTTCCAGGGTCTTTGAAAACACACAGGTTTTAGAACAGGATAAATAGAGACTTCTACAGTAACAAGTAACCTGTATTACTTTATGGAGCATAAAATAGAAACTTTCTGTTTTAATATAAAGTAGTGGTCTTGTTGACTTTTGAAGCTGTTGCTGGTAAAGTTTTACTTTACAATTTATATACATCCTTAAATTCCTCCAAAGAGTAATCCATTAAAGCACGGATTGCCAACATGTGAGGGGGTTCAGAAAAGATTAACTTTATTGTCTGGGGATGGCAGACAATATGATTACAATAGGGGACTCTGCTGTGGCTGGAGAGCAGAGGAGCTGCATTAGCAGCAGAATACTAATACTGATAGTGTTCCATGGCAGAATGCAGAAGAACTCTTCCAAGGAGACTCAGGAAAGAAATACAAAAGTTTGAATAAGAAAATGTAGAAACTCTCAAGGAGACAGGAATAAAAAAGTAATCCTTTTGTTATCAAAAAGAAGATAATAATGCATTGGGAACTTTTGTGAGCTTTATGTCTGGTTCATATTTTAAAGAAAGCTTGATTTGGGGAGCAGTTATGGAGGGAAACTTCTGCCCCAGAGAAAATGGTTGTCCCCTGACAGGATCTGTCCTGGGGTAATTTATGTCATAGCTTCAAGTAGATTTGCCATGTTTTGTGTAGAGTAAGTGACCCCACTAATGCAAAGGCTGCAGAGTAACTTCAGCCTGAAAACTCCAGTAACTTGGCTGCTGAAAACTCCAACTGGGAGGCAGCCACAGGAAACAGTGGTGGTGCTCAGAGCAGCCTTTCAGAGGTTCCCTGTTGATTCTGGTTTGTGTACTGAAAGATATATGAGGGGGGAAAATAATGCAAAGATGGAGTGCTTACAAGGTCTAAAGAGTTCTAAAGCATGAGGGGGGTGTTGGTAGTGCTGGTGCCATCACAATCCTGGATGTTTCTCTCCACTAAAATTTCATTGCAGGGCTGTTTGTGTGAGCTTTAAGACAAGCAAAGATGTGTTTGCATTTACCTCTCTGAGCATTCTGAGTCATCCTTCACTATTCCTCATTCCAAAGCAATAATGTCCTTAATTCTAGGCTTTTTTAAAAAGCCTTTAGAAATTAAATTAAAACAAGCATCAGGAAAACAAACTATCAAGCAAACAAAATAAAAACATAAGCTTCTATACAAAAGAAATAATTACCCTGGCAGAGAAAACTACTTCTAATTTTTTCTAGTGAGGATGACATAGCAATAAGTACTGTGTAATCTTTCTTTTTTCCTGTTCCTAGGAAAGAAAAAAGATGCTAGCTCAGGCAGAGCAGGATCCAGTTAATTTTCTGTATCCTCAGATCCATTAGCCTAGTTAAGGAATCAATCTCTGTCAGAGTCATGCCTGAGTATTGGCAATGTGGGAGGGGAATGGTTGTAATGGCTAATAGTAATTTCTTTCTGAAAGCTAAGAACATTATTGCTATGTTTAGTCCATATGTACAATAATATTGTCATTAAGATAAGATTTCTGAAAGGTCTTAATTTTGAATATCCTTTTTAAAAAATAGTTGGAGACTCCATTCTTTGTTTTTCTTATCTGTTCCCATTAGTGTGACCACACAATATTCCCATTAGTGTAACCATTAATGGGATTTACCTGTAAGTGATCACTAACTGACTAAATCCACAGAGACACTTTATTTATATGGTAATTTCAGGAGGATTGGGAAGGTGTGTACTAGGAACACATACCAATATTTGAATTCTGTTTTATTTCTGAGGCTTAATTTGAACCACCAGCTCAGGTGCTTGTTCTGCCCATCTTTTGTGGATAAAGTACTCTGTGAAATCTTGCAGGGATTTAAGCTCCTGAGCTACTGAGCACAAGTTAATGCAGACTGTGAAGCTGTAGGGCAGAGGCTACCAAACTTCCTGACCCTGAGGGCCATTTTCTAAATTATTTAATTGTTTCTTATAGCCATATCCTTTTGTAACTCTCTCTGTGTCCCCTGTATTTTACAGACCAAGCTCTTACACCCTATTGTTCCTTTACCCATCTCTGTTCAGAAACAGAGCTAATTTTGGCAGATTGTTGTTAGTACATTGTACAATAAAGACCTCCAGGTTCTACTGAAGAGTGAAGTTCTACCTGCTCATTAACAAGCATGCATTCTTATGGTTTTGTGCTATTTTTTTTTTCATTCCTCCCTGTTTCAGAAGTGCATCTATGTTTAAATATTCTTGTTCTGGGATTGCCTGTTCCTCCTTCCTGAGCTTGTGCTGACCTCAGGTTCAGCAGCCAGCACTCACTCTCCTGCCCTTCCCCACCTCTGATTACAAGCACCCTTGAGCTACTCTGCACGTGGGCAGATTTTTCTCCCACATGGTATTGCAGGCCCCAAGAACCCTCCAAGCAAGTGCCCTAATTTGAGGTTATCCAATTCCACATGTTCTCAGTCACTCTGGAAACAGGTTTTTAGTAGTTTCTCCATCAACTGTAAAACCGACAATAACCCAGCATTCTTGGCTGACAAAGGCTAGCAGAGGTAGGTGAGATTTTGCAGGTAGTCTGCACAGGTAAATAAAGAGTAAACTTTTACATTTACACAATAACTTGTGCTATGTTTGTTCTTTGGCTGTGCCACTTTTATTTCTGCCTTGAGCTATGTGCAGCATCAGTCTGAACAAACCAGTCAACCCAATGTTTTGTCCCTATCCTTGCCTTTCGTGAGCTTTGTAATTATTTGAGTAGCTGTCTTGGTGGAGTTGGCTGAGTTGTTCAGAGGGGCAGACCTGGGGCTGCTTCTCTGTGTGCAGGCTGGGCTTGTCTGTTCCATCCTCAGAAAAATTCTCTGCTAGTCACACAGGGTCTCATTTTAAAATAAACTTTATGTAATGAGTAAACCCAAGGAGGCTGTTTTCATTGTTTTAATATAGAGTTTATGTGCCTGGATCAAATAACATAAGTAAGAACCAATTAAAGAAATCTGGGTGTTTTCTTTAGCATTCTCCAGGGTGCTGTCAACAAGCATATTTTGCTGCCTGCAGCCTGTCTGTTACCCATTGTTACCTTTTACCATAGATATTCTTATATTTCCTTGCCCATTGTTTTAATTGCTTCATGAATAAAGAGAATTTAATTTGCGTCAGTCTTAGAGCTACTGAATTTTTAAGTAATTGCAACTGATATGGGGCTATCAGAGCTTAGCATATTATAATATGTGTTAGCTGCTCCAGTTGGCTCTTGTAAACAACCTCTTTCAGTAATATTTCATTTCTATGCAGCTGGAGGTTTGCCTGAGCATGCAGCAAACATATTTTAGCTTAGAATAGTTAAAAGTACATTTGAAAAGCAGAAATTCACTAAGTTAGTACTTGCATATACTGGGCAGTGTTAATATTCCTGTCATATTGAAAGAATTTTACAGCTTCTTGTTTAAAATTAACTTGTAAATTTGAGTCTTGCAGAGAACTTGTAAATAGTCTGTTCTGGATTGGACAACAAACAATCAGCATTTACAGAAGATGTTTTTAAAGAACAGGGATGTTTCTCCCAAGCCATCCCTCCCTATGCTTCATCTCTCTGCCTCTCCTTCTCCTTTTGTGTGCAGTGAAGTTCTTCATTTACATCTTCTAGAAGATAAGGCATTGGCATCCTCACAAGTGGCCTTTCCACACCAGGTGTGAATGGGTGCTTTTTTTATTCCTTTTCTAACTAATTATCTTATTTTTACTGAAAGGCTTTTCAGGCAGGTCTGCTAGGAATTGCTTATAAAACCAGCCAGCACAGCAAGTAGAGAACTAATCCTGTAATCTTCTACTTTGTCTGGAGTTTAATTAGCCAGAGAGAAGTTTGGGGAGCTCTGAGAGTTTCTGAGAAGCGTGGTCAGTAGACTATGGGCCTCCTTCTCTGTGGATGCTTTCAGGCCAAACCACCCTCTGACTTCAGTCTAGTCAGGTGTTAATTTTCTTATAAAAAGAAGAGGTTTAACAGATATTGAGGCCAAATATCCTGTTAGATACCCACACCTCTCCCTCCTTAATTAGTCTACTGGCAAACTGTGTAACCTTCTATCCAAGCACTTGAGGACATGAAACTGCTTTCAAACACCTTTGGGGAACAGCTGTGCTACTCACAGCTGGAAACTTGACCTTAAGTAGTTCTTAAAGTACTTAAATCATATAGATAGAGACGTTCTACATGTTATTGTCATTTTGCAGGATCATGGATTTTATTGTTTGACTTGGTATTAACCATTTTGTCTTTGTGCTTGCATGGTATCTGGTCAGAAACTCTTATTCATTTACAAACATTAATGAAACTGTTCACCTGTTGCTAGGTCAGTTAAGGTGCTGTATGTATTTCCAAATTGTTCCTCTTTGGTGCCTTTTTGAGTGGTATTTTTTCCTTTGTTCCTGTGTCAGACCTGTCCAGGACAGAAACTGGCAGATGAAGGTCTTCCCTGCAGTGATCCCTTCTTCATCCACTGCCTGTGCTGCATCTGCTGGGGTTGACTGGCAGCTGGCATGGTCATCATTTTCCCAAAAATTCAGAAAAAGTGTAGGTGATATGACAGCTCTGTTACTCCCATCAGTGGTGTGATAGTTACAGGAAATTAAATAAATGTATGTAGACACAAATGTGAGAATACAAGAAAACTACTGACACTAATTACATAGAAAGTGCTGTCAAAGTAAAACCAGCTGGGAAAAGAAGCATGTTTTCTCCTTCTTGTATCTTTGTGTTATGACAATCTCAGGAGACACAGGATCTGTAAGAAGAAATTGCATGTTGTGACTACATGAGGAAAAGCAGTATTGTAGCAGTGGTCTAGTCCTCAGCTTTTGTCAGTGTTTCTTGCCTGCTTGTTGTTGAGAGTGATCAAAGCAATAGCAAGCAAACTGATTAATTTAATAAAGTATTAAAGATGTCTTTGGTAGTGCAGTCTGACTCAGAGGTTTATTGCAGGGCTTGACTTTAGCAGAAGACCAGCCTTTACATCTTGAACTTTGTAGGCAATACTGTTTCATGAGCTGATTAGTGGGTTTATGTATCTCCAAGACTAAAATACCAAACAGCTAAAGTTCTTGTACAGTGTGGTTTATTTTCTTTGCCATTTTAGTTAGCAGCAATTCTGTTTTTGGACTCTGCCTTAAGGGAATGTGAGTCTTGAAGTTACTGTGGGTCATGCACAGGGTAGCATTGCCTTTGCTACCTGGGATTCCCTTCAAGGTGTGGGTGTCTGAAGGACCAGTTTGGATTCTCAGTGCTGTCCACAGCAACCAGTTTGGATGTTATTCAAGCACACAGATTATTTATCCCTTTGTTGTACACAGTTTTGCAGCTGTTCTTGCCAGGTGAGTGCAAGTGGAGAGTTTCAGAAGTTGCCCAGCTCAGCCCTGGGCCGCTGCCGTGCAGAGCAGCCAGAGGAAGGTTCAGGCAGTGCCCCAGAGCATGTCCTGGTGAGCTGGGTGTGAGCTGTGCCATCAGGAGCAGGAGGTGTGTGCCAGGCACATGTGCTGTGACCAGGATCAGTGACCCCTGGCAGAGGGCTCAGGGATGTGAGCTCCTGAGCTGCCACATTTGCCAGTGGTTTTCAATCAGTCCTGAGCTGGGAAACGCAAGCAGAGTTACCAGGAGTACCTGCATGCTTTGTGAGTTCATTTCCCTGTGGGAACAGCAGCACAGGCTCTTCAGGGGATGCAGATATGCTTTGGCTGTCAGGCTTTGCTCCACCCTCTCAGCACAAACTGTGTGAGGCAGAGGCAGTGAGGCCAGGCCATTAAATCCCCTGTCTCCAAGGGGCTCATTAGCTTGGGCTCCATGCTTTTAACCACAGCTACACAGCTTTGTGTTTGGAGCTGAGTCACATCTTCAAGCTCAACAGACAGGCTGAGAGAGCTCCCATCTGCAGACAGAATAATACACAGAATAAACAGAGTCACACTGGCACACGTGGTGGTGATCTCCATTGGGACTGTGATGCTCTGCTGGCCCCAGTTACTGAGAAAAGGTGAAAGCATACCTTTGAGATTATATTCTTGTACCAGGAATATTTAAAACTGAAGATAAATTACCAATGACTGGGCCAGGCTGCCATAATCATGTGATAATTCACTGCTGCCACCGGTCCAACCTGCAAGGCCGTGACTGTTTCAGGTGTTTCTTTGTATCTCCCAGCATGAAGAGTACTTCAGTACCACAGGCTGGTGCTTCTTGGCTTTCTAGCTAGGAAAATATTCATTTTCTGAGGTTATGTTCCAAAGTCATTGTCTCAGACCATAGTAATATGAACCCAACTAGTAAAGCTTAAGATTCAAACTTTTCTAGTGTCTTTTAAAATTTTTAATCCCTCTTTTGCAGTACTGGAGAGCCTTAGGTGCTGTTTAGAAGCTTAACATTTACTTTTTTTTTTTTTCCTTAGAAAACCCTATTTTTCTCACTCTGAGTTCAATATCCTATTTAGTTCTGTAGGGTCAACCATGAGCAATGCACTCCAAAGTTTTGGGGTTTGGGTTTTTTTTAACGGAAAAAAAAAAAGGTTAATATCTTCTTTTAATAAATTTTAATACTATGTTTATCTGGGGAATTCAACAGGGTTTTGTCATTGTACTGATGACTACTGTGAATTCTTACAAAATATAGTTTGCATCTGACATTTAGTTTTAGTAAATAGAAACATGTATTTTAAATATGTCCATTACTCTATACTTAATTTGCAAAACTACATTATTGGAAAAATAATTATGCTGTGAAAGAAATATTTCTAGATTGATAACCTAATGCTGAAGTAAGAAGTTGTTTCATGGCTATTTCTAACAAGCTCCTTCTTATACAGCTGCAACGCTTTTTTCAAATTGACTTATTTGCTCTCTGAGCTGATAAAAACCCCTGCACTTATTTCATATGAATGATGAATGATGAATGATAAATGATTGCAAGGAGTGAAGAATACCTTGCAACAAAAGAAACCAGTGATGCTCTTTTCATTACTGATTTCTTATGACAAAGATCAAGAAATGAGAGACCTGCACATCCACTTAGATTATTCATTACCCTTCATAAAACAACCTTCACATTTGAGAGGTTGTTTCAGCTACAGCTCTGGAACTCTGCAGGTTTTAATCACTTTTTCAACCACTTAGATCAAAACTGAAATTTCCCCTCCTGTGAAAAGTTTTCCATTTGCAGTCTTACTCTATGTCTTTATAATAAGCAAATAAAGGGGATTTTTTTTAAATGCTGAAAGTCCAATTTATAGAAGATAGACTCCTTTTTTTACAAAAATGGACTTTAATAAATGGGGATTTATCTGTTTTATCACATATACTTATTTGATTCCTTTTTTATTTTAGATCTTTTTTTTCTATAGCACGGCATGCATTTAGGAATGTTTATCTAAAAATGGGGGAAAAAAAACCCTTTCAGAATTTCTTAAACCTTTTGCTGTATGATGTCTATTTTAGCAATGGCTTTTCAGCCTCAGGTTTTCTACCATAGGGACTCCCCACAATGTGGAGGGGGCTGGGGGGGCAGAACTCCTTGACATCCAGATCTGTGGATTGCAGTCCAGAGGTGTGCTTGGCTCCTGCCTGGGGCCAAGCCAGGGGAAAGACAGAACAAAAACATCCAGGGGTCACCAGGGGTTGTGTGGCTGCTGAACATTGCTGCTGTTCACTCTGTGCCTGCCACTGTATGACCTTCAAGAAGGATTAAACCTGAGAGCAGCTGATTTCTGACAAGGAGAGATCTCTGTGACTGGTAGTTCAAAAGAGAGAGAGGCTTTTGGTTTGGAACTGCCACCTATGATCACAACCCAAATGTGTGGCTGCATGCTCTTGTTTTCATGTTTCAAGGTCTAGACAAGAAAAATGATTGAAGCCCAATTAAAACAGTGTGAGAGATTGTGTGTGTGTGTACCAAGGTGTATCAACACCCTGCTTTTTCCTTATGGCAGGTCTGAGCAGAGCTCTAAGGAAGTTCAGTGCTGGTTGGTGACATGCATTTTATCATCTCTGTTATTTATTTATACTGAGTATCCTCTGGCAGGAGTGACCTCTCTGAGGGTTGGGCACAGACTTCCTGCAGTCCTTGAGAGCACTTCTCTGTAGCCAGGATGGAGTTAGGAGTCTCTCCTGGTCTTCCATGACAAGCTGAGACTGATGAACCCCTTGGCATCACTGCAAGGCTCACATTACCATCCAAATGGTATTTATTCAAGGCCTGATGATTCAGTAGAATATGGCTTATCAGCCAACATAATGGGCAAATAGTAAAACTATGAATTATTCTTGTATTCCTCTCCTAACATTTGGATGATTCTTCTTCCACCAGACCTTGTTGCAGTCCTTTGGTAACGTTCTCTGCTATTTTAATTCCTTTTCCAACTAGACCTAAGCATTTCCAATTTAGCAGCTAGTTTCCCATACCAAATTTTCAAAACATGCTGGAGCCTTTAGAAGCATGTAATGTTCTTTCAGTTCACAGTACCTGCTCTGCCAGGCTGCTTTGTAACTTGGTACTTCGTAAATCACTTTGCAACACCTAGTAAGTAAGAACACTATGAAAAAAAATTCTTGTCATTGTCTTGTTCTGGTGAATTAGCACAGCAAGGAATTTCTGCCACAATCCTCTGTCACAGGGGGGATTTTGTGCTAATTTTTAAGCATTTAGCATGAGTTGATGAAGGATAAAGAGAATAGACAAGCCTTGTATACTCAGTCCAGATGTAGTAATTTAAATTATCTGACTGGGTAGAACTTAGAGCATTATTATTGAATGTATTCAGAAAGGCATTTTTGAAAAAGAAATCAATAATGTAAAATATTTTAAACTATTATATTTTAAATAAAGATTACTATACTGTCAGGAAAGAGGAAAATAATGATGCTGATCACTAAAAGCACAAAAATGTTGGGAAGCCCTGGGGCAAAATAAAAATCTGTCATTAGGCTTGTCCCTTAAAAACCATTTCATAGTGCTCTTGCAAATTCCATTTACAGAAAGCGAGAAGAGATATGAGATTCTAGAAAATTGCAAAATGTGTTTTAAGCATCACTGGACATTAAAGTGATTTTTACCACAATATGCAATAGAAGAGCTTGAGTCTTTTTGAAAGACACTGAGTCCCTTGAGTAAGAGAATAGGAATGAGGTCATCATGTCAAGATGAGGAAAGCAATTGAAAGGAAAAGAAACTGTTGAAAAGCTGCAAGCAAAGCTTGACTCCACAAAGGTTGCATAGAAGGGAAGTTCAGGGCAGTTGTAAGCTGTATAGGTGTGTGCTAGTTTGAGGGCAGACCAGCAGGAGGAATTAACTCCACTCAAATATCTTGTGACAGATTACAAGTCAGAACTACAATTTAACAGGAAAATTAAAAATAAGGCAATAGTACAGAAATACCAGCTTAAACTGACAAAAGTCAGAATACAACCTGACACCCCGTTGGTCAGGGTGGTGGTAGCAGCCCAGTTAAATGGTGGCTACAGTCCTTTTGGAATCATGAATGTGATTCTGTTGAAACAGTGATCCTGTAGAAAGATCTTGTCCTTCTCTGGAGGTCCAGTGGTGGTTATCAAGCTCTTGGTGTCTGGGAATCCAGTGGTAGTGCTCTCATGGTGTTCCAGGACTCAGGTTATATACAGGTAGGAATGTTTGATTCCTTCCTCTGGGCAGGGCATCTCACAATGGGATGATGAGATTCTGTGAGCCATGCTGTGAGACCCTGATGGTCCATTAAACGAGATAGCCCCTGGAGGGAGTTATCAGAGCTGAACCATGCAGAACATAAAGAACACTTATCCACCTATTTTAACATCTTATGTAGATGGTAATACAGTGCATACTTTTGGTTACACCAAAACAAAGAGGTAGAAGATAATCTAACAGGGAAGAAAGAAAAAGTTGCAGAAAGGGTCAGATAAGGCTACAGACTCTTTTTTCTCATCTCACATTCTGTTTCCTGGAATGTTTTGCAGTCCTTCAGGCAGGTGTACAGTGTTTCAGTAAAGCACATAAGTGCTATGAAATAATGAGGGCAAGGTAAAAACAGATGTAAAGGAGTTTTCACAGAGAATGTGGAGGGGATTTTTTCAAGTAACTTCCAAGGCAACATTATCGTGAATGTCATGGCTAGATTACATGACCACAGATCTAAGCAGGACAAAATCACTGCTAGTCAACAAGGTTTCTTTTCAGATTTCCAAAGTGAAATTAGGAAAATATATAATCTCGCCTGTCTTTCATGGCTCATTGTTCTGGTTGACTAGTTGGGTAGCATTATGTTTATCACAAAAAGCTCAATGACCCACAATTCTAATTTATAGACAAGAAATTAGTTTTATTAAAAGGCTGTCTGCAGAGCGCTCTCTAAATTTGCCTGCCTAGACCTTCTGCCAGAAGGTCAGATCATGGTGGCATTTTCTGATAGCACTTGTCACTATTTATTTGTTTATGCAGTAGAAATACAGTGCCTAGAATTATTACTCTTATAGGCAAGAGAGCAGAAATATTTGTATTCATTTTTGGCTGACGTGAAATCTGTCCTTTAGCTTTGTATTTGCATGTGTGTTTTCCAAGGAGAACAAAGAAGATTCTCAAATGCTCATTGACCCAACACTTGATGTGTAAATAGGGGATGGAAAGTTCCACTCCAGTGGAAAAAAAAAAAATCTGTGCAATTATTATTATTATTTCAACAAAATCCCTTCTTGCTCATGGTGGCAAGTAGCCAGAATCCATTATGTACCTCCATATTGCCTTTTAATTCATTGCTTTTAGTCTCACAAAACATTGTAAACTGTATTAATGCCTCTTGATACCATAATTGTGTTTATTGCACATTGGAGCAGCTGCTATACAAAACACCAGAACTGCATTTTTATTGAATGTGTCTCTGGTCTCTGGTATTTTATATTGATGGAGCCAACTTTGAAACGGCCCCTTGTAACAGAAATGAACAGGCTTTGGTGCTTGCCACTTCCTTCACCTCCAGAACAGAATTTTATACTTTTGTAATGATGAAAATGATTTTGAAAATTATTTCTCATTTTTTCTTTTCTTGGAACTACATAGCTATGGGGGATGATTTCAAAATGCTCAATTCCCGTATTGCACTTGAAGACAATCTTCTAAGATGGTAACAGCATTTCTCTTTGCCAAGTGGAACATGAAAAGGATTATAAAAAGACACTGGTACAGGTGAAAAGGTCATGCTTTTACGTAAGCCATGACCTCCCCTCTCAGAAACATTTGAGTCTTATAGTTTGGCAGAAGTGAGCTCTGAAAATACAAGTAGTTAAATTTCTAAACCTAAAATTGTTGTAAAATTTATCCATCTTTTTTTTAACCTGTTTCAACTTATCTCAATAGCTAGTTAAAAATAAAGAATAAGTATCAATTTCTTATTTGAGACTTGCAAAAGAAGGGGGGAAAGTAGAATAACCAACCCCACAGGTTCTATTGTTTTATAAAATTGCTCCTCATCAGCACCCTGAGTGCCTTAGCCTGTATTTGGAAAGTCATGCGTGTCTTTGCCAGTCATTTATGTCACACAGACAAGATCTTAGGTGTAACAAATGTCTTTTATATCCATGTTGACACTTTAAACCATGGTCCCCTGTGGTATGTGGATGCAACTTTCATTAATGTGGATTACAAGCAAGAGTTTATTTCTTTAAGATGAAAAAAAAAAAAGAGGGATATTTCTAGAACTTTAAAGAGATACCTACTTATGTATCCACAAGCTATTACACATTTTGGTGGTCAACACTTGCTCAGAGACCTTTATGTTTCTGAGCTCTTTATAAAGAAGAAAACGTGACTCCAATCTAGAATGTAACCTTAGGGGGAAATGTGACTAGATTTTCTGTGTTAAGGATGGAGAGAAGAACTCTTCTCCTAAGCTTCAGAATTCCTTGTCTGTGCCAAACTTTGCTCATTACTCATCTAGAAAATAATGAACAGTGATTTTCCTGCTCTTAGCTAACTGATGCTTTACTAAAGCAGCCTCTCCCCTCTGGAAGTATTTATGTTGGGGGTGCTGCTATTTTAAACACTGAAATTCTCAAAAATAATCATTGATAGCAGATTCTGTAGGACTGGTCCATCAGAAGAGGAAGATCCAGGCTGATGTAGCTTCCTCTTGCCCAGCTGTCTTTGATAGCAGTCATCTTGTTAATTGAGAACGTGAGCTAGGTACTAATTGTTCTTGCATTTCTCATAGCAAGAGAAAAGAGACAAAGGAACAACTTTTAGCTCCTTTGGATACTTGAGAAGGTAATGGCAATCTTTGGGCCTAATTTAACACTTTCATTATTCTTCTATGTAAATTCTGATTTACTGGTAGTAATTGAATTTTATGTTTCACCAGTTTCAGTCAATACATCTTTTTGTTCCACCCAGGCAGTGAAGAGCAGTAATGTGCTGTACAGAAAATCAACAGTACCATCAAGAGCATGCCCTTTAAAATTTTAATTTTAATTAGACATTGGCATCTGGTATGGAATATGAATGCTTATTTGCACACCTGAAGGCTATTTAATATGAAGAAATCCCAAGTACCTGAAGAATTTGTCTGCAGATGGAGTTTAGCACTTTAATTTAGTATATTAATTGTGAAGAATGTATTGAAAAGTATTGTAAAAATTGTGTGTCACATAGGTTCTAGGTACTTAAAAGCTGTTAATTTCATAAATAACACTTTCCTCTTCTGTCAATCTTCATAACTGATAGAAAGGCAAAGGAATAATCTTGACACTATTACAGTCTTTGAAATAGCAAAAGTTTCATTGAAACCCACTTTGATTTTTAATAACATGTAAGACTTACAAGGGACTGAAGTGGATATCCATTAATAAAATACATAGTACAGCAAGCTCATTTGGAATAATTTGTGCCTGAGGAATCTCACATCCAACAGTCAGGGGACAGTAAAGTTCACTCAACATTCATAATTCCTTCAATGATCCTGTTTGTGTGGAGTTTAATTTTAGTCACAGACTTCATATTAAGGAACATTCCTAAACCTTTGTAAAATTACTGGTTTGTCCTACTGTAAGTACTGAATCACCAACAACACTGCAGAACCTTGAAGTTAAGGATCACATTAACAATTTTCTGCAGTAATTTTGAAATTTCACATTCCAGGATTTATAACTTACTGTCATTCTCCTCTGCTCTCCTTTACCAGAAATTCCTCTTGAGAAATGTGAACTGGAGACAAGACCCATGTTTCGTGCTAGACACTTCTCCCCTTTAATGTTACAGGTGTTCTTCTTTTTCTCATTTTTCTGCTGTTTTCAGGCAGAGGAATGGGCTGCGGAAAAAAAAGGAGAAAAAAAAAAGTAAGAGAGGATTTAATTGTATATAGGGAAGAAGGAGAAAAACTTATTTTATCACCAGAAATGCTACATGCTCTGCTTTTTAATCTATCCATCCCTTTTGAGTTCCTGGCTGCCCTTGCAGGGAATTGCTTCAGATTTGCATGCTCTTATCTCAAGGATGCAGCACTAAGTCACTAACATCACCCCTTCAGCTACTTCAGCAACACGAGGGGAGGGGATTCATCCATGTTAGCTGCAGCAAATGCTGAACTGTGTCATTTATGCTTTCCTTTTGGGATGCAAAATCTGACACACTGCTGCTGGGAGGGGAAGCCTCAAGTTCTGCTGCTTTAGAGGCTTATTTAGATCTTGATATATGGTCTGGAAAGCAAATTTTTTTATTTGCTCACCTATAGGCATCTCATATAAGGACTTGAAGGGTACCAAAGCATGTGTCTGGATATTGGATGTATATCTATTTTATAGGGTTTTAGCATCTGGAAGAAATTATAGCTTGTGATTTATACCTGGTTCCTGTTCTCTTGTTTTCAGAATCTTTATCAGAAAAAATCTATTCCACTCACAGACTCTTACTTGCTTGAAAAAACCCAAAACAGCCCATATAGCACACACTGCAGTAGTGTCATGAGTTTGTCCTAAAATAATTAATAATTGGGTTAGGCAAATGTGGTAAATCAAAAAATTAACTTGCGGTTAGCATATACAAATTTCTATGTTTTGTTTTTTTTTTAAAGAGAGACTGAAATAGGAGAAAATGCTTTACCTGAGCAGCATCACTTCTGTGCAAACCATGAAGGAAAGGTTTGGAGGGATCAGAGCATGTCCCTTCTAAAGATTATTATCCCACTAGCTATGATCTACTTTTACAGCTGGTCAAAAACAAGGACTCTAAACCTTGCTTATTAATTGCTTATTTGGCAACAGTAGCAGTGGCAGATATTGTACACTTTAATAATAATCACAAGCATAAATGCTGCAACATTACAACCTGGTAATAAGGAAATCCTGCCATGCTCTTTGACCACCAGACAGGACTGAGTGACACAGCACTGATGCTTCTAATTTGCTTTGGCTACAGAATTCTAATAACAGAAAAGAGGGGCTCCACCAGATATATATATATTTTTTTTTTTTTTTTTAAGCTGGGGTTTTTGTTTTGTCCCCTTTGCAGTCTCTGTCATTTTGCCCAAATCCTGAGGAGTAAATATTCCTTTGCAGTTTCTGGCCATTTCGTCAAGAGGATGAGACACTAAGGTTGCTCTTAATGTATTAATTAATATGTTGTTC
>JAOTQP010000680.1:14948881-14971243 GCA_026413545.1 Cichladusa arquata
ATGTTGTTCTCAGGCCTTTTCTCAGAGGCCTGTAAATATTGAGGAGCACAAAAGCAGTTACAGCAACAGAGAATTGAGACCTGGCTGATGTGATGAGAGAGCCTGTGCTTTAATAAGTCCACAGTGTTCTGCTGCCTTTATAGAGCTTCTGTCCAAGTAAATCAGTATAATTAAATTTGGTCCAGTCCCTTGAGCTAGTGTGTTGCTAATGTATTTTCACTATTTTTTCCTCTACTGTCTTGAGGTCAAACCTTTATGTTCTTAAGGATAATAATGGGAAACAGAAGGTAAATGTATTTGTTTTCCAAGTAACACAGAAGGTGATACCATATGGCAAATACGTTTTTAAGCATATGGCTAAAAAAAGTTGGTATTTTCTTAGTCAAATAAATATTAAAAAAAAAATCTATATGAGCTTGGTTAGGGTTTTGCTGTTTTGCTTTCCAGTTAGTGTGGTTTATAATAACATCAGAAAGAAGTGTTGTTCTTTGAGGATGGGTGCAAACTGTATCATATACAGAGTATTAAAGCACCTTTTGCTGCAGGTCTTTTCACCTGCATTGTTAAATTTCCTATAGGAAATAGTAGAAATAACAGGACTAGGAACTTAAGTTTGTTCTCATCATAAGTAGGGAGATTCTCCCTACACTCAGCAGAGTCCCTGAGAGTTCCCTCCCTAGAACATTGCTCTTTTTCACTTTCTTCAGACTGTGTCATTCACTCAGCTAATTGGGCAATTTTAACTAGGTCAGTCAGCTCATTCCCTGTGTGTCTGTAAAGAGCAAAGGAAATGTACGAGTGCAAATTGAAATATGTCTGATTCTGTTGGCTTCAGTCCTTGGTTTATTGTCTAGTAATACAGGATTGAGCTCAGTGTCAGTTCAAACCAAGCTCTGAAAAGTCAGAGCCACACAGGCATAAGCAATGAAGTGTCTCAGAACCAACTGTGCATGTTGTGCCCATCTCCTTGGCATATCACATACTTATTGATTAAATAATTGATTCATGAAGAGAAACAGCTGTCCTTTGACCTAGAAATGCAGAATACCTTTTCAGAAGCAAGTAAATGTGCTACTGAGAAAAAAGGAGAGTACTCATTGGTATCTAGATATTGCAACATAATACTGCCTACACAATTCAAATATTTAATAAATAAAAAGTAGTTTTCATAAAGACTGTAATATAGTTTCTTCGGCTAAAGAACCTGACTTTGAGACATGAAAGAATGTTAATGGTACTGTGTGCTATGCAGCTTTCCACTTTGAGTGTGAAAATCCTAGAGGCTGGAGTAGTTGGATGTGATTAAAAAACAAGGTGTTTAGTGTCTCATAGAATGGGTAATGCTGTATACAGTGGTAAATGTAGGATCTGTCTGTACATTAGTTTTTGAATTGGACCAAATATCTTTATACAATAAACCTTTTCTGCCGTTGGAATAATTCCTCAGATGACCCCACCAATCAATTTTAGGGTTCTATTTTTCATTTGAGTGAAAGTCTGCATTTAATTTTTTTTTAAAAAAAAGAGTATTAATTATGTCAAAGATTTCTTCTTCTTTTAAATGGGCAGAAATCCTTCCAATACTAGCAGAAGTTAAATGTAAAAACAAATGGCTAGATTCTAGCTGATCTAACCACAGAAAAACAGTGCACCAAATGGTGAATGCAAATGCAAAATGGCTCTGCAGAAAAGCAGTTGCAATTCACCCTTCATGTTCTTGAGGATATTGAGTTGTACAGATAAAGCCACCTCAGAAGTGAGTGGAATTGGCCTGGGAGAAGTGCAGTCAGCACACCAAAAGGAATGTGACTCAGCTTTTCCCAGGGGTGGAAGTCAGGGGATTCTCGAATCATGGAAGTTGCTGTCTCAGAAGCGAGTGCTCATGCAGAGCTGCTCTGTGCAAACAGGCAGTGGGACTGACATCAACAGGAAAAGCACTGAGGAGCTGATGGAAAAGAGATCACAAACATAACATAAGGTGCCAATTTTGGCCAGTGCACAGTCACTGTTACATCATTCACTTGTTCGTGTCTGACAGGCAATAACAGGTACTTATTATTTGTCTCTCTTAACTGCTGGGGCTTTCATCTTCTTCCTGTGAAGTGAGCTGCTCTTTCCTAACTCCAGATGTAAGATTTAACAAGATTTAACCTTGCTTGGACATGAAAATGTCACCTGGTGTAGTTTCTAAACATCCCCTTTGTAAGGTTTTTTCAACCTATTTTTATATGTGTATTTATATTGATATGATTTTTTTCCCCACCTAGCTCATAATACATAAAACACAAAAAAAAATATATGTGCAATAATTGCCAACAGATAATATCTGACAGGAAATTAGTTTTTTTCCATTTAAAGAAAAAAAACCACAAAGGTTTTCGTACAGATTTATACTAATCTCTTTAACAAATTGTTCTTATATTAAAGATTTTGCAGCTAATACCTGTGTTACACCAGAAAACAGACACTTTGAAAGATGCTCATCAAGTAATCATCTCTTTATGAAAAATAATAAAAGAGGCCTTTTTTTTTTTAAGTGTCCATCTTGATAAATCTCCTGTAGAGAAAATGTCTTTAGTCAAGATAATAGTGACCAGCTTCTGTGACAATCACTCCAGATGACAGACAAGAAGTGAAGCATCAGTTGGCAGTGCCCTAACATTCCCCACAGCTATTATTCACTTTTCATGTCTGCTTCATCCGTTCTTGTTTTCCCACTTTGACTTATTGCCACTGTATCTCTTGAGGTGTCTTCTTTTTTTTTCCTCCAAATGGTAAAAATCCACACTTGTCCTTGGTTTTGAGCCATCCAAAAATAGTCTTTATAAGCTTTCTGTGTTACTATCTTCCAAACCTCATCTAAAAAATGAATTCATGCTCCTGGATCTCGTCGTGCCTTAATGTTTATTACTTCTTTTTATGGTACAGGAAATGAAATGTCAATAACATTTAACTTTAAAAAAGCCTTTTCTAATTACATCCATTCTTTTCATAACAGTCACTCTCAGGTTATAGGAGAGGTCTTCAGGAGTGCATCATTACCATAATGTGGTGCAATAGTGGAGGTCTCTTGGCTGGTTTTTCACTTGCTGAGATCTATGAGGTGTTATCTGGCTAGGGCAGGAACCTGGAAGTCTCTCTGTGCTTTTCCAGAACATTGTACTTTTTACAGAAATTCATCTGCAGTACTTGAGCAGCATGCATAATGTGGCCTTCTTCCCATCCCTGCCATTAACACAGAGACAAAAAAAAAAAAAAAAAAAAAAAAAAAAAAAAAAAAAAAAAAAAGAAATAAAAACTAATCAAACCTTATTTTTCTTTACATTAAGATCCAGTCCTGCTCAGGGATGGCTCAGCAGGGCTATTCATGACAGCTGAGTCATTAAACTGAGCCTACCCCAGCTAGGTCCTGCCTATTGCAACTCAGCTGTCTTAGGGTCCAGAACAGCAAATGTGCTTCCCCTCTGAAACCAGACACCTTTTTTCCTCACACACCTCCTGGGTGTGGTACCTTACACCCACTGACTGTGCAATCCTGCATTTGTAGATTCCTCCTCCTCAAAGCGTGGCTGTCTGGATCATATCAATAGTTGTTTAAGCTCTGAATCCCACTTCCTAGTGTGGGGGTGATTATCCCTTCCCCACTGCAATAATGCCAGTTTTCTGGGCTTTTGCTGAAGGTTTGCAGCAGCCTGTTTGCAGATATGAAGGGCAAAGAGCCCCCTCCACCACAGCTCTTCTTCTCTACCTGCTGCCCCTGCACAGCACATGCTTCCAGCTTTGCTCCTTGACAAAACCCTCAGGCAAGTGAAATCCCAGGAGACAGAGCTGCCCAGGCTGAGGAAACGCTGCCTGTCTAGTTTGCCAAATTAATCTATAATTACATTCTTAAACTGCTCTATTTTCACGGTTAATTTGGCTGGCAGAAAATGAAGAAGCTATTTTTGCAGCATATATGCACCATATGAATATAATCACTTGGAAGCACTGCAGACTCCAGGATTGAATGCTTTTTTAAAAAACTTTCTATTGAGCATGAGCAGGCTCTGCTGTTTGCAGTTGCCTGGGTAACTGAGATGAGACCTTTAACCAGCTCTTTCTTGTACCAGTGGAAGAATATACACTAATTCTGATGTTTGGGCTTTACCCTAAAGTATTTTATGGAGATAGGAAAGGTCAAAAAATATCATTAAGCCTGTTCTTTCTGCTTGCATCTGAGACAATGATCAAGCATTTTATCCCTTTCGTAGGAGAGCTGTGTGTGACTGGAATAGGAAGGAGTTGGTTCCCTTCACTTCTGTATCTAATTGCAAATTCTGTCCTGTGATGACATGCACAAAGAGGCATCGTGGGTGTCTACTCTGAGTCTGGCTGGACACTGAGAAGCAGCTCTGAACCCCAGACATGGGGATTGCAAGGTGTGTTTTCCATGCACACAGTCAGGAGGTCTGCAGGAACCTGCTCCTGTGGGATCCCAGCTCCTGAGGCGCCAGCCTGGGCTGCTGGCCAGGGCTGGCTTTGCAGAGCACTCAGAAATGTCAGTGCAGACATTGTCTATCACATCTTCTCTGTGCAATTCAGTAAGGTGCTTGAAATTTCTGAATTACTTATGTCCTGGTAAGCTTGGAGACAACATTCCTTCTACTGCTACAACGAAGTTAGAACCAAAGTTTAGTGGTTTTGGAACATTCTGCAAGGCTGTTTTATCTGGATGCTTGGAAAACAGGGCAGATTTGAGGTGATAATACAATAATATAATAATAACATTATAATATTAGCTTTTCACAAATATTAAAATAGATGCTATATGTATAATGTTAAAAGTAACTTTGCTATAAAGATATAGTTTTCATTAGACATAGTAGTAAAATACTGATACAGTTATGCTTGTGGCAATTAAACTGCCTGCTGAGTTAGGATAGCACCCAATGAATGCCTAAAGAAGACCCTTACTACTATCAGCACCTACCTTCTGTAGAAGGTATAAGCCAAAGCCCAAGCTGGAGGTAATAATAAAACTGGACTAAAACCATAGCCAAAAAATGTACATGCTCTAAAAAGGCAGACCCGAGGAAGAGCCATGCTAAACGGTTCTTGGAACATGTAAAATAGTTTGGGGAAAAGTTTAAGTATGTATAATTGTTTATGAATATGCAGTAGACTGATGCAGTAGAAAAGGTATGTAAAGGGGTGTCTTCAAAATAGCAGATGTGCTCTTGGCTAAATGCCAAGCACCCAGCCATTAAACCTTGCTTTATTATCTTTGTCTCCTGTTGTCCTTTATTAAATTTTTAAATTTTACCAAAAGAGTGAACCCTTTTTTTCACATTGTGTTTTTCAAGTTGTTTCAAGCAGAAAGCATGAGTAAAGTCATACTGGATAACATGAAAAAAGATACTCTTTTTTTCCCAGGAGGATGAACAGAATCCATGTATGATATAAATCCACTGAGACACAAATCTTCGTGTCAGAAAACCAAATGGGTGTCACTGTTGTCATCTTCCTTTATACACCATGTGCAATGGAATTCTTGCTTAAGAGGGCCATTACTGACCTTTGTATTAACATATTTCAGAGCAAGGGAGTTCTATGCATCAGAGTAGCAGGGATGAATGCCCAGGAAAATGTAGTGGCAGCAGCTCCTAAGATTAGCCTGGCTGCAGGTTCACTTTTGTTGCTCAGAGGCACCTTCTTCCTCTGCTCTTCTCTATCTGGAGAGCTTGAGAACTGAAAGGGATATTAGGGAGCACAGGTTTCACAGAGAAAGCAGGAAAAGCTGCTATGGCCATTCTGTATCTTACTTTCTCATATATATTCAGTTTTCTGTTCTCTTTTGGAAAACAGCAGTGGTGGGGGGGTATATTGAGGGCATTAGTTTTCTACCATCTGTGATTAGAAACACTGCTGAAAACTCAGCCTCTTTGCTTTAACTTTCTTCTAATCATACTTGGACTACTGTCATGTAAATGATGGTGAATGACTAAGGTAGGACAGATTTCTTCAGAAAAATCTTCCTTGGGAAGGTGGCAGATTGTCAGGAACTTGAGACTCTATCCTGGGCTCTGTTGCAAATCTGCCTCGGAGTTTCCCAGCAACAGCCACACATTGCCAAGAACACTTGAAAATAAGGCTTCAGCTATAGTTTCCTGATCTCCTGAAATGTCTGGCATGAGCTCTGCTGAAGCCACCCCTTATGCTGCAGTCAGGGACAGCCCTGCAGGTGCTGTGAGCTCCCACGCAGCTCTGAGCCTGACCTGCAACATCTGGAGCTCATCCCCAGCACGGATTGACAGCTGTGCCAAATGCTGCTGCCACTCTGACAGACACTCCTGTTCCTGGGTATTTAAACACCAGCTGCTGTCCAGCCATGTCCACAGAGTGACCTGAGCAAGCTTCAACTTCTAGGGCTCTGGATGGCAAACGTGAATAGAGTGCTTTGGGAGTTTTCTCTTGCAGTGCCACTAGCAATCTTTTGTTCAAATGTGTTGCTCGGCTGCAAGTCTTTCTTTGCATTTGAAAGCTACATAAAAACCTAAATCAACTTCTCTCACAGTGTTGGCTGCTGAAAGAATATATCACTTTACAACCAGGACTTTGAAAACCTCCTATAATGCTTTGCTTCCTTGCCACTTAGCCTCTTCAAACATTTGTGCCATCCTTTAAATAAAACCTGCTCATAAATGGCAGCTGGAATAATTGATATAGAAAATCACAAAGCACAGCATTCCGTATTTTTTATTTATTTTTCAGTGACATGGACATTTTTAGTTTTAGTGGACTTGATAGCAGTTCTTCCAAGTGAACTATGTAACAACTACATTATGGCTCCCTGCTCTCCTTAGCCAACTTTGCCATCACAGTTGTTCAACATGGGCTCTCTAAAGAAAATTGGTTCATTTCTGTCAGTGATATGGTGAGCAGTGAGGAGGCAAAGCACAGAACACACCAAGATGGTCATGTCTGGTTTCTGCTTGACTAACTGGGGCTGGTCAAGGAGCAGGGGAAAAGATTTCTGCCAGGACATGAGAGTTGTACTGCTGTAGTTTGAATAATTTATTTAATAAGCCTGAATGCAGCTGTGGCTCTTGTTTGCTGACAGTCAAATAACAGCCTATAACCCCTGAACTATTTATTTGGCACTTATTGAGGTGTGGGAAGTTAGCTTCCTCTCTAATCCTTGTCCTTAATGCCAGTCCTGCAGGAAGAGCTCACCCCTCTGATGCATCTCAGGAACGCTGTGGTCTGAGCTCCCTTTGGAGCTTCACATCCCTATTGCCACACACACTCTGCTCTCTGCAGAGGTGGAGAGGGTTGATCTGGCTGCATCTCTCACAGCCTTCTCTCATCAGATTGGGGTCACTAATCCTTACTGCAGCACCACAGAAATGTGCTGCAATAGAAGGTGGATCCACCTCAAAGCTGTCAGACAGAGTTTTCACATATCTGCTATGGTTTTAATGAAAAATTCATAGTTTTGATTTTGCTGACCATTTTTTTTGTCATATCCTGATCTGAATATATGATTCCAGGTTAGTTGTGTCCATTAACTGAGCTTCCAATTAAACTCATATTTAAAAATTTAGCAGGCAATTTCAAAAAGGCTGGGTGTAGTTAAATGAAAATGTTGTCAAAGGAGCTGTATTAAAGGCATTGCAGCTAAATTCTGAATGAAAACATGTCATACTTTCCTGAATATTAATTTTGATTAAATCCTTGACTCCAACAAAACTTCTCTGAATCATTCTGCTATAGCTTAACTACTTTGTGTTGGAAATAATGTAGGTGTCCCACTTCTGATGCAGTAGCTAATTAACACTCCTAAACATGTATTAGACTGTAATTAAAAATTAGGCCACACTACCCATAACAAACTAGAGACATGTCTGGCTATAAAAATGTTTTCCCTGTATTCTGTACCTCTCTGGAGCATAAGTAGATTTTACAATGCAGAGAGGAAAATGAGTACATTATTCCTTCTCCTACCCTTTTCCTACCAGTACAATTTCAAGTGGCTCTAAAAAAAAAGAATAAAAAGTTACTTGAATAAAAGGCTGAAGCTCTGTAGCTTTCAGGTCATGCCCACCTCTGCATTTTATATTGTATCTGACTGGCTCAGCTGTGTGGAACAAGGAGAGCAGTCTGAAATTGGGGAGATTTCTAAATATGTTCAGCAGTTTAAACTCTGGACAGCCATAGTGCTACAGTAATAGTGGATGGTGCTATTTTTCCAAAGTTTTCTGGATATTTAAGAAATTGTTATTTATCCTTTGTTGGATATTTGCATCTCGTATGTGTAGATACTCATTTTAAAGCATTGAGGTTGTACAGTTATTTCCCTAGACAGTTTACATAGTTAAAAGAGACTGGTTCCTTGTATTATCTCAGATTCTCTCAAATCATCCTTTGCAACTCTCTCAGCTTTCCTTTTACCTGAAGGAAGACTAGGATATGACTATGGGTATTTTGGCAGTGAGTATCTCCCTAGAGCTATTCCCATCACACAGCAGAACTGGTACCTTTATGAGACCTCTGGTGTGCACGTCTCTGAATTTCTTTAAGAAGTATCTGTGATGCCTCTGTCCTTGGAGATACGCAGAACTTGAGTAGACAAGGCCCAGAGAAACCTGATCTGTCTTTGAAGTTTTCCCTGCTCTTGTGTGGGACATTGGATCTCTAGGGGTCCTGGCTAGTGTAAATTGTTCTGTGCCACTAAATTCAACAGCTCAGGGCATAGGAGTTGCAAGAGTTTCCTTTCCAGCTCCCAATTCAGAACAGGTTTATCCCCTGAAGCAGGATAGCAAGAAACATGTTCCCAGCGTATCATGTATTTTCCCTTATGAATTTCTGGGGTTTACTACTGTTCTTCAAGCTCTAATCATTCCTTGAAAGACAAAGTGCTCAGAAACCAGCAAAAAATTATTTATGCTCTGTCTAGTAAGTCAGGAGGAAAAACAGTTCAGGATATGGGGAGGGTTTTACTTGCTCTAAGTCTACTCTGTTGCTCTCTGAAATGGTTCTTAAATATGCTGGATGAAAAGAGCGTCCTGGATACAGCACTAAGTAAAATGATAAAATGGTAAAATGATCTGGATGGGCTCTGAGGGCTGCTTTCCAGCCCATGTGGCTAACATGGATAAAATGCCTGTCTCTTCCAATGAATAGCACAGTGTGGAGAATCCAGTAGCTGCAGGAAAACAGGCTGAGAGCATGAGCCAAGAGGATTGTAAGATGGCCTGTGAAGTGCTGAGAACATAGCTTAGAATGTGTCTTGCTGAAAAGATCTGATTCAGCTGGCACTTGTTTCCAGCTTCAGCAGCGTGTCTGGAAACAGAAAGCTGCTGTGAGTCAAAGCAGGACTGAGCAGATGGAGCAGGGAGGAGGGAGCTCCCATCTGCTGGAGCTGTCAGCAGTGCTGAGGTTCCCCAGGGGCTGCCCACCTAAAGGAGCTGCCTGGGTGGGAGGTTTGAAGGAAAGCCAGATGGCTGCAGTTGCATGCAAGAGGGTTGATATGCCAAATGACTTTTTACATCTCTAATGTGTGAAAAGGGATCAGCCCTTGACTTCAAAGTAACAGAGTGTTTGTCACGCTGCCGGATACTTTTCTGGCATTTTTTTTATTCTGGCTTTTTCCTTCCCAGGCAGCAGGGTTTGCTACAGCCACCCTGCAAATAGATCACGAGGCATCCAGTGCTTAATCTGTGAGCTGCCTAGCTAGCAGTCCTGCCACTGCAAGTGGAGGGGTTGTGGTGCTGTTTAGATTGGCAGCAAATACAGAATTCAGAGTTACGTGTATCTGGCTGAGTTCCAAATGGATAATTACATTCTGCCTACCTAAAATTCCTCCTTACAGCTTTTTCAAATCCATTGCTCGAAGTTGTTTTTATAATGTTGATATCTGCTCTTAATTGCTAACTACCTTCCACTCTACAGGCAACTTCATTTCAGTGACAAGTGGGGTGACTTTGTATGCATTGTAGTGTCCCCATCATAATTTGCAAACCATGTAAAAAAATGTAATGTTTTCCCACATGCTTCATCCCAGCTGCAGTCTCCCCAATTATACTTCTTGTGCTATGTACTTGTAAAGTAGTTGCCTCTAGTTTACCTAAAAACTAATTTTTCAAAGTTCTTCTATCATACAGTTACTTTCTGCTGTTTTTGCAATGTCTTTTTTACCTTTTCTTGGTTTTTATCATTTTTTCACTATGTGCAAAACATCACTGGCCTGTATACCCTGTATTTAAAGTGACCTGAAATTCAGTGATGAGAAAGAGATTATTCCAGGTGTGGACACCCCCTGCAGAAGCTCCCATGTATCCAGAATCTGGCCATAATGTTGGTCATAATATTTAATCAAATACAGTGAATTAGTACAGAAGTCACAGGTAGGTCAATATCGGCACCATCACTATTGTAGGAGATATTGTCATCCCAGTGGCTGGTCCATCCACATGGTTTATGAATCCCATTTTCCCATTTCCAGGGCCATCTGAAAGCTGATCTTGGAGTGCTTATCACACAAAGCTCTGAAGTGGGCACTGCCAGGTGCAGGTATTGAAGGCTGAAATTATACAAGCTCTCCTATATTTAACTGTAATTAAGCAGATACTTGAGTATCTGTCCATCCAGTCTGTGCTTTCTTAGGCTTGCCACCATTGAGTAAACAATTTTAGCTCTATTCCTCACATAAGGTATGTACTTGGGAGTGATTAAAGATGTTAAGCTATGAAAGGTGGACTTCATATAATTCTTGCAGAAAAAGTGTTTTGATGCCATTTCCATCCTGTCTCCCGCAGCCTCCTCTAAAAAGGAAAAAAAAAAAAAAAAGAAGACTTGTTTTAGAAGAGTGTGTTCCTCACTGGGAAAGAGAAGAAAGCAGAACAAAACATGTGCAGTGCACTGGAGAGTTGCAAACTTGTTCTCAGATTTTGCAAAAAAGTCACAATGAACCTTCCACTTAGAGATCTGTAGTTAAAAAGTGAATCTGTGATATTATTGCTAATAACACCACGTTCTGTGTTTCAGTAACCTGTTTATGCTCTGAGGCTTTGAAAAAGCAACAAAACAAATACTTGAGCAGTGCAAGCTCTAAATCCTGGTTTAGGGCAGGAGTATCAGGCACTGCAGAATATGACAGCTACATTTGCACTGTAGCCCTTCCTTCAGGGGAGACTGCTGGTGGTCAAATCCCACATTGCTTATTTGTTCTCTGAGAATGGATTTCTGCCACAGGCAGTCTGTGAACTAGATTACATTATTTAATATTCTGCAGAAGCTGTAATAACGAGGCAAGCAGGACTGTCCAACACGGAGCAGCTTCCATTTCAAACCAGTAGGTGAAGCTGAGATTTGCTGGAAAGAAACACTGCCTTCCTGCCATTAATAAAACTAAAGGGTTTGGGAAGGGCTGCACAGCTATTTCTCCTTGTGAATTTATGATGGCATTTGGGGAGAGCTTTTTTTCTTCACCAGGTTCCCTTTCCCTTGCAGTGAGTGATGGTTGTGCCGTGCTGGCTGCAAGGCAAAGCAGAGAGCAAACAGTTCACAAATGCAATACCTCCAAGAGAGTTCTTGGAGCTCTAATGGAAGAGGCAGGCAGGGTGGGCAGGCTGTAAAACAAGTGCATTGCTACTTTAGGAGTTGTTTTGCTCCGTTTATACCTCACTTGCTGCCTGATACAGACTGAGTGGAAATATTTCCAGTAGAGGTATCTGAGTCTTAGACAGTTCTGCTCACCTTCAGTGTGCCCTGTAATCACCTCCTGCCTCTGTGCCTGTCCTGGTAACCTCTGCTGCACTGCACAGGGGGAAAAACCCTGAACCTGTGCTGGGAACAACTCATAAACTTATAAAAGTCACATATCTAATTCTACTTATACCTTGCACACTGCATAAAAGGAAAGAGTGTTACTAATTTTAGTTTGTTTCTTAACACCATATAGCTCAGAGAGCAAGTTTGTCTAGTTTCTATGGTTCAAGAAGGGTACCTTCTAGGTTCATTGAGGAAAAAGAAAAGGAATATTTTAAATAAATTTAATTAATTCAAAATCTAATCTAGTAGAAAAGTGTCCTTTTTTCCATTAAAATTTGTAGATATTTTTCCTCTAAGGGTAACAAGATAAATATATATGTTTAGTTTGCACTAAAACACTCATTTCTAATAAATGGCACTGACCTACTTTAGTGCTGTTACATGTGAAATTGGGGCAAAATAATGTGTTAATCGTTCTTTAAATATGGGAGTATCCTGCAAAGCTAAAACATGTAAACTTAGGGAAAAAATAGGAAATATAACCATGAATCCACATTGTCTGCCTGCTGTTTGCCTTTAAATATTGTGCTGTTAAAATGATAGCAGTGAATTTGCCAAGACTTGTAAAATCCTCAGCTAGTGTGGGTTAATCCAACATATTCTTCACAGTTCTACATTTTTACAAGCAATAGTTTTATGTGAAATCCTGTTGGGATGAGTGCAAAACTGGGACAGTTGTTTCTGAATCCTTGTCCTTGCCTGTGACGCTAAGTCATTTTTCTGTTTGCAAAATGGGTGGTTCATTTACATCATCAGCTCTTTACAATGGCTACCTGGTTAATGATTGCAAAACAGACAGAGGGCTTTAAAATAATTGGTAAATTATTTCTCATCCTGCTCTTGCATAGATTAGAACCAGAATAATTTGATATGGCATCATTTAATATTTGAGCTCTCTGCCTGTTTTCTCATGCTGTCACTGGTTACCAGTTCAGTTGTGTCCTGGGTGATTAGCTGGTTGTGCAACCTCTCTGTTTTGCCTCTGCACTGAAAAAAATCTCTAAAAGGCATTTCTTTTCATAACCTTTGCATCTGTGTTGCTATTCTTTGGGTAACCACCTATTTGCACCATAATGTGTGGCAGACCTCAAGGAAAACTGCCTCATGTAGTACCACTAATCCCAAGAACCATCATCACCTCTTGGAAATGTCAGCAAAAAGTGCAACTTCCTATACAATAGTCTTGAAATTGTTTTTCTTCCTTTCAAATTTCTGTAGGTAATCACCCTGCTGTGTCTATATAAGCCTGTATTTTATGTGAGTAAGGAAATTTTTTTAGGAGACACCTCTGATTTATTTCTTAGTGTTGTCAAATCAAGAATTCTACCAAGCTCATACTTAATATAGGAGCAATTTGATAAAAGTATTGGCAAGTGTGGCAATGGGAAAGTATTGACAATTCTTAATAGGAAATCAAGCTGTGCAATCTCATGCCTCAGACAGCCACAAAACTAGGAACATTGCCAGTCCATTTTTAAAAACAGCTCACTTTTACCACTGGAAGCACAGCTCTTTGGTAAGGATGTCACAATTAGCCCTTGTGAACAAGGTTCCTAAAGTGTATGCGTTGCCTTTCGTGCCAGTATTCCATTAAAAAGTTGCTCAGATATTACAGATGTGCTAGACTGTTTTCTAATGGCAAGGCTGACCAATGTGACCTGTGGGTCTTGTCCAAGGGGAATTTACTTCTGAAAATAATTTCTTCTGTAGAATTCACATGGTACAGTAACAAACCATATCTTGAGGCACTGCAGTGCACTCATGAATGAAAAGATGGTGTACTGGGTATAGAAATAGATTATTTTGCCAAGAGACTTTGACTTCCAACTGCTAAGAAAAGCAGTAAAACCACTGTGCAGTGACTTCTAGTTTAGACTTGTGTAACTACAGATTGCTGTGGTTATCCTTTAACCATCACCAACTCAGGCAGGGATGGCAGTTAATGTTATTAGAAGGAGCTTGCAAATCTCACCTCTTATTCCAGGTAATGTGACTCCCAGCACCCTGTGGTATTTATAACTTCACTATAGCCCATGTAATGAGAAAGGACACAGAGATCAACACCCACAATACTCAAGTCAGAGAAAATAATTAATGAATTGAAGGGAAGGAAGAACACAATTTAAGCTGTTGAATCTGTCTCTGAATTTAGAGGAAAAGAAGTCCCAGTGTTTACAGCAGGGCAGCTGGGCTTACATAAGATAACTAACAAATGACTAAAATTCCAGGAAGTCAGACTGATGGCTTTCCAAGCTCTCCCTGCTCAAAGCAAAGCTGTAAAATATGATGGTTTCCACCATCCACTTCAGGGTCACAGCCAAACCCAGCTCACTTAACAGCTGGACAAGGTGACTGAGTCAAGTGCCACGTGTAACAGCAGGCTGTAATCAACTTCAGTGTGAAGATATAAATTGCAATCCAGGGCTTTTAAAAGCAAGAAAAATGAGCTTGAAATCACTGTGGTAACACACAAGTAGACTGTTCTGAAAAAACCACAACCTTTGGCAGAGGTACAGAAGCTCTTCCACATACGCTGGGACCAGTTGTAACACGTCAGAATTAGTGGGGAAGAGAGGCTGCAGGTCTCTCTTGTGTCAGCAGTATAAGCAACAAGAGGATGAGAACTTTCTTCCTTTGGCTCAAGAACAGACTCTTGACCTAATGCAATTTCAGTGGAAACAACTGCATGTAAAAAGTCAGCCTGGAAGTGAAGTCATTTATACATCAGTCTCAAAGAGCGTTTATGCTTTTTGTTGTGTGTGACCTTGAATGTCATCTGGTTTAGATTATAATTAAATGAATTGAGTACTTTGAATATCCAGTCTTTTAGTTTGTAACAGAAATTAGCCACCCTCAAACTCTGAATGCAAGCAAAAAAAATTTGCTATTTTTGTCCAAACAAACCTTGGCTACAAACCATCAGAGTGACTGTATGCTTCATGTTCTGCTTTTTAAATACATACTAATTAAAACCTGAAATTTGTGCCAGTGTTTATGATAATATAAAGTTCTACAACCAAACAAATATCTTGCAGAACAAAAAGAGAAGAACAAAACAAATTTTCATAAGTTAGAATTTAAAGTCTTAAATTTTAGAAATTAAGAGAATAATAGTAGAAAAGATATTTGGACTGGTTTGTTTGGGTTTTTGTCAAGCAAATCTTCAGAATGTTTTCACAGTCTGATACTTATCATTCTGCTTTAAGGACATTTCAGACTGGAGCAATCTTAAGCAAAATTAAAATTCCTTAATTTCTATTGGTTAAATAGTAATTAACAACATATGATAATATTGTCTCAGATGTTGCAACCAGATGTAAGTGAAGATCAAGTTTGGAATTAGATTCATTAAATTCATTTTGGGTTCAGCCTTAACAGTTGCTGTTCTGGTATCATTTGGATTCCATTCTGCCTCTCACTTCTGGGATCAACCAACTGTTTGCTCATTGTAATGATTATTTTGTATTCACAAAAATGACTGCATAAATCATTTGCTGCAAAGTAACAAAAAAGTAAGCCCAGGGAATCTTCAGAAAGACAGAGGCATGTATTTGCTTTTTTGTCTTAAGGTTTCATATGAGATTTCAGGCCAGAAATAAAAATCTGCCAATATTGGCTCTTCATTTCCTTATCAGAGATTTCATGATAAACTTTACTCCAAACATAGAGCTTGAACATAGGTTGGGAGAGGAAGTTTGATTCTGCCAAAGATTCTGCCAAGGAAGTATCTGTACCCAGCCTGAGGAGATGTTCTGTTGGGATAACAGTCTGTAAGGCCCAAAATAGTTACAGCATGGAGCATTTGCTACCTGCCAGCCCATTTTTCTTGGCCTTGCCTAATTTTATAAAATAGCTACACTGCTGAATAACAAAGAGGTGCTTCATCAGGTCTGACCCAGTTCTTCTTCCTAATTCTGATATTTACATATCATCACTATGTTCTCTAAATGCAGCCTGAGCAAATGGACTAAAATAACTTTTCTGAAATTTTTCTAGATCTTGAATTTTTATGCTTATGCTGTCTCACTGCAGTACATCTGATATTCTGCAAGGACATAGTTTCTGACATGATTGGGTTAATTTCTCTTGCTTCAGTTATGTATTTTTCTATGGGGATAAGATGTGATGTTTCCCAGAATTACCTAATAATCCCTGTTTCCTTGCAAAAGGTCTGGCTTGAGTCACCTTGCAGTACAAACATAAGCTTTTTTTGTCTTCATGGAACACTGCCTGCAGGCCACTTCTCCTGATTTCTTGCTTTAGAAAGAGCCAGAATAGTTGGAATGGTTTTAGGCAGCTGCAGTAATTTGCAGTGTGAGTGCATCACAGCTGCCTCCTACCCCTGTCCTCTCCCACTGCCCATCAGCACTGCCTGAGCTGGCTGCCTGTCAGATGACTCCTTTTCTCTGGAATAAGGTGACATTTCCTAAGGTTAATGTTGTAACTCTGTGACTTCACAGATGGAGGAGCAAGAAAGATCAGAGATATGGATAGGATAAGATGGTTAGAAACTTTTCTGGGAAAACCAGCCTTGACTAAGCATACTGTAAATTTTGGACTTTTAGATTTTATTAACAGTGGTTTAGTGAGAAACACCCTGCCAACAGGTGAATTTCTGTATTATACTCTTCTGTGGTCTTACAAGATAGTTTCTATCATATGATTCTATTTTATCTATCTAGTTTATTTAAATGCAAAAATGCATCTCCTAGTTAACCTAGCCTGGGAGATGATGGCAATATAGAAGGAGAGGTAGGATTGAAAGGAATTTTACTAATGTTTTTAAAAGGGAATTAATGCTTCCAAGGAGCATTTTACAAGTTCATATTACTATGCATTTTATTCTCAGATTCTTATATAGAAATTTGTGGTAGTCTTCAAGGCCAAGGAAACCTGTAAGCAGGAAGGGGAGATCAGTTTCCTGTGTCCAGTTTAAGCTGTGTCCATCCTCAAGTAGCTGGCATGGTTCTCTCAGGTCTCCAGGTGTTCTCTGTGTGGTGCACCACTGCCAGGACTGTTTCTGGACTGAAGTGATTTTCATCTCATCCTTTAAAAAATGCCTGAAAATAATTACTCTGGAGAGAGCCAGAACAAGTTTATGTCATGTACACATTGTACACACCTGCACCACCAGTCCCAGAGTCACTGGACATTCCTCCAACAATGCTGCATGATTAGGTCCTGATTAAGCTTTCCCTTGATCTTTGATTGACATGCAACTGTGCCCTAGTGAATTGGCAGTCTTTTTAGCCTCTTTGTTTTTTCTTTCCATTTCATATAAATAAGTAACTATTCTCTTTGAGGCACTTTAATATTCAGATTTGGAGAACTGGAATTAGAGTCAGCACATTCTGACAAAAACATAGATGGATAAAAGGTTTTTACATATAAAGGATCTTCTGGTCATTTTCCAGTTTATTTTCATTTTTTCTGCTTCCTTTTGGAATTTTTCAGCATTGCTGAGTTCCCACATGAACATCTGCAACATAATTTTCAGCCTAAGTGCTTTATAATCATACACACTATAAATATTAGATTGTGTTTTAGAGGCCACTTCACTTTGATTTTGAATATTAAGTGGAACAAACAAAAAAATTATTATTCAGACAATTGCTCTAATTTTGGTGCCCTCATTTCTGGGCTAAAATGCAACTAAATTCTGCTATTGCAGGAGTTTGAAATACATGGTCTTCTAATTAAGTAGTGTGCAGTATCACCCAGAGAGCTGGAGACAGAGGTATACATACAGAGGGATAACAGGTATTGGTTTCTTTTCTAATAGCTTTTCTTTTTCTAATGGCTTTATTCCATTATTCCAAATTTTTTATATTATTTCCTAATTGAAAGCAGCAGCAACTTTTCTTCTTGTTGCCCCATATGGATGATGCAGCATCCATTCAAAAGAGCAGCAGTGAGCTGGAGATTTATGTCGTGCCAGTTGAATGGGTGAGAGGCACTGTAGCATACCCATCTTTTCATTTCCTTATCTGGGTTTCTTTTTCTGATAACCAGGTTATGGAAAGAATGGAGATGAAGTTTTCTAGAGCCCAGGAAAGAGTTAGGTCTGGAATATTTTTACTTTTTCTCTACAAATTACCCTTTCTTCTATAAGCAGAGAAAGAATTGTATGTTTGCTTGTAGTTAAGACCTTTCATGGAGGCTGTTTCCAAAGGTCTGTGGTATAGGCTGTATATACAGTTTTGTTTAGGCCAATGTATGTTCATGTGGCATAGAAATATTTTTAATATTATTTAAAGTGAACTATAATATATTCTGTATAATGTATCTTATGTTTCTTGGAAAAGAGTGATAAAGGCCTGTTTTCAGAAAACGTCTGTATTTAGAACAGTACCTTCATGTGCATCCTCAAAACAATATCCATGCCAGGATGTGGAGTTCTGACTATTTCTTGAAATGGTCTCACTTCTCAGTCTCACTTTTGCACTGGCCTGAGCCTGCAGTCTTCTGTCTGCAACTATGTTTACTTATTTGAAAATATATATGCACATAAAATATTTTTAGGAATTCACTGCCAAAGTCTGGCAGTAAGAAAAGCCAGAGGAATAGTCACAAAAACCACAGTCCTGGCTGCTGTTTCCATCTGATGTCTCCAATTAACCCCATGCCATTTTGGACTTTGTAAGGGCTCTATGCAAGAGTCATTTTCCAGTGTCTCCTCAGCTGAAAATGTGAGCTGGGAAAATGTAATTCCTGCTTTGAAAGGTGGCAGAAGCTGCCTCTGCCTACACTTGTGAAAAGTGCAGTGGGCCCCAGTGTAATGGTAGCCCACTATAGTTCTTGGGCGTGCTGGCAGCAGTGATATTCCTTGCAGCAAGCCAGATAATTTTAGTCCAATTCTCTATTTAAATGAGTACATAATGTGGGAAACCAGGGCAAGCTCCTTATTCACAGAATGAAGTCAAGACAGAATCCAGCATTCCTGTTTGCAAGCTGGAAACTTGCTTCTTGAATAGTATTTGATAATCATCCTTGTCTGCATGACCTGTATGTCAGCACATGCTGAAAGCACATCTATTTTGAAACCAGTCTTAATAACACAGCTGCAGCCCTGCAGAAGGGAGAGCTGCCTGAGCATGCCTCCTCACTGCTCAGCTACAGCAAAGTTCTTCATCAAGCACTGAAATCTGCTCCAGGCTCAGGGAAGAGCCTTATAATTAACCTATTATTGCAAGATTTTTGGATTCATTCCCCAAGGAAAGAGCATCTAGGTAAGACATGAAAAACATGTCAATCTAATACAGTAAGAGAAGAGTGAGGCTCTGTGGCCTAATGATGTATTAGATTTATGAAAAGCTCTTTTCTATTTATCCCCCACAAACATAAACTTGGACTCAAAACCATTATACAATTGTTAATCCATAATACATTTCTCTTGTCAGTTGAATGACAACAGTCTGGACTGACCAAGATTTTTGAATTAAGTAGTTTTTTGGAGCTCTTTTTTCTTTTAGCAACATTTTTAATACTGCAAGTGTTATAGGTCTGCTATAAAATGCTACAGGATAATTTTGGGCTGTGGTCTGTATCCTGCTAATCAATACAACTTCATTCTTCATTCTCCTCAATCTCCTTTCCTTTTTCCATTAGTCTTAACTACATGATACTTTCTCTGACCTGTTACTGGGAGAGAATGTCACCAAAAAGTGAAAGAGCTTTCTAGCAGATAATTGCAAAGCAGATAAAGAAGCTTGTGGCCAAAATTTCTATGATACTCAGTTCACTTGGTAATATTTATCTCCCTGTTCAAAGCTTCCCCAGAAAGGCTCTTTTGAATGGATGCTGTGTCATCCATATGGGGCAACAAGAAGAAATTGCTGCTTTCAATTAAGAAATAAAACAAAAATTTTGGAATAATGGAATAAAGCTTTAGGGGGCACTTGTGTTATTTGAGACCTTCTTGATTTACTGGTAATGTAGAAGTGAAAATATCAGGTCAAAACGTGGAATCATTTACTTTGTAATAATTCTTGATAATGCACACTCCCAAAAGCAAGTGCTACCACATCACTTTCTCACTGATTTACAAAAATAAGCTCCACTGTGTCTGAAATTTTGCCCTGAAGTTCCAAAAACCAGCTTTTGACAAGTTGCAGAGCTTGTCTGTCTTTGATAGCTCTAAAAATGCCTGTTTTGTATCTCTACCTTCTGAATTTGTTTTTACATATGCTTAAGAGCACTGTTGTTTTTTCATTTAATGTGGATCCCTTTAAAAAACAGCACATGAGGCATGATTGTGTAAAACTTTTTTTGCATATGCAGGAGAGACAGGACTCCTTTCTCCAGCCTTTAAGTCTGGGATGCAGAGATCTGGAGCTGAGTTGTTTGGCAGGAATGAGGCGACATCAAAAGAGAGAAAATTGTTTTCTTATTACTGAATTTCTGGTGAGCTTTTTCCTACAGTTAACAATACCTTTAGGTATTGTTACCTTAGGACAAGAGTCCTAAGAAAAGAGATAGCATTTCAAAAAATACTTGTAAATTATATGTCACAACCTCTCCTTCCTTGCTAATGGCATCAGCATAGCTCTCTAATGCACTCTGTTTCTATTATATAAGAGGGAAGTTTTCTCTAGTATTGGATGAGATGAAACAGTCACAGGGAGAATGCTAATTATACAAGCTAGCTATGAAAAATTGAGAAGGGCTCTTTCCAGTATCAATACAAGGATGAAAAAGGAAACACCATCAGTGCTCTGTTGTAGCATCCCTTTTCCTATAAAGGGAAGTATTTCCTGAATACTTTTGCTGGCTTACAATTGCAGTACTCACAACTGGAAGATAAAGCATTTGGGGATAAAAATGCCAAATTCTGTCTACTGCATGCTAGGGTGTATAGTGCCATCTTCCTTCTGGTTTCTTTCTTGTTAAGTTCTTAAAAAGAAAGCTCACAAGTTGCATAAAAATGCTTACAACTTCCCATTATAATATGACATATATAAAATAATTTTAAGATAAACACAGGCCTGCCTGAGAAGGCTTGTGAAGGGCAAGTATAAGGGTGTTCATCTGTGATATGCAGGTCCATCTGTACCTGTTATAATCCACACTTGGAAAGCACTTGCCACTGTGATTCCCTTTGTCTCTGCCAACCCAGTGTGCCTTTCAACTCTTCTAACAAAAGGAATAAATAATTGTCCTATTTATCTCTTTCTTTTTTCAAATGTGTTCATGTGCCCTGGACACTTTATGTGATGGATACAGGCAAGGGCTGTCTGTGAAAGTTCATCACAGGCTAAATCACGAGTGCAGTGACTTCACAGATGTTTGGGACAGAAATGTAGCACAATCTTACCAATGATGGAAGTTTCATTCATTGATTAAATACAGGAAGAAGAAAATAAAAGGGGCTTTCAAAACATGAATGGTGGCCTTGGTTTTTGTAAGGTAGAGTTAACAGCTGCTTATTGCAATGAATACATTTCTGTTGTGTTTATTCCATATGCAAAATCCCCCTTAGGAGACAGGCTTGTCAATAGTTTTCCACAAACAGGAACTTTTGCAGAGTACCATTACAAAGCTGTTAGGCAAAAAGTGTCTCTTCCAGGAATAGCACGATGCACTCTTTTTAGTTAATAGAAGATGGATATTTTAATCCACATGTAAATAACAAAGAAAAAAATTGTTTCCTTACATTGTTCCTCTGAACAGCCAGATGACACAAGTTACCAAATGACACCCCAGACTCTACAGGAAGAGTGTGCCAGTGCTCCTTTTGTTGCAAATAAATTATCTTTTTTCAATAGCTGCCTGATGACATTGTGAATGATACCACTTAAATTTACAGTGTATTGTTCACTTCATCCTTCCATAAAATATCAGAGATCTTGAAAATTTTCTGGGATACACTTTCTTCCACAGCTTTTTGGGAGAGGTGCAAAGGTTTTCACACTTTCTTTACTGCTTTGTATTTTACACATTTTGATGCAGCTTGTGAAATAATGTGAATACTGCATCTACCCTCCTGCACTAACACCATCTTACACATTTATCATCTCACATCTTAGTATAACTGAGTGTCTAGCTGACATATTTCTGTATGGGTAAGTCACTTTTGCAATAAATAGATAGCAGTTTAATCACTTCTGTGTTGATTGTCTGGTTCATTCCAAATGCAGAAGTTCAGGAATTGAGATACCTAGATATGTTTTAGCTTTTTGCCCATCTCTTGAGACTGTAGTACCTCCACTGCAAGAAGTATAGAGGAGAGTGACAAAAAACTGGATTGTGGAAGGGGTACTTTTTCTAAAAGGAAAACTAAAAGAGGTAATGATCCATTATAATTTTATATAATGAATATATCTCTGTGGGTCGAGAAACATTGAGGGGCATCTCCACAAGGGGGGAGGGGCTTGTCCTAGACTAGATTGCACTGTTTTCTCCTAGAAAACCATGTGGGAGTTACAGGTGGGAAAACTGTGTTTGCCCTGCTGGAAACTGCCCACAGTGCATCCATCAGGAATAGAATAGAATAGAATAGAATAGAATAGAATAGAATAGAATAGAATAGAATAGAATAGAATAGAATAGAAT